>OZ030005.1:171797158-172362158 GCA_964023405.1 Apodemus agrarius
GGACTGAAGGGAGATCCTGCCTGGCTCTGGGTCCCGAAATGAAGATGTCTGAGGAACAGGTAATGCTTGTTTCTTGCTGGTTACTGGGTCCTTAATGTCACGGCTGATACCATTCTCTGCTCCCAGCAGAGCCCATCTGACTTCTATCCTGTCCCCTTCAGTCTTCTGCTGTGACTGAAGACGGAGACCATACAAGGATCCTCGGAACTGTCAGCACCAGATTGGGACTGTTGAATGACTGAGTGGCTGCAGGTTCCCAGCCTCTCCATCATGCGGATGGCCGCTGTTTGGGCTACTCAGCCCGCCAATCCTCCCTCACAACATCTATTCATTCCCCTGTTTCTGTCGGTCCACAGAATCCTAATGTCATACACGCTTCACTGGGATGGGCCGATATGAACTACCTGCCTGACTACTTCCTCCTTTCCTCCATTTGTATGGTTAAATTTGCATTTTTTTTGCAACCTGTAAAACAATGAAAGTCTATCATTATAGGCTGCACTGTAAATCAAGTTTTGGATCTGAGAGCTATGTGCTCTTTGGAGATATTATTTTAACCATCAAATAATGGACAGTCAAGGCAAGCACATCTACTCTACTGAAAATTTATACATAGCAAATAGCAAGATTTTCTTTTCTTTTTTTTTTCTCTCTTTTTTAAATTTATGTTCATGTTGGTTTTTTTTGTTTGCTTGTTTTAGTGGTGGAGTCTGGTCAATGTCTATTGCCTCTTTAGGAAGTTTTGGTATTTAAGTAGAACATTTAGGTGTTGACTGATATTGAATAACCGTATTATGTTAAGTCCTGAGTATATGGCACAGTTTCTACAATGCTCTCTAGTGCACCATTGCTTGATAACAGCTGGTACATACTTAATTGTTCCATTAGGTTCTGAAGGAGAAAAGGCTCGGGCTCCTTTAAGAAAGAGGCAGGGACTCTGGCAGCCTGGCCCAACTCTCACAGAAAGGACTTCCCAGACTGAGGCAATCTTGATAAAGGTGGGGGGATGGCCTGGCTTCTGGGGGGCCTGAGCGACTGTTTCCTGATTCAGCAAAAAAAACGTTATAGGGAAACACGAGCCTCCGTGGCTCCATTTTCTTTTCGGCTAATCCTCAAGGGATGGAAAATGTCTTCTTTAACCCACCAGTGAAAATAAAGGGTTGTGTTGCAGACACACGGAAGAAGGGGGCCCCAGTACACAAACATTAGTCAGGAGTGGCAGTGCAGGTCAGAGGCTGAGCACACTCTCAGACAGATCCCTCATCTCTTCCTGCTTCGGTTTACTCATTCCCTGCAAAATGGCGTCCTGCGATTCATTCACAAGCCTGCTATGACTTACGTGCTCAGCAGCTACCCCAGGCCAGCCTCAGGGTGAATACAGCAGGTCAGGCCTGCTGGAATGTTCAATACCACAGGGAGGCCATATGTGGCAGCCCGAGGCTACAGCCCAAGCGCAGTCAGCTGTTCCTGCAGGAGCCTCCCCACAGAAGCACTGAGTAGAGGGTTATCTTATCTATAAGCTTTAACACTTAGAAGGGAGTGAGATGGAACTAGGCGGAGTGGTCATTGACAGTTGCAAGGGTTTAAAAAAAGATACTCAAGTTATGCTTGCTTTTTTTCTTTTGCATCGACTTTATTGGCATGTGTTGCTTGGCTATGTTGATACTTCACAAGTCATTAAATCATGTATTTAGATATTTTAACAAGTTTTTACAATTTTGTTTTTCTCTCCCTCTCCCTCTGTTTCCACAATTGAATGTCTGTCTAAAACCATAGATAATACCAGATTCCATATACAATTTCCCCCATGTGTCCAGACCTACCATAAAGTGTGTTGTATAAGTTAAATATAGTATGAAATCAATGATAACTAATAATAAAAGACAATCATTATAACGCTATTTAGTAATGAAGCCTTTGTGAGTATATTCTTCTCTTCAAGGACTTATAACAAATATTAGTACTTTTAGATTACAGAAATAGCCACACCCAAGGCTGGACATCCACCCAGAAATGGCCATAGACAAGCCTGGGCATCCACCACAGAAATGACTATACCCAAACCAGTGATTCTACTACAGAAACAGCCACACCCAAGTCCCAAATCTACTAAAGAAATGGCTGCCTTCTGGGAATTAACCAACATGTGTCAAGCAACAGAAATGTCAGAGTAACATTGCAATATGTGTAGCAATAGCATTGTATTATTTCACTACACAATGCATACATACTATTTCCTCTTAAAGACTGAGGTCCAAGCTAATTTCAACCCATTCTAAAACAAAGATCGTTTCAAAGAATGCAGGCCAGTGAAAAACTGCAAAGCAATGCTTTTTTTTTTTTTTTTTGTATTGCAAATGTAACTGACATGTGGTAAATGCCAGATTGCACTTTCAGTATTTGCCAGTGAATAAATCAAGCAGCCAGCTAACAGTCACGTAGTACCTGCTTCATGCAAGAATGTGTGTTGGTACAAGGAGACACTGCCTTCCCTTAAATGTAAGTTAATGAACAAAATAGTTTTCCTCTTTGAGGACCACGGAGCTGGAGATATCAGAAGGCTAATGGAAGGGTGGGGATCCAGCTCAGTCAGTAAAGTGCTTATCTTGTAAGTCTGGGCACCTGAGCTCCATTCCCAGAAACCACATGGAAATGGAGGCCCAAGTAGCCCCAGGGTTGTCTATCCTATCAGGTACACACACACATTTCCACATAAGTAGATCTACTTAGACATGAATACACACACATCACACGTGTGCATACACACAATCATTAAAGAAACAACAACAGAAGCTAACGAACAATTTTGGCCCAAATGACACTTGCTCCCTGGGAAATAACAGAGGAGGATCTTGGGAAGACTTTTCGGGGAAGATTGTTCTTAGAATATAAATATGGAGGGCTGGAGAGATGGCTCAGTGGTTAAGAGAAATGACTGCTCTTCCAGAGGTCCTGAGTTCAATTCTCAGCAAGCACATGGTGGTTCACAACCATCTGTAATGGAATCTGATGCCCTCTGCTGGTGTGTCTGAAGAAAGTGACAGTGTACTCACATATATAAAATAAATAAATAATCTTTAAAAAAAAGAATATAGGTGTGGAGTGAATAGGTTTTATTTCTAAAGTTTGCATGATGGCAGTCAGGGACAGCTTCCTAGAAAATCAGCTGTCCTGTAATACAAACCAGACTGTATTTTTCATATTTATCAGCTAATGAATCCAACAGTCTACAAGCATTTCTTGAGTATCGGCACTGTACACAAACTATGCTGGATTTAAAAGTTTTTTTTTAATTATATTTTTTTAATATTGGAAGTTAATGAATTTCAGAACATATGTGTTGAATATCTGAGGACAGATTTGCAGTTTCTGTTAATGCTGTGGGAGAAGCCAAGCCCATTCCCTGAGAGCCAGTCTCCTCCTGACTGGCCAGAGCTTCAGCTAGTGCTCGGATACCTCCTACAGTACAGAGAAGCACATCGTTCCGAATCTGGGGGGCGTAACAGTTGGCGGCATTCTGTTGAACCTTCTTCTGTATGTGAATTTCACATCCGAGGGCAGGGGAAGTTGAGGCCAGTGAGCAAGTGTATTTTGCAAGGCTGCTGCTACCTTAAGTTTGAAGGCCAGCAGAGTTCCCGTCAGCCAGTTGGGTAGGTTTGGTTTAGAAGACTGGTTCTCAACCTGTGGAGCATGGACCCTTTGGGGAAGTCGAACGACTCTTTCAGATGGGCCGCATATCAGATATCCCGAATATCAGATGTTTACATGACAACAGTAGCAAGACCGCAGTTATGAAATAGCAGAGAAAACAGTTCTATGGTTGGGGGTCACCACACTGTGAAGAACTGTATTGAAGGGTTGCATTAGGAGGGGTGAGAACCACTAAGGTTTAGCTGCAATCACCTGCTGATACCCAATGTGCAAAATGAACTCACTCTACGTTTACTTCCAAGTCATGGGACCAGAGCCATCGATAAAGAGTTTTGGTTCCTTAAGAAGGATTATTGGGTGTGCCTCGGAGCTACCCAGTTTTACAAGGCTGGACGCGAGGCATACCAAGTGCCACAAAGGGAGAAAGGAGGACATTTGGAAATACTTTTTTTTCTGGTTAAGGCCCTGAGATTGCAAGGGTTTTCTTGGGTCTATGGAAACTCTCCAACTGCCTGGGGATTTCTAGGTTTCTAAGAAGCCTTAGCTGACTGTTAACCCAATACACAGGTCAAGGCAGCCTTCCTATGCCAAGTGTGTGGTGGGATGTCCTCTTAGGAGGCTCCGAATCCTTCTGTGAACTGGGGCCTCTGAAACTGGGTCGTCGGCTCTGATCCTCTTCGCCCTGGTTGTGGTGCTCCAAGTTCAGCGTAAGCAAATAAATATCAATGAATGGCTTAATGATTTTCATAAGGCTCCATCTTTGCAAGGCAAGAGGCTCTCCTGAAATGTTTGATCTGCTCCGTGTGACTCTGTTCTCCAAATGGCCAGCACATGTCGAGGTCTGGTGTCCTCTGGGTTACAGGAGGATGCCTTTGATGGGTTAACCGCAGAGTAACTGAATTCTTTTTCAAGTGCCTTTCAAAAGTTCCTCTGTCCTGGTGTGGATCTTGCTACTCGGATTGGATCAGCAAAGATTGCTCCTGGCAAGGGGTTCTAGTATATTCTCCCTCTGATCTGAGTTTGGCCTCTGGTTAATACCATCTGAAATTGGATGTCCCCAAAATTCCGAGTGTAAGCGCAGGGCAGTTATGAAACAGTTGCCCTAACTCTAGCCGGACCATTTAGATTTTTTCCTAATACTCTCTTCACAATTCCTTAAGGTCAAGTGACATCATAATTTTCAGACTGAGGAAGGCTGGTCTTGTTACTAAGAAAAACATCTCAGCAACTGATGGCACCCTCGGTGAATGCGATTTATTCATTTGTATGATATTTTGTGCTAAGTAATTGAGACGGGATTGCTGCAGGCACAATGCCAAGTGCTAATCAGTACGCAGTGACGGTGAGAGTATCAACCACTACGTAGTCATGGCGGGTTACTGAGTACCAGCCACTGTACTAACTGCTGTACAACCAGGATGAGTTACTGGGAAGCTTGTGCCAAGTATTGACGTAGTATTGACATAGTATGCATACTAGTCCTTGCTGCTCAGCACTACAAGACACCTCCCAGCCCTTTCAAGAAAAAAAAAAATATTTTGAGCAGCGTTATCACTAAATTGATCAAATTGGCCTTGAACTTGGGTTCCTCCTGCATCAAGGAGTTGGCATTATGGGGAAGCACCATGAGTCCTACCTCAAAGCTTAAGTTTCAAGGGAAAAAAATCTTAACAACAGCTGTCCAAAACCACATAAGAAATGTATTAAGGAAGGGGATTTAGAAGATAAAGATATCTTTCCCTCGTTTTCTGTTTTTAATACTAATTTTTTTTCCACTAATTATATTGCTATTGGGCACAGCTAAGCAGAGCTATTCTGGGATCTTTAAGATACTTTCCCTCTTACCTGTGTGATCCTGGCATTTTGAGTTCTTATCTCCTTGCTGATTTCTTCAGTAAGTTGCTAGTAGCGCTGGACTAATTCAGCAAGTGGTGACTCTTTGCCAGAGTAGGCTTTAAAAGCCCATTTTGCTACCTGTCCCTTTCTGCGTATTTTTTTTCCTAGACATTAGCTGAATCCTAGGGAAGGCAAAGCTGTGCGTGTGCGTGTGCGTGCGTGTGTGTGTGTGTGTTTGTGTTGTGAGAGAGACTTTATTCTACGTTATTGATGTTCAGCTCTCTTCAGTGATGATTATGCTCCCCGGAAAGTGCCTTGCTGAGTTCAGACAAGTCTTTAAACTGTGTTTTCTATTTTGATTTATTGAATTAGCCAGAAGCCATTCAGCCACACCGTCCGGAAAGCTGTGAGTCAGTCCTGAGTCCTAATGGACTCCTTTCTTTTCATTATGTTCCTCCTCATCCATCCAATCAACTGCCCATCTCCGCCTATCCATCCAATCAACTTCCTCTCTCTACCAACCCTCCTCCTCTATCCAATCAACTGCCTATCTCCACCAATCCGCCTCCTCCATCCATCCAATCAACTGCCCATCTCCGCCTATCCATCCAATCAACTTCCTCTCTCTACCAACCCTCCTCCTCTATCCAATCAACTGCCTATCTCCACCAATCCGCCTCCTCCATCCATCCAATCAACTGCCCCCTCCACCAGTCCTCCTCCATCAGTGCTACAGTCCGCTCTCTGGTCTGCCTTTTTTGAGTCACTGACACGTTTTTCGCACCTGGCATCGCCAAGGTGAGCCCTTTTTCAAATCTGTCTCACTCTCATTTCTCTTCAAACCTGCTTTTTTCCCCTCACACAGAAATCTTAGATTTTTAAGAACCTAAACTAATAAATCATAGAAGTGTGAGTCGTTCCAGCTGGTAAGGTTTTGTTTTGTTTTCCATCAAAAATTGGTGTAGAATTTTTCTGACCATTTCTATTCTCAATATGTCAGTGTGGTTAGCAGCTCATATAGTTGATGTTTGGGTACTAAGCAATCCTGAGATGCCACATAAAACTTATTATATGATATTTTCATATGCACCTTGGAATGCTTCTAATATTTTGTATTTCTGCATGTATGTCCATATGTGAGACTGATTCTCATTCACTCTGTCCTTACCTGACTTTGATATCATACTGTGACAGCTTTTAATATATCTGGAAAATATTCCTCTATTCCTTATAATGGCAAAGGCTATTATTTCCTCTTTTAATTCTTCAGAAAGGAAATTATGTGAGAAGTCTTTGGACCTAACATTCCCTTTTAGCCTATTCTGACTTGATTAGTCACTCCGCCCCCTTTCAGGTTATGTGTTCCTGTAGAATCAAGTTCTTTTAAATTCATTTCCATACGTTCTGCTTTCTAAATTCTGGACAGTGGCTGGGCACAGGTGGAGCACACCAGCATCTCAGAGCTCGGGAGGCCAAGGCAGTAGAATGTAAAATTGAGGGCAGCTTTGGCCGCACAGGGGAGACTGCCTCAAAAACCAAAACCCACAGAACACCAAATGACACAGTGTATCTAAGGTTTCAAGTACATTGGCCTAAAGTTGTTGCCATGACACTCTTATGGCTTTTAAATATTTACTTATTCTGTTTCAATGTCACCTTTCATATCTAACACAATTTCTGCCTCTTAACACATCAATGACTCCAAGCATTTGTCTATTTGATTACTTTTTTTTGTGTGTGTGTGGGGGGGGAGCAATTAGCTTTTTATTTCCTGGATCAGATGAGTAGCCACTGATTCTCACCACCACCATGGCTGCAACCTTCAGAAACTGAAATCCACTTTAAAAGCCCACTGCTGGTCTGCTGTCACGTCCGAGCTCCAGTCAGTTTCTCCGCCTGGCTGTCCTTCCTGCGCTGCTCCCAACCACATGGCAGTCCTCCCAGCCCTCAGATGGCAGGCAGCTGTGTGCTCTGTGCCTTTCTGTGCAGGTCTCTTTCTGCCTTCTCTTTTCCACTCAGTCTTGAAATTCCCGCTCGAGTTTTCCTTTGTTGTGAGGGTTCTCCTGGGCCTGTCCTCTTGCCTCTCTACAGTAATGGCCTCCTCCTCTGTGTGTGTTTTTTCCCTACACATTCTTACCTTTTCCGCTGTTCACGCTTCGGTGGTGTCTGCCCTGGTCTGATGGAGCAGTGCAATCCATGTTAATTTCTGCATCCCTGTAAGTCTCTCTCTCTCTCTCTCTCTCTCTCTCTCTCTCTCTCTCTCTCTCTCTCTCTTTCTCTCCCTGAGACAGGGTTTCTCTGTGTAGCCCTGGCTGTCCTGGAACACACACTCTGTAGACCAGGCTGGCCTCGAACTCAGAAATATGCCTGCCTCTGCCTCCCAAGTGCTGGGATTAAAGGCGTGCACCACCACCACCCGGCTGTAAGTTCTTTTTTGAGAAGGCAATACAAATATTAGCGTAAAGGTGACACCTGGCCTCTTTCTTCTACTTTAAGAAGTGTTGCAAACCTACCCCAGGTAAGATGCTGTTCATTTTCTTCTGCCTGTCTTGTCAATATGAACTTGAATGAGTACTGAATCATTTACATGCTAATATCGCTAACTTTGCAATATCTGAAGCAAATGTCTCTTCTTATGTGATCCAGACTATAGGCTGGACTTGATGGACTGCATCTATAATCCCAGCACATGATAATCCTAGCCGAGGCAGGAATAGTATGAATTGCAGACCAAACTATGCTACTTAATGGGTTTGAAGCCAGCGCAGGCCGTGATGGACTCTGTCTCAAACAAACTGCATGTTATTCCTTGTCTAGAGATTTCAGTGAACTTTACACAACAGACTAGATGTTAGGGTTTACTTATAAACTCACAAACTATTTAAATCAGAAGGAATAACAATATGTTATGATCAACACAAATACATTTTAAACCTTCATTTGTCTAAGCACCGTAGGTAAGCAATGTAAAGAAACCTGTCACAGATGACAGGATTTCTCAAGTGGGGACTTTTAGCAATTGACCTATATATGAGCACACAAAACAAGCCACTGTTTAAAAAGAGACAGCGTGTAGCTGTGAATGCATCAATGTGGTTTTTTCTTTTTTAAAAGGTAGTTTCGAATCTCTAAAGGAGCCCTCTTATCTGTGTAATTCTCTGCAGCAAAATAATGAGGAAGATGGCCAACTGTCCAGGTTCTTATAAGAACTGAATCACATGATGTGTCGACAACTGCCTGGATTAGTGCCAGAAACAGAACAAATACTTAGACCCGATGTGTGTGGTGAGAAAACACAAACGCACCAATTTGGTAAATGATAAATTCACATTTGCAAGTTTCTTACCGAGGCATCCAGGGTCGACCCAATTAAAGGGAATCTCATTCTTGAAGCTCCGATTACTAGCTGAACTCTCCAGCCCCGTACAAGTCCCTCTCTTAATCCATCTGTATTTTCATTGTTCTACACAAAGGACGATTAGTCACACGTTGGGCTTTGGGAGTGTTGAGATATGGACTGAGCATACTCCGATCAGTGACCTTGAGTGATCAATGGAATATTTTTTTGGCGAGTATATTTTGCATTTTCCCCATAGTTAAAACCTCGGAGCTGAAGGCCCTCTTCTCTGTCTGCTCAGCACCAATTCCCTCGGCAATGCTTGTTACCTGGGACCAGCACCTTGGTGTTTCAAATCATAAGAAAGATCTGCTTTTATTTAATATCTTTGTCCCTCTATGAACTGTGGGCCAAAGGGAAGCTGTCTACCCCGTGCTCAAACCCAAAGCATTGCCAAAGTCCCTTTAACGTAATAATCTTTAAGGCAAGACCAGTAACATTTTCTTGTTTCATTTCACTGTGGAGGACAAAAAAAAAATCTTTCCATGCTTCCTGCTTCTACCTGAACGGCACAGTAATTAAAACTCATTTCATCTCTCCAGTTGTGCACCATGGCTGCATTGCACGTCACCTGGCCACTCTGTTATCTAAATCAGGGGGTGGGGTGGGGGAGGGGAATCGAGGTTATTGTGAACAGCTGGCATCTGCGTTTGGCCAGGCCAGCTGAACTTCAGCTTGAAGCTTGGCCCAAGCCCAGACTGACAAAGCCTTAGCTTAGCTCTAGGTTTCTACAGAATTAGTGTGTAGAACGTAAAGGCTGGCTCCATCTGCTGTGCCTGTCTCTCAGGGCCGTTGCGGGCTCAACTTGCTTTGGGCGAGAAGACAGTACCGTGGAGTGGGACGGACCCCCGGGGTACTTTTGCTTCTGGCCTGTTTCAACCTATCCATCAAAATGCTGACCTATATTCCGATGACACACATCGGATCCAAGCAGGACAGACTACCCAGGGTGTCGTCCCCCCCTCCCCCACTTAGGCAAGCGGGCAGCCACATCTGTGCGCGCAAAGTTCTTTCTCCTTAGGCTCGCACAATGTGAGGGGCGGAGGGAGGGTTGTTATGAAGCGTGTCCGGGGGCAGCATGGAGAACACTTCGTTCTCTCCGGGCAGGGGGCAGTAAGCGATGGGGTGAAGGAAAGACAGGTTTTTGGATCTTTAGATCCCCTCCCCCAAAAGCCATTGTTTTTAAACCACTTTCCTGTGTTTCTGTCGAGTGCGCAGATGGCAAGATCCTGGAAGTGTAAAACACCTACAAGAAATAAGATGACTCAGACAGAGGGAGTGTGTGTAAATCCTGGCTGGTCATCTCAATATTAATCGAGATACCACCGCCCACGCCTTGTAAGTGTGTGCGGGTGCACACACACACACACACACACACACACACACACACGATGATTGCCATCTGTGCATACATGCATCTCCCTCTACTGCTCTCCGCCGTTTATCCCGGAAGTAGGATCTCTCGCTGAGCCGGTGCTGATGTTGCTTTTGGCCTAGGCTGTTGACCAACAAGCCACTGTGAGCCTCTCCCTCTCCTGTCTCCGGCTCACCTGCGGCAGTGCCGGGAATTAAAAGCCTACCTGGCCACGTTCAGCTTCTCATGTGTGTGCTGGGAATCTGAACCCAGATCCTCACATTCAGGACGTACTCCTACTACCTACCAAAGCCATGTCCGGAGCCTATCTGTAAGTTTCCGTGCCTTGTTTCATTTTTAGAAGGGCGCCGTGTATCGTCTGAGCTCTTTTTGAGGCTTGGATGGGAAAACTGCCATCCTTTTTTACACTTCGCTTAGTTTGCGACCTGGCTGCTCAGTTGGAAGACATGGGGATGAGACCACTCACTGTCAGTAGAGGAAGAAAGAGCAAATGGAGCCCCTGTGGAGGAAGGCAGAGCCGAGAGCCAGAGCCACAACCAGAAGTCAGGGATGGTGCCCTCTAAAGCACAGGAGCCATGCCTCAGAGAGAGATTTTCAAGTGGGCCTGTGGTTTACCGCAGTGTCCTCGTGATCAGTACAGTGGTCAGATGTCAGGCGTAACTGAAAGTAAGTTCATTTTCCCACAGTGGAGGGAGGAAGGGAGGGAGGGAGGGAGGGAAGCAGAGAGAGGGGGGGGGAGAGAGAGAGAAACAGACAGAGACAGACACACAGAGACAGAGACAGAGACAGAGAGAGAGAGACAGAGAGAGAGAAGCAAAAAAGAAAATGTTTGCTCATATGAAACAAATACTTCTCCATTTTAGAGCTGGGCTGGAGCAGGCTCGAGAAAAAGTGCCACCACCCATGTGATGTTTCTGAAGAAAGCTGGAGAAGCAGCAACAGTTGTTGCCTTTGATTAGCAGAACATTTTAATCCCACCCCCCCCATCTTTTGTCTTTTCTCCAAATAGTGTTTCCCAATGTGAGTGCTCAGCCCCATTGTTTGCTCAGCTCAATAGATCTGGGGGCAAGAGTTTCACCTTCCTGTTACCATGGCATGGGGCTGGCAGGGAGAAGAACTGGGGGCCAGGGATCTTGGTGTAAGCTTCAGGATCGTGGCTAACCACCTACAGCTGTCCCTGGGCGTTCCCGATGCAACCTGCAATGCGGATTACGTCATCGGATTACGTCATCGTCTCTTCACACTGCATGGGCATAGGAGGAACTCTGGGATCCAAAGAGTTAAATTGTCATCTGCAGTGGAATAAATGGCTTAGCCACACATTCATCCTGTATTCGCCTACTTATGTGTTACCCTGGGTGCATGCATTTCCCCCCTTTCAGATATTATTATCTTTTATGATATCATATCTTAAAATGACTCCTCTGTCATTCAGGAGCAAGGTCTCCTTGGTTCACCACCAGAAATGGAGCTGAGTGCTTTCTGTATTCACATATGTCACATAAGCCCCGGGAATACAAGGTGACAATGTACCACTCACTGCCTGAAAGACAGGAAGCTGTATATGCCAGGCAGCCCCACATGCCGCCCTGGATGCCTTGTCTTTCTCTCCTGATCCTTAGCAAAATCAAGCATCCGCTGAACCTGATCTTTCCATCTCCCTGAGCTGGGAGCACCTTGAGCATCGAGTGTGAAATTTCCTGCTGACTTTGTTTTGGCTGGATTGCTAGCTACATGTGAGAGAATTTAGCTCAAACAGCACAAAGCTCTTAGCATGCCTCTGTGCAGTCAAAGGGAGATCAGTAGAAAAAAGGTGACGTCATGGGTATTTCAGGGACTTCAGGTCTGCTGTGCAAAGCGGCTTCTTCACTACACATAAGTCAGAACCTGGATTTGAGACAAAAACAACTCTCCCTTCTCATAAATAGCTGCTCCGGGACTCAAAAATACTCTAAATGCAGTGGCTCAGAAACAGTCCCCTTCCCTTAGAGATCCATCTGATTTCCCAAGTCCAATCACGAACTTCTTAATAGCGTGTCATGAACCTCTCAGCTCATTATTTCTCTTCAAAGCTCTCCAGCTCGCCAGTGTGCAGCCTGTGAAGTGTCACCCAGTAAGCGCTGCACCATAAGTAAGCATGCGCAAGACATGCTAAAAATCCATCCTTCGCTGCGCCTGGCTTTCCCCGCGGGAGTACGGCCACTCAGCCAGTGGTGTGGGATTTGCTGCATTACCTCAGGATAGAGTTTCTTTTCTTTGAACTTTGAATGTGTCCAGTGTGCAATGGGGAGAATGTGATGGATTTATCTTGTTTATACAAATCACATTTTTGTCTTCCCACTGTCTCTCCGAGATAGCATTGTGGAAATAACAAGGGTAGGTACATAGATTCTTTCAAAGAGCAAGCATAGCTTTACCCATTCAGGACTACAGGAAATCAATACATTAGATAATTTACCATGTCTCTAATTCCAGTGTTTCCTCTGATGTCTTTAAGTTGTGAGCAGGCAACCATTTTACATGCCTAACCAGCCATGACGTCTAGCCTAGGGAGTACAGGTTACTGCTGTAATCAATAAACGTCACACAAGATGCCAGGATGTGTGTCTGGACTAATTTTTTTCACTGTATGGTAATCAGGCACAAATGGTAAGCAGTTGACTCAAGTCACTGTCCTTATTGTTTCATTACAAACCATGGTAGCACCAGGACAGTTTGGGAGTCACCCGGATAGTTCAGAGGGTAAAAGGGCTTGTCTCTGAGCCTGACAGTCTGAAATCCTGAAAATTACATGGTGGGAGGAGGGAGTTGACTCCTTCAGGGTGCCTTCTGACTTCCACATGAAAGCTCTTGGACACACACACACACACACACACACACACACACACAGAGAGAGAGAGAGAGAGAGAGAGAGAGAGAGAGAGAGAGAGAGAGAATATTAGGGTTGCAGAGATCAATCAGCCATTAAAGTAAAGCTATACTTACAACAAAAAAATATGGTGAGTAAGGTCATGGGAACAGCTACATTGTATTCTGTGCCAGTGTCCATACTCTATAAGCCACTGACACACACACACACACACACACACACACACACGCACACGCACACGCACACGCACATGCACATTAAGATAGATTAGAGCCTGGAGGGATAAATCAGCCATTAAAGGCTGGGCTCACAACAACAACAACAAAATTATGTGGGGACAAGGTCATTGTAATAATTACCTTCTATTTTGTGCCGGCTTCCATACCCTATCATGCACTGATACACACACACACACACACACACACACACACACACAAATGGAGAGCAACAGCATGCAAAAGGACACTTTACTAACACCTGAAGCTGTGAAGATCCAGCCCAGTGTATGGGTTAAGTAGAAATTGCCTTGGCTAAGGGTCCATCCTATCAAGAACTAGAATGAAACAATTCAGTTCTTTTTGCTGAATGTAGTCTTTGGCCTAGCAGCAAAGGTATCAACTATAGAAATGTAGTCTTGTAACCCCTCACCCCTAAATCTGTCGCAACCAGAACACACACTGCACGCTCCTTAATGGTTTCTAGGACCACTTTGATTTGAGAGGCATTGTCCTATTTGGGATGTTCTCTTCTGCTCAACTTGGGTGAGGGGCTCTCAGAGTGGTTTGGCAGAGAGATTACTAGAGATGCAGATTCTAAGGCTTTATCATGGCCCTTCAGAACGAGGAACTGAGGGCAAACCCCCTCAATTTGTGGGCTAAGAGGCTTCCCTGTCCAAGGCCAATACACCTATCCCTGATCTAGGATCTAGGTCAATGTCCTCCCAGCTTTCAAACACATTCAAATCACCTCAGAGTTTTATACCTCTTCAGGCTATACTCGAGAGCAACCAAGTCTTTATCCTTAAAGGAGAAATACTGCAATGAATAGTTTTTAGAACTCCCTAGGGAGTTTCAACGTGCAGCCAAATTTGAAAGCAGATGTTGTTGAAACGTTAGTGAGAATTGATAGAAACACTGAGTTCTGGCACCTCTCCTATTTCAGTAACTGTGGGCTCCGGGCAACAGGGACCTAAGTTTCAGAACCACTCATGGTGCTGCTTAACATGTGATCCAAAGACCAGTGAGATCAGCCTCCCCCTTCCCAGACTTGACGATCCACACAGAACTGCTGACCGTCTGTAGATGAAGCACAGTCAAAGCCCCCAGTGACTCTGGTGCAGCTGAAGATGAAGACTCCCTAGTCTAAACTGCCTCCTTTAGTTCTTTTTGTGGAGGTGTAGAGGAGTAAGAGGCTGGGCCTGACAATGTTAGCCTTGTAGAATAAGACACATTACCAGGCTGGATATGTTAATGCACTTCGGTAATCTAACCCTGGGGGAGGGGTTGAGGCAGGAGCATCATGAGTTTGAGATGACCCGTGCTTTAGAAAACAAACAGATAACAATAACAATGAACCAAAATAACAAAACCGATAACACACAAAACCAAAAACAAACCAACCAACCAACCAACCAACCAACCAACCAACCAACCAACCAACTAAAAACACACAAATGAACTGACATGAAAGAATTTATGGCCACTAAAATGCAGACCTTCATTCTTTTCCTCCTGTGACTTGAACCACTCTTGCCCACTATGAGTGTACTGCCATGAAGAGAAGATAGAAGTTTAAATCTTTTAATGTACATTGAAGGCAACAATGCCTCACAATTTTCCAGTAGCCTTAAATAGAATCTTTGATTCTTGTTCATGCCCTCAAAGCCATACCCAGTATGTGCCCCAATTCCATTATTTAACTAATTTCATCGATAGCTAGTGATACTTATTATTGGGCGTTCCGTGGAATCAATATGGCATCAGGGATGCTAGTAAGCACAAAGACAAACCATCTCTGATGTGAATCATGATGTCAAGAGTAAGCATGATTAAGCACAGCAAATGAGAGAGGGTATCGTGTAAGGCCTGTATTAGTCTTGAGTGACACATAAGCTAGGACCTGAAGTGTGGGGGCTAATCAGGCAGGACACTAGGGAAGCCATATTAGAGGAGAAATTTGTGTAAAGCTTTTGCGGCCGGAAAGTACTTAGCTAGTTCAAGCTACTCAGAGAGGATGGGGCGTGAAGCTGAGGGAAATGAGGTTAGAGAGGGCAGAGGCAGGGTCATGCAGGAAATCTGCAGTGCTCCGAGGATGTTTCATTCTGAGCAAAGACAAAACTGCACACAAATGACATTGCCTGGCTTCATCTGTGATGTCAGAGGTTGGTCGGGTCTGATACCTCAGTAAACCCTGGTTTGCAGTTTTCCGTGTGGTCTACTGACATCTCTGAGTCCCAATAACCTAATCTATAAGATGGGAAGAATACTAGGGATATAAAGACTCAGTAGATTGAAGCCTGGCATGTAAGTATCTGTCGTGAGGAGAATAATGTGCTCCCTGAAAGATGTCGACAACCTAATTTCTAGGACCCGAGAACACATCACACGACTTGGCAAGGAAGCATTGCAGTTTATGGTTGCTGAGATGATTCAAAAAAGATTATCTGGGGCTGGAGAGATGGCTCAGCGGTTAAGACAGATTAGTCTTCTGAAGGTCCTGAGTTCAAATCCCAGCAACCACATGGTGGCTCACAACCATCTGTAATGAGGCCTGACGCCTCCTTCTGGTGTGTCTGAAGACAGCTACAGTGTACTTAGATATAATAATAAACAAATCTTAAAAAAATATTATCTGGGTATAGATTTGGGTGGTGGGGGAATGGGGAGAATCTGAGAGGACTTGGGGAGGGGAAACCATAATCAGAATGTTTTGTATAAAAATTATTTTCAGTTATAAAAAGATTATCATAATTATGTGGAAGAGCCTAAGATCGTTACAAGAACCCCTTTGAAGTAGGAGAGGGAATCAATGCTGGGGAAATTCAATTAGAGATTGCATTTTTTTTCTTTTCTTATTTTATTTTTTTTTGGTATTAATTTCTTTCATGCTGCTGAGATAACTCTGATGGAAGCAAATCAAGGGGAAAAATGTATTCTAGTTCGCAGTTCAAAGGTGCAATATATCATAGGGAAGCTGCAGTGGAGGAAGCGGGAAACTGATGGGCATTTGTGTCTTCACAATCAAAGAGGAACGCGTGATGGGTGCACACATTCTGACTGTTGCGATTCCCCTGGAACCGTGAGCCAAATCAATTTCCTCTCCCCCAAGCCACCTTTCTCGGACACACCTGACCACAGGGTCCTTGGGTCTTTTGTGGCTGGAAAGTGAGAGTTAGGTGTTTTGGGTTACAAAAGCCTTAAAAGCTGGACTCGGGGCAGAACCGGCCATTTGCGTGACATCTTGGATGACAGGAATGCTAAGAGAAACACAAGGCTTCATTTCTTAGGTTCCAGAGGTGAGGAGGGGGCTCTGTCAGGAATTGGGGTGCGGCCGTGCATGTGCTATTTGGCCAAGCATCTGACGGTGGCCTGCACGTTTCCTGAGAACGCAGGTGCGGCTGGATTGAGAGGTAATGGGCACAGTCGTTTGGCTTTGAGGATCCTCAAGACAGGAGAAGAGGCAGGCTGGTGCTTTCTGAGAAAGCAGCTGTGAGTGCTAAAGAGCTCAGCAGCAGCACGGAGGGGAAGCCTCCTGTCCTGAGTGGGAAACACTGCTCAGAACGTCCATCGTATGAAGATCCAAGTCTGTTTAACCAGAGCAAGCCCGAACTGAAGGGATTCCAGCCTCCTTAAAACGAAGCGCCTGAGTGGTCCAAAGGGGCCACAGCTTAGGAGGAACTTAGAATCATTGTCAATTCGATGTCTTCTTAGTTCTGAAGGCGTGTGCAGTGCAACATTGTGAGATTCCCGGAGAGCCAGCGGAGGCACTTCATTGTCAGGGTCCCTCAAGAGTGGCCTCGAGGAGCTATTGTGTGACGCTGGGAAGGTGAAGCCTCTGTCTCAGTGGAGGCCAGAGCTTGGGACAGCGCAGAGAGCTGTAAGCCAGGGATGCTGCCATTCTCCCAGAGGAGAACCTCTGTGTGAGGGAGGGACAGGGCTATGGAAGACCTTCAGAGGTCCAGTTGATGTCACTGTAAGTCCCAGATGCAAGGTTTGGTGTTTTCCCGTCTTCCATTTTCGTTTTGCTTTGCTGTGCCTGTTTCTAGTCTTCCATTGTGGGGGGGAAAAAGTATTAACTCTGAGGCAATATATCCTGGAAGTACAAAAGAGTTGAGAGATTTAGGGGAGTTTAAGACCTGGAGTGTATTTCCATCAAGAGACATATATGAAACATTGATGACAAGGGGTGGAAGGTTATGGCTTAAAAGTGATGTTTTGGGGGTGTCAGGTGGACAAGGGGTGGAGTGGAGTTGTGACACTATTAGAGATCAGCGCGACCCAAGGTCGAGTCATCTAAGGGATCGTCTCCAGGAAGTTAGTTGGTTTGAGAAGACCTCCCCGCTGTGAGCCGGACCCTTCTCTGGACTAGAGATGCTGTGTAAGACCAGGGAACGGAGCTGAGCACAGGCGTGTGAGCCTTCTCTGCTCGCTTCTGCAACCAGCTTCTTCAAGCTCCTGCCACTGGGCTTCCCCTGCAGGGACGGGATGTGACCTGGGACCGTGAGCCAGGCAAACCCTCTCGTCCTTAAGTTCCTTTTATCAGAATATTTTATCTCAGAAGCAGGAAAAGAAACTAGGACTGACTCAACCAGCAACTGCTGGCTTTGCAGGCAGAAGGGGGTCCCTGAGGCAAAGAATGCAGGCCGCCTGGGGAGCTTGGAAAAGGAAGAGAATGGGTTCTCATCTGTAGCCTCATAAAAAAAGACATAACCCTACTCACACCTTGAGGCCAGGACAGCAAGATTTCTGACCTCCACAACTGTAAGATAACAAAAGTCTGTTTAAAGCCACTAACTTTCGATGGTAAGTTTTAATCAACCACCTTAATGAATGTATTTTATAAATGTGTTAATGAATGTGTGCCAGCCACATAATGAATGTATGTAACATATATATTTTACATATATATATATATATATATTCAATGTATATAACACATATATGCATTACATGAATGTCTAATCTCTATAGGACATAGAGGACCAGGTTAGAGATGAACCCGCCAAAATGTGTAAGTCTTTGATATTAAATGATTTCAAGTAAGCAAACAATTATTGGAGCAGAAGGAAAGGACCCGGCATCAGAACTTGGAATCTTTTGCTGTCTGGGCCTTGAACACGCAAAGCCCTCAGGTTTCAGTGAGGTTCTTTTTTTTTTCTGAAGCTTTGGCCATATATAGCTTTGCTAAAGATAAAAGCAGTTTTAAGGGAACATTTGGGCAACGTCTCAGGGCAGCCAGCTCGAGCAATTTCCAAACCACCACCCCGAGGATGGGACGGTGGAACGTGATTTTCCCTCTGTGTTTCAGAATCCCGTCCCCGTTCAGACGAGAGTCTCTGGGGCAGGAGTTAAGTACTGACACTGATCACAGAGTTGCTTCATAAGTCTCCAGCTTTAACGTGACAGTGACCATCTGTCCTACCCAATCCCCGAGGGGAACATTAGAGGAAGCAGCACATGGACACTCAGGCTAGAACAAGCAGGGTGCCAAAGAGTAGATGGAAAGACTTTTCCCGGGTTATCCTCACTGGACCCAGGGGTGGGAACTGGGGACAGAATGCCAGATAGGCTCAGAGGCTACGAGAGTGGGTGTGGGATCATTTGTTTCTATAGAAACGTGTCTATGGGATGTCTGGAGGGCTTTTGGAAGTTGGCACCAGTCTTGCTCTGGGAACCACATGGCTACTTTTCACAGTGTTTCCGATGCCTTTTCAGTACCAGGGGAGTTTTCTAGTAGCTGTCCTGGCTCTGGCTGGAATTTACAGACATCGGGTGAAAATCCGATGGCGGCTTTAGGTCTGAGCCAGATTTTTGCCTTTCTACACAGAAAGGGCCTCAGCTCCTGAACACTGGAGAACGAGGATCTCGGGCTTCTAGGACTTTTGGCATTTTCCTGCCTCTTCTCTCCTGCTTCTGGCCAGAGACTGTTACCCCTGGAGGCCTGGCTGTCAGCCAGATGTAAACTAATCCTCGCTAAGGTGTGAGGTAGCAAAGGCTCGTGGGTTATTAATCCCTGTAAGAGTTTTCCACATTCAACAAAGTTTTGTTATTAAATCAGAGAACATTAAAAAAAATCACCACCGCAGCCTAAACCAACTTCTTCGTGTTCCCTATAAATCTTTACCTTTATAAGTGAGTACAGTGCATGGCCATTCTATATATGAAATTTTGTTCACAGAGGACATTTTTACACCTTCTCACATTTAAAAATACTGCAGTCCCTCCATTACATGAATTTGGAAGTACCCTTCGTAACATCTGGCCATAATTTCCCTCCTATTAATCCACTGACTCCCCATATCTGGGCCATTTCCTGGGGACCACAGTGTCCCTTGACCCCTGGCTCTGGGCATGCCTGGCCCGCCCCAGGTGAATAAGCAGCTTACATTCAGAGGGAGTCCACTAGAGTCTGTGATATCACAGGCAGACAAAGGATTCCTGTTGGTCTCAGGAGAACCTGCAAGATGGCAGGTTTTTTTTTTTTGGGGGGGGAGGATGGCTTTTCCCACCTCTGCGGGAGATGGAGTGAAGATTCAGCTGCGGGAGACTTGTGAAGTCAATGAGTAACAATGACAGGTCTTTCCCAAGGTTCTGCGCCCATGCACGGCTCTACTCACCATTTCTGTGAGACATACCTGTATTGGTTTATTATTAATATTTTGTGTAAGCTAGTGTTGTTTCATTTTTATCACTTATAAAAAAAAAAAGGAACCCAAACTAATGGCAGTAATGATGACGATTTTGATCATGCGGAACATTTGTTTTGTGTCAGGAACTTTATTTCTACTCGAGTTTAAAGCCCTTATACTCAGTGAGCTAGCTCGGATTCTTGCTAATTTTCTCGGGATAATTTGCCTCACTGGTCACAGGTGTGAATCCTGATCTGGTTTTAATGCTTCCCTAAGATGTCCATGCAATGTAAGTGTGTTGCCGTGGAAGTGGACTGTGGAGAGGGTAGAACCAGCGTGCTCCCCGAGAGGATGCCTTCAGCACTAAGACTGTCTGGAGCGAAGATGCTGCAAAGATGGCGCCCGCCCGCCCAGTGCTCTGTGGCTCCTCCCGTGTGTCCCAGCTCTTCATTGGTTAGAGCACCTCTGAGGAGTCTTGTCTTTCCTCTAACAGCAAGGAAAAGCAGGACTGAGTCCTGTTCCCTTAACCTCTCTAAAGTTTTGTTATTAAATCAGAGAACATTAAAAAAAATCACCACCACAGCCTAAACCAATGTCTCCGTGTTCCCTATAAATCTTTACCTGTTCTAGTCCATGTGTGTTTGAGGCGTGTGTGGTTTAGCCGGAGTGAATTTGTGAGGAATCTCCTCTGGCCATAAGTAGTGTGATTCAGACACCTTCCTTGGCCTTGCCACAGTATATTGTTTTTTTTCAATTGTTCTTTATTTTTTTATTGGATATTTCACTTATTACATTTCAAATGTTATCCCCTTTCTCAGTTTCCCTTCTGCAACCCTCCTATCCCATCCCCCTATTCCCCTGATTCTATCCCATCCACATGCCCACTCCCTCCTCACCGCTTTGGCATTCCCCTACACAGGAGCATCAGGCCTTCACAGGACCAAGGGCCTCTCCTCCCACTGATGCCAGATAAGGCCATCCTCTGCGACATATGCAGCTGGAGCCATGGGTCCCCCCTGTGTATACTCTTTGGTTGGTGGTTCAGTCCCTGGGAGCTCTGGAGGGTGCCCAACAGAGGGGAGGGAGAACCTGTAGAGACCATATCCAGAGGTTAGGCAGGACCTCTGGTTGGGGGATGAGGCCAACCACTCATCTCCAAATTTTTATCCCAGAATTGCTCCTGTCTAAAGGAAATACAGGGGACAAAGTGTGGAGCAGAGACTGAAGGAAAGGACATTCAGAGACTGCCCCACCTGAGGATCCATCCCATATACAGTTACCCATATACCAAACCCAGACACTATTGTGGATGCCAAGAAGTACTTGCTGACAGGAGCCTGATAGACCAGTCTCCTGAGAGGCTCTGCCAGTGCCTGACAAATACAGATTCAGATGCTCAAAGCCAACCACTGGACTGAGCATGAGGATCCCAATGGAGGAGTTAGGAAAAGGACCAAAGTAGCTGAAGGGGTTTGCAACCCCATAGGGAGACAGTATATTCTTAAGCAGTTCAAATTCATGCCTGTCACTCATGCACGGGTTCACTCTCCAGTGTCGTTAGGACCCCATTCTGGGCCTGTCCTAATCCTGGCTACATAGGACCAATCAAAAACCATAGTTGGCTCTTTCAAGATCCTGGTAGCATTTGATGATTCTCCCTAATAGCCTCATACATTAAAATCAGAGTAGAGGCTCATACCACTGCCTCCGTAGCTCAAAGGATGGGGTAACTAAGTCTGAGGACTTAGAGAAGGCTTAATGGGGCACTGGATCTTGGAGGCTATGAGATTTCCTGTGAATATAATTGAATTAAATACCGGTACATCTATTGTGATAAGACACCTATTGGCAACCATACTATTTTGCAAGGCCACTTCCCCCCCGCCCCCCATGTCTCCCTTTAAGGATGTCATGATTTCAGGAATTGATAGGATTAGTTACACACTTCTAAATGAGCCTAACTTCAAGTAGTCATTTGCCCCTGCCAAGATGTGGGCTCGCCATTTTCCTTAGCTGCAGTACATCTTGTCAGAAGCATGCATCCAGTGGAGAGAGAGGAGCCATGGTTTGCTGATCAAAGGCAGCTAGTAAGAACCACACGCCTATAGAACTTCTGTTTCCTCAGGATGGGTATAGCAGTGACATTTTTTTTTTTTTTTTTTTTTTTTTTTTTTTTTTTTTTGCTGTATTAGAAAGATGTCTCAGGATGGAGAATCAAATTTCAGGAAACCCAGATAAAACTAGCCTCTGGGGATTACAAGAAAACAAACAAAAGCCCACAGGCAAATGATCCGGCGAGAAAGGCAGAGTTCTCAGCAGAAAGCATTTTGTAAGGAAATGGCCACAATTTCCCTTTTACATAATTGCCATAAATGTACAGCCAAATTAAACGTGTCATAGATAAAATTACCAACCGAAGTACCACCCAGCTGTCTCCTGCGAGCTGAGAGTTTATGGGTGCAGTGTTCTCCAGCGAGCATCTCCGATCCACATAATGTTCCCGAGTGCTAAATTTGGAGCTCTGATTTAGCTGACAGATGTTTAAAATCACATCGAATTGGACAACTCCCCAAGGAGGACACGGCTACAGATGTGAGAGCGAACAAGCTGAGGCCCTCAGGGAGAGCCTGAAAGCCCCCGTCTCCATCAGCCTTCTTCACGGGGGTGATGTGGGTGAAGGATCGCTTCCATGCTGACCTCACCAGAGCCCAAACTCCTGTCAAGTCGACGTTGAGATGAACGTAGAGGCTGTACATTGGACAAAGTGTAGGATGCTATAGTTAGCCTGATCTGGTGACACGGGGGCTGTAGGCTCCTCAAAAACAGACAGGCAGCCATCCTACTCTGGAGGCCACTTTGCTCCTTTGATAAGACATGAACGCAACCCTGAAAATTTAAATTTCAGTGTCAGTATTTAACTGGCAGCCTCTTGGTCAAGGTTGAGGTGCTCTTCACAATTCCCCACACTTAAATCTCCAACAGTGCTTATTTCGTTCTTTTTTTTGAAAAACAACAAAATTAAAATTATCCTAGAATCTTTTTTTTTCCTTTAAAAACACATATTTTAGGCCTGTGTCGAGACTCAGACTGAGATGGATTTGTTTAAAAAAACGTCTGTGTATTTGATGTGGGAGACTAGCGACCTTTGGTATTTTGTATAAAAAAATGTTTGATGTCTCAAATTTCCCTGCTGAGCTTGTATTGTTGCTGTTTTTTTTTCTGTGATTTTTTTTCCATGCTCTATCATCCCCCGCATTCAAAACAAACTCTTTAATTACTCAACAGAGTTCATCCCAATGGCATCCTCAGATGAATGTCACTCACATCTTGATGTCAAGATGGACAAGAGTCTAATTTGAACAGTGGTCAAAAGGTCTCAAGGCAGAGCCCAAGAGATGCTGTCATTGTTGGGGGAATGGTAAGACTTGGGGCGGGGGCTGTTGCATTTACACTGGGGTAACACCGTGCACACAAGCACGTCACTCCGAATACAAGTATCTCGCAGCATGACCCTCAGAGACTACAGAACTCCCTCAGAGGAAGTCAGTGGGCAGCTGGTGACGGTGGCAGTGTCGGTAGGTGTGACTCAGACCCTTGCTTCATTAGGGTGAGCAGATACGATGTCAAATGGGTGACAGGCTGAGAACACAACAAATTCAGGCAATACCAAGGAAGTTCTGGAGGGAGCCCTGTCTATGTTCAGCCTGTGCAGCCAAATCTAGGCACTGGGGACAAATGTGGAGTAAACAGGGAAAGGAGAAGCAGAGTCTGAACACCACTGAGGGAAGCTCACACAGGCTCTTGGGCTACAAACTGTAAATGTCACACTTCTTGACTCACTGAAGCAAGCGCCTTTTACACCATGATTTAATCTGTGATACTATCTTTCAAACCGCGGATCTATACAATCTGTAGCAGCGAGTTATACACTGTGGTTTTACCAGAGTTTGAATGGAAGAAGGGGAAAGAAGATCAAACTCTCGGGCAGATCTGCATTTTTTTGCTTTATGACAATAAATACTTATCCTTTCACTTTAAAAAAAAATCGGTAAAAGAATTGAATCACATGATAATCACAAAAGTAATTCTGCGGCCTACGGACTCCACGGTGCTTATGACTCACTAGGCAAGGCCTTTGACTGCTGGAGTGCAGATTTCCCTGTCTAATAAATCAGAGCATTTCTTTGAGAATAAAGTTCAGCAATAGATATCAATAATGTTTTGAGAAGGTGAGAAGCAGTTTGGGATGCAAACGGTTGTTAGTTTTCTTGGCAGGACAAAAAGATTGCTTATTAATGTTGTTAACTCACGTAGTTCATGGCGATTCCAGCCAGAGAGTCCTTTATATATCTTCAGAGGACTTTGCACAGTGAAAATGAATGCATAGGACTGTGAACTCTGGATCCCTGAGATGAAATATCGTTCACATGGTTGAAAGATCAACATTTACAGTCAGCTTTAAACTGGAGCCCATGACTCATGTGCTCTGATGTCTTGGGTCTAGTTACTTAACTTTTCTGAGCCCCGGCTTCAATGGATGTATGAAGCAAGCATAGTATCGCTTTCCTCAAGCACTGCCGTGGGAAGTACACCAGGTAATGCGTAGAAAGCATGCAGCCTAGCTATCATCTTAATCATAGCCATTACTGGGAGATTTCCACATAAGATTCAACTGTGACTTAATGATCACAGTTGTGTGATGCCCCAGTCATAGCTGCCAGATAAGAAAAGGGGTTAATAGCAACAATCCTAGTCCTGTAAGCTGCCCAGAAGACCACAATAGGACCTGCTTGATCATCTGTGTAGAGGTATTCCCGCCTTGGGAATTTTAAGGATAATACTTGCCTTTCTAGGAAGCCCAGACATTACATAGGAAAGACAGGCTCATCCGTTTACCATAACCTAGAAGCTCTGCTACAGGGATGAGCCCCCACTTTACCCTCAGGCTTCAGCAAGATGGAATGTTGAGTTCTGCTGTCTACAAGGAAACTGGAGGGTTTCTCCTCCACTTTTAGGGTTACCATGGGCTCAGGGAGAAGATCCAAACCCCATCTCCCCTATTCTTTTTTTTAAATCTTCTAAAGGCCAGGGTTTGGACAGGCTTCTCTTTCTCCTTCTCCTTCTCCTTCTCCTTCTCCTTCTCCTTCTCCTTCTCCTTCTCCTTCTCCTTCTCCTTCTCCTTCTCCTTCTCCTTCTCCTTCTCCTTCTCCTTCTCCTTCTCCTTCTCCTTCTCCTTCTCCTTCTCCTCCTCCTCCTCCTCCTCCTCCTCCTCCTCCTCCTCCTCCTCCTCCTCCTTCTTCTTCTGGCGTTCCCTGGCCCAGTGGCCCAATGATTACATTGATTCTTTCTTAAGTGGGAACATTCTCCATCCTTAGGGCCCCCCCTTACCTCCTTTGGAAGCCATCTGTTTTCTGCTGCTGTCTGATTAATAAAGGCTAGAGGTGCCACTACTGTTGCTTCTGGTGATTCAGGGTCCATAGGGGTGTACTGTTGGAATGCTTGTCCTGAAGACTTGAGTTATTTTATATTTATAAATACTGTATGCAGCAAATGTTATTACTGTCTGTTTTACACAGTCAGGTTTAGCCTGTGGCCCATGGGCTGATACATCCCAGGATAGATAGAAAGGTGTCTTAACCCAAAATTATATGTACTGAAAATGTTACAAGATCAAGTGTAATCTCTATTTTCTTTTCTATTAGATTCAGAGTATCAGGTCTTATTGAAGTCCTTTATATATCTGGAGCTGAGTTTTGTGCAAGGCAAAAGACATGCCTTAATTTTCATTCTTTTCTGTAGCTATCTAGTTTGACCAGGATCATTTGTTGAAGATGCTATCTTTTCTTCAGTATTTATTTTTTGCTTTATTGGCAAACATCAGGTGTCAAAAGGTTTGTGGACTTAGGTTAGGGTCTTCAGTTCTATTTCATTGACAAATATGCATTTTTTAATGTCAATACCATATTGTTTTTATTACTATAGGCAGTTTATTAGTACTTTAGTCTTAAACATATGCCTAGAATTCCCAGGAAAGATATTTCCAGTAGTTATTTTATTGATCAAGGTTGTTTAAGGCGTCCTAATGTGTATGTGGCTTTCCATATGAAGTTTAAGGTTGGTTATTTCTTTTCCATTTCTATGAAGAATTGGATTAGAATTTTGATGGGCATTGCACTGAATCGGCAGTTTGCTTTTTTGTAGGATGAGCATTTTCAATTTGGGAATCATTACCTGTCTTAGCAACTGAGTTGGCAATAATCACGATGTGACAATCAAAAGTGAACATACAGAGGATAGTAACATATGGGGAGAAGAACGTAGGAAGGCTAATGACATACAGGCGGATGAAGGGACAGAGGCTAGTCACATCTGGGGGCCGAACATACAGAGGCTAGTGGAGCGAAGGCCCCAGTCTTCACCCTTCTATGCATCTCTGAGACCCTGGGTTGAGTTTTGTCTTCATAATTTTTTATTTTCTCATTGAAGACATCTCATGACCTTCTTTTATCTTGTCCCTTGGATTTCAGAGACTTCGAGCTCCACAAAACCTGGGCCTGCCTTGATTGAATACACCATTGAGAAATTGGGAATTGTAGGCATATGTTTAAGACTAAAGACTTTGGATTCAAAATGAACTAAGCCTTATTTAATAGCTTGGTCAATCTAAGTATATTACATCTGTCCTCTTCACCTTAGTGACTTCATGCATCCAAGGAATAAAATGGCCCTTTTCACCCCTGCAGTGTGGGATTGGACCCAAGTGTTCATACATGCTGCCTAAGTGCTCAACTCCTAACCCACATCCCGGCCGAGCAATGCTTTCTCAACAGGGTTGTTCTAAATATAAAATCGGATCACGCAGAAAGGCACATTTAATACTAGTTATTATAACTGAGTTATCTTTCCATTTTTAGTAAAAGGAGTGTCTGAGTTTGTTTTAAGTGTTCTAGCAACGGAATTAGTCAATCCACCCCCTTTTGGGGCAAGGACAGTTTTCTTTTACATTTCAAGAGCAGGAGGCAGGATGCAGCTTGAGGAAGGTAGTTTGTGGGTAGAAAGCTGCAGCATTAATCAGACCCAGGGTCACTTGTGCATGAGCTATTTCCTTCCTCTAGGGGGCAATATTTGCTATGGGTCTGTTACTGGGCCAAGTTGAGGCCATTTCCTGTTCTGTATTGGCTCTTCCTCTTTAGCCCTCTTTCCTTCTTCCTCTCCCAATGCAGGGGTCAGCTCCACTTCATTGTCTGAAACTACCTCTGCCAACGCCCACTCCCTGTGTTCTTTATTCTTCATGGATGTTTTCTCTTCTACATCTGATCTGGTCTTGGTGTCTGCTTTCAAAGGACCCAACCTGATATGCCAGACATCCTGTGTTTGATGACTCACAAATCTTTTAGGTTAGGGCTCTAAAGGTTGACAGATGTCTGAAGACAACGTGGCTACAGACTCAATAACCAGTATATATGAGCCACTACAAAAGAGTAGACTTCAGGAGGAATGTCCTGCCAAAACATACTTTAAACTCCTCCAAGGAGCACATAAAGCCCACGAATTATAGACAAGCTAATAAAGTCAGACTTTCCTGTTTTGAGTTTGGAGATGATTGAAGCACAATCAATGGTGGATGTTCTCAGAAAGGAGGCAGAAGAGGGGAAGAGGGATTTCAGGCAAGTGGCTGGAAAGAAATGTGCTCCAGGGTCTTCTTATGGAGCCAAGGAATAGAAGCCTGACAAAACTGGGCTGCTTTTAGATAAATGTCATGGAAAACACTGAATCGCAGTCTGTGACATAGGGCTGCTAGTAATGGTCAGTGGTGGTCAGAGGTACATCAGGGTCAAACTGTCTTCTATTATATGTGCTTTTCCTAGACTTCTGAACTTACTTTTCATCCTATCAAAACAACATTACCTGCCATCTGCCACTGATTCTGGGTTGGATTTCTGTATCTACCATCACATTCTTGAGGGCTTCTCCATGGTGCCACTACTGGCCTTTTGAGCAAGTCTGTCCTTTATTGAGCAGAATAGTCATACTTTTCAGACTGCCTAGCATCCTTGGCCTGTACCCAGTCAATGTCAGTGGTGGGAAGTCCTCCCAGCCATTGTGGTGTGAAGAAAGCTCTCAACACATTTCCAAACGCCCTCCCCACCATCATACGTGTGGCTTCCTGACTGAGTTAAAAAAGGGAATTGAAACTGACTAGATCCAGCTTTATTGTGCAAGGAGAAGAGCTGAGGAGCATAGGGGTTGACTACTTATGTCATATCTCTTATGTATCTTCCTCACTAGAATGAGAGTTACAAACTGGATCAAGCTCACTTAATCCAAACAATTTATTGATTCATTTGTCTAAAACTGCCTGGTTAGGACTCGGCCCTGGGATCAGATCTCAGGGAGGCTCCATCTCTTGGCATGAATTCTCATTGTGTTGACTTTATTTATGACCTTTAGTGAGGTCTCAAGTCACATATCATGGCCAGGCACTACCAAACCCTACCCTTAGGTCTTTTGCTCGAATCTAGAGGGAAACTCTTCCAAGGCTTTAAGCTCTATGTCTGTCAGTGCAAGTTTCTTTCATGAATATTTTACTGATGACCCAGTTGTCATGACGAACAATTTTGGAAGCACCGATATTTAGCTTAGAGAAGATTATGCTTCGTCCCACCCTTAACCACAGGAAATAAGGGTAATGAAAGGAAGGGGACTCAAACAAACTCTCTTAAAGGAAAGGCAGCGGTTATTGTAACAGTGAGAAAACACCATAGTCAACGAAGTGTTGGAGTTCACAAAACTAAGATCATTGAAAATCAGGGAGCTGTATCCCTTTTGGGAGAAGGATGCAATACAAAATAAAACGTTTCTCACTTATCTGGTCCCTTTAGAACGTATTTAATAGCCAGAGGATTGAAGTAAAGGTTTGTTTTTTTAATGCACAAGAGCCTAGTTTGGTATTTACAAAGAGTACATGTGAACTGACTTCAAAATCAAGGGTATTTACAACAGGAGTCTTAAGGATAGGTTGTCTATATGTAAACTGGGCATTGTGTATGAAAGCATTTTTATTAGTTCCTCTTCCCTAATCTCTTACATTATATATATTTTTACTGCTTATTTGATGCTTTGGCAGAAACACAAAGTGACAGTGACATCATGCAAAACCATTGTCAAGCTGGGGCCTGGCCTGCCTCCCATCTCCAGGGAGCGCATATTACAACAGGAAGCTCTGGATTTACGAGATATTTTGATACATCATCTGGATGACTGCTCTACAATGGGCCAAGGACAGAAGTCACGAATGTCTGAGTGCCATCTGTACCAGGGTCACAGAGTTGGCGAGCAGGGCCTGAGAAGTCCCTTTATTCCTGGTTTAAGAAACCCTCAGAGGGTCCAACTGGAGTATTACTCCAATGTGAAGAACCGCTGTTATACGTGATAAATTTATAATAAAGATACCTGAATAGTGACATTTTTGTCTACAGCAAAGTCTGATAGGTGGTCAGCTACTCAAATCCTTTATGCTTCTAATGAAGCACTAACAAGTGGAGGTGCGTTCAAAATTCACCTACAAACAGATCTTCAATTTTTTTTTAGGTCATTTTAGTTTGAGGGAAAGAGATTAGCTACGTGAAGAGAAGAAAGGACAAAGGAAAGGATGCTTCCTGTGTTGAAGTTTCAACCAACTTGAAACTTACCTTCCAGCAGGAAGTGGGAGGCACATAGCCCTTAGGGAATAAGGAGGTGCCACATATCTGGGAAAGCTGAAATGCACACTGTTCTTGAAGGCCCTCCACAGCTCCATAGATGCAACTGTCCCCAGCGCAGGTGCAGAGAGCTTTCTTGGCCCTGTCAAGCTGTTGTCTGCAAGGCCTACGGAGACCTGCAGGGTTGCAGTTTCTATGAGTGATTATGGAGTGGTAGGCTGGGCCTTTCAATGACACAGCTGCTTCTGAGTTATCAGGTTCTCTGTAAGTAACCTCTCACCCATATTCCTGTTAGGAACACCAATTAAAAACTCCTTGGTTCATCAAGGTGGGCATTGGCGCAATTGTTAGTTTGGGCAGTTTTAAGTTCTCCTTCTTGAGTGAGTAGTTGTGTGTGCGTGCACACGTATATGTGTGTGTGGGGGTCAAAGAACAATCTGTGGGACTGAGTTCTTTCCTTTTACCCCGTGCGTTGTTAGAATGGGAATTAGGCAGCAAGTATCCCTACTGCTGAGCTATCTTGCAGACCCGACTTTTGATTGTTGTGACACTGTTCTGTGAAAGAAACTCAAGCTCTGTCTATTTGGCATCCTTGGGAAACAGCTCAACACGGGCATGTAGCAAACAGGCCACGATGTTTGCTGAGTTGAGCCCATAGCTGGAATTTAATGGAGGAGGAAGCCTGTGTATTTCTAACTCATTCATTGCTCGCTGGAGGGAAACCACATTTTCAAAATGCTAACATTTTAACAGTGAACCGTAAATACATGATTCCCAACTACCAAGCAAATTGGAAATACTTCTCTGGATGGTTTTATTCAGGAGGATTTTTTTTTTCATTTAAAAACACAACGAATTAATCTCTGCTTTGGGGGGGGGCAGAACAAGACATTTCTTTGAAATCTCTTCCCATGTTGGCTTTAGAATGAGACTCTGTACCAGAGGTGGCCTCTGTGTTGTTGATGGACGAAGTGCTGTTTTAGGTGTTCTGGTGGTCTGTGTGACATGTCGAGATGTAGTGAAGACTGTGCTGGGGGTTGGGAGTCACTATGAGGTTGCGGGGGTCACTATGAGGTTGTGGTGGTTACTATGAGGTTGTAGGGGTCACTGTGAGGTGACAGGGCTCACTATGAAGTTTTGGGGGGCCATTTGAAGTGATGGGGGTGATGGGTATGAGGTGATGAGAGTCACTAAGAGATCATAGGGGTCACTATGAGGTGACGGGGACCACTCTGAGGAAGTGGGCATCATTGTGAGGTGATGGTGATCACCATACGGTGACCAGGGTTAGTTACTATGATGCTGTGGGGGTCACTGAGAGGTCATGGCATCACTCTGAGGTGATGGTGTCACCTAAAGGTCATGGCGGTCACTATGGGCCTGTGGTCACAATCATTCCCTCCCTCTGCCATGTGGAATTGGAGCCTATCTTTGATGGACCGCATCTTCACCACAGCTGCACAGAATTAAGCGACGGAGCGATGTCGATTGAAGTGGAAGAGGCTTGGCTCCCAACACTGAGGAAACCGCTGAGTTAAGCTGGGGATATCTGGTTCTGTCCTCTGGTGAGCAGATGCCCGTGTGGGGTTCATGGGTTGCACATCCAAGCTTTGGGTCAAGGATGGAATCACTTGGTAAGGACAGTTTTCAGTTCGAGCAATCCCACTTAAAGTTGCCCATGAGCCACTCAGAGGCAAATGCTGAGAGTCTCTGGCCTGGAGAGTGCTTGCCTCTGCAAGTCTCCACGGTATGGTGGATCTGCGATGGCCCTCAAAGACCCGGGATGCTAAGGCAGCCTTTGATTTCTCTTCTTCGTGACAGAAAACTTCTGTGCTAGCATACAAGTAAACCACAGGACCGTGGCCACGCCCTTCAGTTCAGTACGCTCTCCGGATCCCTGAGTGCCTAGGAAGATTCATCTTGTCTCCTGTGGGGTGATTCACCCTCTCCTGCTTCATTTCATTCATGACCACCGGACTCTGCCATTTGAGTCACGCATGAGTTACATGTGATTTTGATCTGGTGTGAGGAGGAGCCTCACCCAAACACCCCACATTTTTTTGGTCTGAAAAGAAGGTTGCATTATACTCTAAGTACCTGTTTCCTCACGAAAGCATCTTAGTAGCTAAGCACAGAGGCACATGCATGTAATCCCAGGACTCTGAAGACCGACCGAGGCTGGACCAAAAGTTCTAGGTCTGAGCTGGCTAGTTCTACACCAGCCTGGGCTAGAAAAGAACCTGTCTTAAAAAACAAAAAAACCCCAAAGCAAAAACATCCCACAAAACAAAATAAACAAAAAACCAGGTTTCTTAGCAAATGGAACTATTTGTTCTTAGGAGGCCCTGTGCACTGCTCTCCCTCTGTGGAGGGCTCTGGGACACAGCTCACTGTTCTGCAATGCTTTTCAAAGGGTGTGATGCGGTAGGACTGGAGATGTGTAGAGTTCTGCTCCAGGCTCAGCCCGGGAGGAAAGGAGGAACCATCACAGCAGGGGTATTGAGTCATGTTCCCCAAAGCCTGCCCCTCCTAAGGCTTCTCTTTGACCCAGGATCTTCATGTCTTACTATTTGGGCCATGGGAAAGTGGTTGGGCCTGAGCTTGAAGTCCTAGATCTACAATGCGTTTTATATACACACTTCATAGGCTGCTGCTTAAGTCCTTTATTTTAATGTGAACTTCTCCTGGTTTTGATTTCAATTAAACTAGCCTGCATATTATAGTTGGTACATCTTCTTAAATTTCTTTTGGGGGACTTATAATTTTAAATTTGAAGAAAACAAAAACAAAATTCACATGTTTCCAGAAAATGCTGCTGGGCTGCACTTTGAACACCAGACGTTACCAGGTGAATTGGGGTCCCCTTTCTGGGTTTATCAGTCTTGCTGATATGAGTATTTACAAACAGACTCAGAAAGAGGCTCGCGGACATGTCTGTTGGAGCTGGAAAGAAAACAGCAGAGGACATGGGCTGTAAATCGTGGCAGTGGCTAGGAGAGGAGGAGAGAGGAAGCCATGGCTTTTGAGTCAGGCCGGAATGTTCAGCAATGGCAGACCCCAAGCAGCTGCGCGGCAGCAAGCAGCCCGAGCTTCAGAGAAAGAGAGAGCAAAGGCCGCAGTGCAAGAAAAATATGCAGAGGCTTGTAACTAAGAGATAGGAAAGAAGACGCGCTCTTCTGAGCTGGGACAGAAAAGGGACCCTGTTTAACAAAGCCGCATGCCAGCAGCCGCTTAAGCGACCACGCGAGGGTGGAGTTTCTAGGAGAGAAAAGTCCATTAGGTCGTTGTTAAGGGGATAATTATTGCTCTGCTACCTTTAGCGTGGCTTTAGGTGAATCGGCCCTCCTGAGGGGCTGTCTCTTGGCTAGGTGATTGACAGGCCAAGTTGCCTTAGCTCTTAAGGGAGGAGACAGTTACACAAAATGTTCCAATCTTTGGAGAGATCCGAACATCATGTTTCCACTCAGGGCTGGGGATGGGTTCCATTAGTGAGACATCCCTCCTTAGTGGCTTTTTAAGGCCCCTTGAACACAGATCTCCCTGTTTAACTTTAATCTAAATTTCTGGTTTAGTCACTTGTACATCTTTCGTCTCTTTCAATCTATCCATTTGTTTGTCTGTCTTTCTCTATGTCTAATTGTTTTACTTTAGAACCATCAGAGAGTTGCCTCTGGACAGAATTTAACTTCCTCAAATTCTGTGGCAGTTGAAAGAAAAGAGTACCTCCCCCCCTTTTAAAAATTCAGTTATATATTGTGAAGCTCCTAGATTTAAAAGCCCAAGTTAGCAAATGATGGGTAGACCTATTTTCCAGTAATCCTACTCCCTTCCTTCAGAGTTCCTGCATCTGTGTTGCTTTTTTTTGTTTGTTTTGTTGTTTTTCGAGACAGGGTTTCTCTGTGTAGCCCTGGCTGTCCTGGAACTCACTCTGTAGACCAGGCTGGGCTTGAACTCAGAAATCTGCCTGCCTCTGCCTCCCAAGTGCTGGGATTACAGGCATGTGCCATCACCACCCGGCTCTGTGCTTTTGTATTACACAGCAAGATCACCTCCAGACCTCTGAGTATCATGATCCCTCAGACCTTTGCACTGTCAGCAACCTTAAACGTCTGACCGAGGAATGCTCGCCTACAGCAACTTTGTGGCTTCTGAATTCTGTGGTGGTGGTGGTGGTGGTGGTGGTGGTGGTGGTGGTGGTGGTGGTGGCGGCAGCGGCGGCGACAGCGGTGTGTGTGTGTGTGTGTGTGTGTGTGTGTGTGTGTGAGGGTGCCTTGAGAGCAAGTCTGAAACCCCAGCTTTGGCCGGTGAGCTTCTGTGCAGGAGGCTGGGCTTCATCTCCCAGGAGCCTCTGCTCTGTCCTCCTCTCTGTTCGCTATGGCCCAGCCAAGGGAAGCTCAATGGGAAAGGCCTTTCCTCACTGGTGAGCTCACACTACATTGGAAAGTTTTGTCTGCAGCTTTTTTCTTGTCTATGACCTTGATACCCGAATGCCCTCGATCTTACGCAAACCCAGGATCAGGTTAAAAAACATTTTCCTGATTCCAGTCTTGGTCTTGCCCCCCAGAGCATTTTCATCATACATCACATGCACTTTATAGTTTTTAAAGAATACTTTAATCAAAATAGAATTAAATCACCCCCTTTCTCTGTCCAACCTCTCTTATGAGCATGCACTCTCCTATGCTTTTAGAGTAAAGAGTATATAATAGTGTAGTATGAATTACTCTTATATACATATATATATATATACATATATGTATATATGTATATGTATATATATATATATATATGAGATATATTCTATATTTACAATTCATTTCCCTTTTTATGGTTCCCCACTCCCAAAGATCCCACATGCCCTTTTCTCTCCCCCTGATCCCTCATCCACCCCCTCCCACCTCCCTGTTCTTGTACTCCCCGACAATGATGTTTTGGTCCATTCTGGCACCAGTGTCCACTCCTTTCTTCTTGTCAGACATTACTTGGTATGTGATTTGTGTCTTTGGTGTTCCAAGATTCTAGGCTAATATCCACTTATCAGTGAGTACATACCATGGGTATTCTTTTGAGATTGGGTTACCTCACTTAGTATAATGTTCTCTAGCTCCATCCATTTCTCTAAGAATTTCATAAATTCATTGTTTCTAATGGCTGAATAGTACTCCATTGTGTATATATACCACATTTTTTGTATCCATTCCTCCGTTCAGGGACATCTGGGTTCTTTCCAGCTTCTGGCTATTATATATAAGGCTGCTATGAACATAGTGGAGCATGTATCCTTATTGCATGCTGGGGAATCTTCTGGGTATATGCCCAGGAGTGGTATGGCTGGGTCCTCCGGAAGTATCACGTCCAGTTTTCTGAGGAACCGCCATACTGATTTCCAGAGTGGTTGTACCAGCTTGCATTCCCACCAGCAGTGTAGGAGTGTTCCTCTTTCTCCACATCCTCACCAACACCTGATGTCTTCTGAGTTTTTAATCTTAGCCATTCTGACTGGTGTGAGGTGAAATCTCAGGGTTGTTTTGATTTGCATTTCCCTAATGACTAATGATATTGAACATGTTTTTAAGGTGTTTCTCAGCCATCTAAATTTCTTCAGGTGAAAAGTCTCTGTTTAGCTCTGTACCCTATTTTTGGATAGGGTTATTTGGTTTTCTGGGGTCTAGCCTCTTGAGTTCTTTGTATACATTGGATATTAGCCCTCTGTCGGATGTGGGGTTGGTGAAGATCTTTTCCCAATTTGTTGGTTGCCGATTTATCCTTTTGACAGTGTCTTTTGCCTTACAGAAACTTTGTAATTTTATGAAGTCCCATTTGTCTATTCTTGCTCTTAGAGCATAAGCAATTGGTGTTCTGTTCAGGAATTTTCCCCCTGAGCCAATGTCCTCAAGGGTCTTCCCCAGTTTCTTTTCTATTAGTTTTAGTGTGTCTGGTTTTATGTGGAGGTCCTTGATCCACTTGGAGTTGAGCTTAGTGCAAGGAGATAAGAGTGGATCAATTCTCATTCTTCTGCATGTTGACTTCCAGTTGAGCCAGCACCATCTGTTGAAAAGGCTATCTTTTTTCCACTGGATGTTTTCAGCTCCTTTGTCAAAGATCAATTGGCCATAGATGTGTGGGTTCAATTCTGGGTCTTCGATCCTATTCCATTGATCTGCCTCCCTGTCACTGAACCAATACCATGCAGTTTTTAATACTACTGCTCTGTAGTATTGCTTGAGGTCTGGGATATTGATTCCCCCAGAAGTTCTTTTGCTGTTGATGATAGTTTTAGCTATCCTGGGTTTTTTGTTATTCCAGATGAATTTGAGAATTGCTCTTTCTAACTCTATGAAGAACTGAGTTGGGATTTTGATGGGGATTGCGTTGAATCTGTATATTGCTTTTGGCAAGATTGACATTTTAACTATATTAATCCTGCCAACCCACGGGCATGGAAGATTTTCCCATTTTCTGATGTCTTCTCCAATTTCCCTCTTCAGAGACCTGAAGTTTTTGTCATATAAATCTTTCACATGTTTGGTTAGAGTCACTCCAAGATACTTTATATCATTTGTGGCTATTGTGAAGGGTGATGAATTACTCTTAACACCATAAGAAATAAACATGTTTTGAAAGTGCATTTTCAATGAGAGCATTGCATTTTGTTGTTTTGATCTACCAGAACCTAGTCAGCTAGTGCCTATTGGTGGTGTTTGGGTGGTTTCCGGTCTTTCTTTATTATGACTAGCTCTTAATTATGTTGTGGATAAATCATTGTCTTTTAAATTTTAATTTATCCTTCTCTCATATATTACATCCCAACCAGTTTCCCCTCCACCCCCACCCCCATCCATTCTTTCTCCATTTCTTTTTCAGAAAAGGGCAAGCCTTCCATGAATACCAACCATGCAGACCAAGTTGTAGTAAGACAAGGCACCTCCCCTAGCATTAAGGCTGGAAGAGGCAACTCAGTCCGAGGAAGAGGGTCCCAAAACAGGCAAAAGAGTCAGACAACGCTGCTCCTACTGCTAACCCCGTAAGAAGCTGCAGCTATACAACCACAGCACAGGTGGAAGGCCTCGTCAGACCCACACGGGCTTCCTGGCTGTCCTCTCATCCCAGTGAGCCCCTGGGAGCTCAGGTTTGTTGATCCTGAGGGTTTCCTTGTGGTGTCTTTGACCCCCCTCAGTCCCCTACAATCCTTCCTCCAAGCTCTGCCTACTGCTCAACTGTCGGTCTCTGCATCTGTTTGGATCAGTTGTTGATCTATCCTTACTTTTAAAAGAGAGATTTCTTAGGCTGTAACAGTATTGAATTGAAAGTCATTCTTTGAAAGTATACATTGACAACTCAAGATGCAGAAATGTTGTGAACACTTCTATTTCCATAGTACTTGATTCTTTATAGCACTCCATGTTTAAAAAGAGTTATCAATTTGGTACGCTGAAACTTGCATAATATTGTGGCTTCTTAGTTACACGTTTTGGTTTAATCATGACTCAGACCATAATTTTAAGCACACACACACACACACACACACAGGCACACACACAGGCACACACACAGGCACACAAACACATACACACCACAGGCACTCACACACACCACAGGCACTCACACACCACACAGGCAGGCACACACACTCACACACAGGCACACACATACACATGACACAGGCACACACACACATACACACACACACACACACACACACACCACAGGCACTCACACACCACACAGGCACACACACACACACACACACACACACACACCACACAGGCACACACACACACACACACACACACAAGCACACACATACACACACACACCACAGGCACTCACACACCACACAGGCACACCCACCCACCACACAGGCACTCACATACCACACAGGCACACACACACACACACACACACACACACACCACACAGGCACACACACATACACACACACACACATACCACAGGCACTCACACACCACACAGACACACACACACCACACAGGCACTCACATACCACACAGGCACTCACACACACACACACACACACACACACACACCCCACACGCACTCACATACCACACAGACACACACACACACACACACACACACACACACCACACAAGCACACACACTCACTACACAGGCACACACATACCACACAGGCACACACACATATAGTCATATACACATATGTATGCAATTTCATAACTCACAAGACAAAACATGTTTCTATGTATGTGTGTATCTGTATATTTGCTGCAGTATTTTAGCATTTTAACCATTCTTACTAAATGAAATACCAAGAGGAAAAGAAATGGGTTGAGTGTAACTCTTCTGCAGAAGGAGGGCCTCATTCTTGCTGATTTATAATGCATTTTCCTTCCTTTTAAGCACAAGTAATATGTTGTTAGGATAAAAATCAAACACATAGTTTGCAAACTTTCTTCAAACAACTTGTTACACAGTTCTTTTGTTTCTCACTGCTTTTATACAGTCCATCCATCACCGGAAGTATTACATGAGAGACAATGGTTTTGTGGATTTGTGTCCACTCTGGAGTCAGCTGTAGACTGATGTATCTAGCTTGTCTTTACACTGGCCCAAAACTACATGCTTATGACCTTATTATTGTTTTAACCTGTTAATAATTTCTAGATTGATTTAGAATTATGTTTTGGGGTTAAAAGAAAGCCCACCATAAGATTCCATTTATACTTTCCTAGGTTCACTCCTTTGTAGATTATGTTTTTTGTTGACATTATTTGCAAGATGTATTTGTATTGCTTATTAGAGCATGTAGAAAACATGCATGGGTTATTGAATATTTATAGCTCCCTGTCTTTACTCAGTTATCATTAGCCTAAAAGTGACGTTTCTTGAGTCCTCTACGTCTAATTATATGGACCACAGGGGTCATTCGCCTTTTCTTTCCAACGTCTGTCCATCTTAAGCATTTTCCATGTCTCAGGGTAGGAGACTCCACCTTCTCTGTGATGCTCTTGATCTGCTCTTAGCTGTGATGCTTGCTAAAGTTCACAATCATCTTTATTTTCTAAGGCGATTCATCTTTTCTAAAGATTTCACAAGGTTTTGTGAAAATGTATAACGTCAAGATCTATTGGCATAATTGTAGACCTTCATAGTTTCAGCTATTGATACCGATCCTTTCGGCTCGTTACTGCGATGTGCAGTAAATTTGTTCATCCAGGACAAATGTCTTAACTGAGCGACTTTCCCCTCCACAGCATCTTCACTAAAGTTCCCCATTTTCTTTTTTCTTAATAATTTATTTTTATTCTTTGTGCTCATTGGTCTTTTGCCTGCATGTATGTCTGTGTGAGCGTTGTTGGAGTTAAAGACAGTCGTGAGCTGCCATGTGGCTGCTGGGCATTGAACTTGGGCCCCTTGGTAGAGCAGCCAGTGCTCTTAACCATGGAGCCATCTCTCCAGCTGTACTAATTTCCTGTTTTCTAAGAGGATGTTAGTGTGCAGGAGGGGGTCTGATTGTTTCATGAGAGGATAAGTAAGCATACTTTCTTTGGTGTATAAGACACACGGTGTAAGACTGAATTGGCAACTGTCTCAGGCCTAACATTTTTAGGAGATCTTCTTTGGAGAAAGAACATGAAAAATAAAACATCATCCAATGGACTTTGATTGCACACTGCTAGATGGACACCAGCAGCAGAATGGGCCACCAAAGAGCTGTGTGATACAAGTCTACCAGGAGAGCCTGGGCCCCCTGCCCTCCTGCCTCCTGGCACATTTACCAAGGACACAGACAAAGCCTATTTTGAGTATTCTGGGTCAAGGACAGTTTCTAAGAATGAGGTCTTCTCATTTTCCATCATTTGGCCATTTGGCACATATTTATTGAAGGGCCTAATGTGCTACAGGTCGGCTATGTCTAATGATGGAAGTCAGCTAAGTCAGACATAACATTTGTCTTTGTAGAGCTTATATGTTTACAAGTAAGACTCATTTTTAAAATATTTAATTTATTTTTATCTTATCGTGTGCATGTGTGTGTGTGTGTGTGTGTGTGTGTGTGTGTGTGTGTGTTATATGTGTATAGTTGTGCGTGTACTTGTTTGTGTGTCAGAAGGCAATGTTAGGGGTTTGTTTTCCTCAATGACTTTATTTTCTCATGAAACCTGGAGCTCACCCCTGGCTAGACTGACTGACTAGTAAGCCATAGAGGTGTTCCTGGTTTTGTTTTTGTTTTGTTTTGTTTTTGTTTTTTTATATTCTTTGTTTACATTCCAAATGATTTTTCCTTTCCCAGTTCCCCCCTCCTCATAAGTCCCATAAGCCCCCTTCCCTCCGCCCATTCCCCAATCACCCCGTCCCACTTCTGTGTCTTGGTAATCCCCTACAATGCTGCATCAAGCCCTTCCAGGACCAGGACCCTCTCCTTCCTTCTTCTTGGGAATCATTTGAATATGTGAATTGTGTCTTGGGTATTCAGAGCTTCTGGGCTAATTAATATCCACTTTTCAGTGACTGCATTCTATGTGTATTCTTTTTGTGATTGGGTTACCTCACTTAGGATGATATTTCCCAGATCCAACTATTTGCCTAAGAATTTCATGAATTCATTGTTTGTAATTGCTGAGTAGTATTCCATTGTGTAAATATACCACATTTTCTGTATCCATTCCTCCATTGAGGGACATCTGGGTTCTTGTTGTTTCTAATTTCATATATGTGTACTGTATTTACAAACTTACCTCTCCTTCTTGTCCCTCTGACTCCTCCCACATTCCTGGTTCCCTCTCCAATCTCAAATTCACTGCCTCATTTCTTTATACACACACACACACACACACACACACACACGAACAAATAGATAAATACAACATGCTAAGCCCATTTAGAGTTGCCCATATACACACTTTTTTAGGGCTGAACACTTGATATTGGATAACTAATTAGAAGGTACCTGTTATGTTTTATTTTTTTAATGTGGGTACTGGGAATTGAACTCAAGTCCTTGTCCTTGTATGGCAAGTACTTTATTGGTGGGGCATTTTCACCAGACCCTCTGGTCAAATTTTTCAAAAGTTAGTTTCTCATTTCTTTGCTGCCTCAATTGCAAAGCACAGTGTCATATCCTAACTGCGGGTGTCTAAATGCCTTTGACCTATTCATTCAATGTGTGTCAGGTGCTATACTGGACACTGAAGATTCCAAGGTGAAGGGAAAGGGCAAAATTATATTTCTATAGAGTGTACCACGTTTGAATGAAGTACCTATTCCTTGTATTTGCAAGACCCCTTTGATTTCGTTGCTGTCTAAATTCCTAAGTCGGGGGGGGGGGACCAGAAAAAAAGAACCAATCATTCTTATAAAGATATTAACTTAATAGATGGCACAGTATAGGATAGTTAAGAATTCCCTCAACTGAAATTCTCCAGGTAACTCAATTATTTATATTTTAAATAAACGTCAGTATGTATGAACCCAGATTTTCAAGTCGATCATAAAGCATACTCAGCAGGTTTCTGTATCCAAGTGCAATTTTCTTCTCAATTTTCTTGCTTCTTCTGCAGAAATCTTCAACTCGCAAGCAGCAAGGAAGGCTAAGAAGTGCTTATGTTTACTTTTCTCGGGGGTGGAACAGCTCTGGGCTTTCCCGCCTCTCACAAGGAGGGACATTAGCTCACTGTAAGGACTTTCTGAGACCCAATGTCGTTGACCAGATACTCGTGGATCACATAGCTCTTGCAGTGCTGTCCTGGTCATGGTCAGTGGACTGACCACGGTCATGGGCGTGGCCGGTCTGCTTCTGTTCTATGGGGTCCTTTAGCCACCATGATGCTTTCTTATGGTGCCTTTAGGCACCAGAACAATTAGTGGTGCTCCGTTGAGCTCACTCACTCACTGGATCGGGAGATCTTTACAGAGCACCTTCTATGATCTGAGCCCTGCTTTTGTGCATCTTGCAGCTTTATTGATGAGTAAACACTGAAGCACTGAGTGCGTGTTTGTGTGTGTGTGTGTGTGTGTGTGTGTGAACTGTCCCAGCATAGGGAGGCTAGGCGAGCTGGGAGAACAAGGCCTTGCACGCTTTGTCAAGCACACCAGCAACATACCACAGCTTGCTTGCTTCCTCGCTCAGTCTCTCCTCCTCTTTCTTTTCCTTCCCTCTCTTCCTTTTTTCTTCCTCCTTTCTCTCCCTCCCTCTTTTCCTCCCTCTTTTCCTTCCCCTCTTTTCTTCCCTTTCTCCCTCCTCTCCCACTTCTTCCCTTCTCTTTTCCCTTCCTGTCTCTTTCCTTTTCAATAAATGTTTTTTTTTTTTTTTTCAAAGAAAAGCCACTTGGAAACTAGCCTAACAATGCTATCTATAGTCAATAACCGATGAGTTCTACAGAGACGCAGCTGGCTCCTGGCTGAGTTCTAGCTAGCTATGGATACAGTGATGGACATGAAAGGAGAATCGTTTCCTAAGTCACACTTGACTAATGATAATAGTGATAATAACAACCGACATTTACTGAGGGTCTTCTATGAATGGAACATACTGTTAAGTACTTTAAAGCATGCATCATAACCCCAGAACTATCCCTAAGGTAGATATAATTAATATATGCATTTTATAGATAAACTGCTAAGAGATAAAAAACATTGGCCTTAGGATCACACCTCTATGAAGCAGCTGTTCCACAAAACCACAATGAATAAGCTCTTAAAGCTGAAGACTAGGAAAAGCCTATGATTCTCTACACTTAGACAAGGGTTCCTTTTCAAGTTTTTGGTATTTTTAAAATCAAGAAGATAATCTTCAATGGAATTCACGTGCTCAGTGCTTTGTATTCAGTAAGGAAAAAGACAATCTGTTGCAGAGAAGGCTCTGATTTTGCATCACTCTTGGTATTGACCCTACCTGGTTCCTTTCCAAGGACCGTGTTGGCAGCTTTTTGGCCAATCAGGCTGTCAACTTGCAGAAGCTAAAAGGAAAAGGGAAGGAAGCCTTAGTTCTCTTGGCTAGGAAAGGAAAGTTTCTCTTTAAATTTAATTTAAAGCCTCCCAATCAAAAAAAGTACGGGACCAGATGGTTTTAGTGCAGAATTCTACCAGACATTCAAAGAAGACTTAACACCAATACTCTTCAAACTGTTCCACAAAATAGAAACTGAAGGGACACTGCCCAACTCTTTCTTCGAAGCCACAATTACACTGATACCAAAACCACACAAAGATCCAACAAAGAAAGAGAACTACAGGCCAATTTCCCTTATGAATATCGATGCAAAAATACTAAATAAAATTCTTGCCAACTGAATCCAAGAGCACATCAAAACGATCATTCACCATGATCAAGTAGGCTTCATCCCAGGGATGCAGGGATGGTTCAATATATGGAAATCCATCAATGTAATCCACTACATAAACAAACTAATTTTATCATTAAAAGAAATTTTGCATATGTGGGTGTCAACCTGTGCCTTTGTGCATGTGATGGCAGTGCCCTCTGAGGGCACAAGATCGTGTTGGATCTCCTAGCACTGGAGTTACAGATGATTGTGAACCACATAATGTGAGCACTGAGAATCAAACTCTGGCCCTCTGGAAGAGCAGCATGTGCTCTTAACCAGTGAGGCATCTCTTCATGAAGGTTTTCATGCCAGAATGCTTTAGAGTTTCTGAGTTTTACCATTGCTTGCTATGGTGGTTTGTATGAGATGTCACCCATAGGCTTGGGCATTTGCATACTTGATACTCAGTGGTGTTATTTGGATAGGATAATGTTTAGCATGTGTGGAGGAAATGTGTCACTGGGACCAACTACGAGCTTTTATCTTAGTTTACTGTTCTATTATTGTGGAGAGACACCTTGACCAGAGCAACTTATATGCAAAACCACTTGATTGGGGCTTGCTTCCTGTGCCAGAGGGTGAGTCCAGGATAATCATGATGGAAGCGTGATGGCAGGCAGATAGTTATGGTGGTGGAGCAATAGGTCAGAGTTTGAACTTGGCCTGAAAGATGGGATGAGTTAGAGAGAGAGAGAGAGAGAGAGAGAGAGAGAGAGAGAGAGAGAGAGATGGAGGGAGGGAGGGAGGGAGAGAGAGAGAGAGAGAGAGAGAGAGAGAGGCAAACTGGAACTGGGTGTGGTGTGATCTTTTGAAATCTCCAAGCCTATGCCCAGTGACACACCTCCTAATCTTTCCTAAACAGTCCACCAACAGGGAATCAGCCATTCTAATACGTGAGACTATGAGGCCCATCCCATCCGAACAACGCCAGGTTTCAAAAGCCAGTTCACTCTCTCAACTTTCTGCTTGTGGTTCAAGACGGAAGCCCTCCGCTCCCAGCGCTGAACGCCATGCCTCCGCACGGGCTCTCACACTCCGTAACTGTGAAGCTAACAATCTTTTTTTCGTCTATAAATTGATCCATGTGCTTTATCACAGCAATATTAGAAGTTACTAAAACATCTGCTATTCATGCACCTCCCCCCTCCCAAACATCTGCCTTTTTATGTCTCAAGGAAAAGTCGAGGAAAATTGACGTTTCAGTCTTTGGGACTCAGCAAGGACCTCCTTGGCTCTTCCCCCTTCTTTCATTAGTCTTCAGAGGTAAAGGAGTCTGGTGAGATTTAGTAATTGCCTCAAGGTCGTGCAGTGAGGAAAGCAATCCTTTCAATCATGAAAACAGAGGTCTTACTCCAGGGGATGATATAGGCTTGCCTGCCTGAAAGGATTCTTCTGTGTAGCACAGGGTCAAGGCGGAATGGATCCATGTGTGGATCTGAGATAAACTGGGTCACTCTGGCTTCCTATCTGTTATGTGATCTTCCCCCTCATCCCGCTTTATCACCAGCCCTCATGCCACAGGACTCACAGAAGCTGATAACAGGCTTCCAGAGCTGTGGGCAGAAGAAATTGCTTTTCTGTACAGAGCATGTATCCTCAGGTATTTCAGATAGCGGCAGAAAGCTAAGGAATGACCGGCACCTTTGCCTTTGCCCTGAATCCTACTCCCTGGGTTTTGCTTTCCCCAGAGAGACTCTTAGGGTGGGGACTGATGTTATATCCCAAGCATCCACTATAAAACTGGCTACACTTTTGCACACATATGCCAGAAAATGTAAGTCATGAGTATAAAGAAATTAAACTTTTCCCTGAGGGTGTTAGCCCTGAGATCACTGAAAGCTATAGGCAGTTTTGAAAGTTTTGCATTAGATTTTGCTTGGCTTTTGGAAATCAGAAACTACAGCTGCTGGATAATGACGTCAGATATTTAAAATTTTAGGAACATTGGTAACAACCGCCACAAAATCCTTACATGTACAGCAAAGAAAAACACAATGGATCACAAGTATGGATCACAATGATACTGGATTTACACATGGAAACTATCAGAAAGAAGCAGAAGAGGTGAAATCTCAGGGTTGTTTTGATTTGCATTTCCCTAATGACTAATGATGTTGAACATTTCTTAAGGTGCTTCTCTGTCAGAATGCCTAAGATTAAAAACTCAGAAGACAGCAGGCATTGGCGAGGATGTGGAGAAAAAGGAACACTCCTCCACTGCTGGTGGGATTGCAAGCTGGTACAAACACTCTGGAAATCAGTCTGGCGGTTCCTTAGAAAACTGGGTATGACACTTCCGGAGCACCCTGTTATACCACTCATGGGTATATACCCAGAGAATTCCCCAGTGTGCAATAAGGACACATGCTCCACTATGTTCATAGCAGCCTTATTTATAATAGCCAGAAGCTGGAAAGAACTCATATGTCCCTTAATGGAGGAATGGATACAGAAAATGTATATTTACACAATGGAATACTACTCAGCAATTAAAAACAATGAATTCATGAAATTCTTAGGCAAATGGTTGGAACTGGAAAATATCATCCTAAGTGAGGTAACCCAATCACAAAAGAACATACATGGAATGCAGTCACTGATAAGTGGATATTAGCCCAGAAGCTCTGAATACCCAAGACACAATTCACACATCAAGTGATTCCCAAGAAGAAGGAAGGAGAGGTCCTGGGTCCTGGAAAGGCTTGATGCAGCAATGTAGGGGATTACCAGGACAGAGAAATGGGAGGGGAGTGTTGGGGAATGGGCAGAGGGAAGAGGACTTATGGGACTTATGGGGAGGGGGAAACCGGGAAAGGGGAAATCATTTGGAATGTAAACAAAGAATATAGAAAACAAAAAAATAAAAAAAAGAATCTAAGGATTTGAGAACAAGGGAAAAAAGAAGAAGAAACTACTGAAAAGGAAGAAATGGAAGAAGGCAGATGAGAATGAAGCAGGGCGGAGGGCGGACACATGGACAGAAGGAAGGACGGACAAGAGGTGAGATAGCACTGCCGGATAGTCATTCAGTGTCATTAGGATGCAGTTATTCCCACAGCAAGTGTCCTCCTGAGCCCCGCCCCCTCCTCTCACCAGAAAGCAACAGACCAGCTCGTGGAGTATAAATCACTTAGCCAGTACTTATGGGATTTTATTTCGAACCAGACTCCCATACATATGATGTCAGGATTAGCATTAGCTCTCTGAAATGAAGTGGCAGTAAGAAGACCACATGGTGTGGACTGTACGCCGGCGACTCTTTCAGCCAGCTGTAATTATCATGTTCATCTCTGGGACCTGAGTGGTTCCAGTTATAGAAATGGGTCACGGGAAGTGTGGGTTATATGACCTTGGTTGGCCAAGCTCGAGACCTTTATTTGTTAAATGTGGACAAGAATTTCCTGTCCTGATTATTTCACGGGGGCACTGGGAAGACGGAGTGTGGAAGGATATACACCCACATGCTTCAGTATGGATGAAATGCCAGAACAACGGAAAGCTGACCTGATGATTTTTCACTTAACAAAGTGGTGGGTAGGTGGGGGAGGGGGTTGGTAGGATGGCATTATGTGCAGAAGGCTTGGTGATTCAAAGAAGTGTCTTTTCTCTCCTCAGTCATACCTGGTCTAGGACTATTACTGCCTTCTTGGTGATTTTAGGCATTCCCTTCTCCTTCAGAAATGCCAAAGGAGCAAACACTCTTCTGCTGCTGTAATTTGTCACCCTTGCAGCTTGAGCAAGATACACAGAGACAGTTCAGTAATTAAGCTTTTCAACGTGCATCATAAAGTTTTATTCTGGCAAAGGCTATATTTATCAGCTAGCAAGTATTAAATCACCCCACTGCTCAAGCCGTTTCTCACTTGAATATGCTCCTTTCAAAACACAGCAGCTTTCCTTGGCTGGCTTGACTAATAAAAGTCCTTACTTGGAAATACGGTAGTGATGTGTGGTCTTGTGAAGTAGAAATTCATCCCAGCACTGCTCTAAGCCTGGCTGACTCCCATCTTCCAAGGGAGCAATGGTGGACATTTTTCCCCTGTCATCTTTTATAGCTTCCAATAGACACTAGGACATGGGTTTCCTTAGCTATTTCTTTTCTAAATGGAAAAAAAGGAGGTGGAAATTTAAATGCAGCAGGGGTCTTCAGCATGATTGAAAGAGTAAGGTGACAATGGTCTCGGTATTGGGGAGGGTAGAGTCTCTGCTCACATTGTAATGTCTTAACAAATGTACAGAAATAGTGAAATAATATGCTTAGAATGAAGAACTGTGAAATATCTTAAGAATGTCTTGCAGGAATGATTCTATAACTAACATAGTTCCCTCTTTGCAAGTTTTTCCTCCCTAGTAGGACATAAGTATTCCATGGTTCATAAAGGTTCAGGACATTTTCTGCCCAATGACTTCAGATGTATAGCTGCTTAAAACAAAACAGTAAAGACAGTTGAATGCATTTTTCAGTACTCGAAGAAAAAATAAAGACAAAGATTCATCAAACATGGACCAGAATCATGCAATACATCAATTTTCATTATTTTATATCACAAACTACATTTTATTTTTCCTTTCTATGCTTTCAAATGAAGTGATATTAGCCGTATGTATGCAGGCATTTTTGTTTTTTAGTTTTGCCCATTTATTGATAAAAGGCAAGCTATACTCACATGCCAGAAGAACAGATCCTATAGATGATTTTTGATAAACCAGAAAGCTCTGCCTATTGCTTGTGTAGGTATTCATGCGACATACCTACTGACAAGCAGGTGAATGTAATTTAACTGCCATCCAAGGGACAAACTCTTTGGATAAATGCTTCCTAGTTTAGAAGCTGAGACAATTATTTCTTTGCTTTCAGGGATGAAATAGGAGCTGGAGTTGTAGCTCAGTAGGTAGAGTACTTGCCCAGCATACAAAAAGCCCTGGGCTCAGAACCCAGCATCACATGAACAGGGAATGGCGGTTTGAAGGAGAATGCCCCCCCCCATATTTGAGTGGAATGGTGCATATATTTGAGTGTTTGCTTACCAGTTGGTGGACCTGTTTGGAAGGACAAGGAAGTGTGGCCTTATTGGAGGAGATGTGCCAACTCAAGGTGGGTTTTGACGTTCCAAAAACCCATGCCATTTTTCAATTAGCTCTCTCTACCTCTTGGCTGTGCCTCAAGATGTAAGCTCTCAGACATTGCCCCAGTGCCATGTCTGCCTGCCTGCCATCAAGCTCCCTGCCATGATGGTTATAGACTCACCCTTTGAAACTGCTAGCCCTAAATAAACTCTTTTATTTTCTTTCTGCAAGTTGTCTTGTTCATGCTATTTCAATACCACAAGAAAGTAACCAAGACAGTAGTATACACATGGGTAATCCCAGCATTTAAGAGGCACGTGTAGGAGGATCATAAACTCAAGGCCATCTTTTGTTAATAGCAAATTTGAGACCAGCCTTAAAACTTTTAGAAAATTATTTAAAAAATTAAAATTTCACCATTTTAATCATCATCATCATCATCATCATCAAAAAAATACACCATTTCCTTCATCCACTTTCCTCCCTCCAAACCCTCCCTTATCCAATCTCTACTCTCAATTTCATGGTCTCTTTTCTTTGATTATTATTGCTACATGTATGTATAAATATATAAATAAATTTTGCTGAGTCTGTTTAGTATTGCTTTCTGTATGTGATCTCAGAGCTGGTTTGATACTGATAACCAGATAGGAGGCTTCTCCCTGGGAAATACCAATTTTCCCTCTCTCAGCATTCCTTAGTTGCCTGTAGTTCAGTGTTCAGGAGGAGGGTCTATGAGATTGTCCCTTAATATGTCTATTGGACTCTTTGTTCAGGTCTCTTTTAGACAGTCAGTCACACTATTAAGATATTATGGGAGTTTTATACAATGGAGTACTACTCAGCAATTAAAAATAATGAACTCATGCAATTTGTAGGTAAATGGTTAGATCTGGAAACTATCATCCTAAGTGAGCTAACCCAATCACAAAAGAATACACATGAAATGCAATCACTGATAAGTGGATATTAATGATCCCAGAAGCCCTAAATACTCAAGGCACAATTAGCAAGTCAAATGACTCCCAAGAAGAAGAAAGGAGAGGACCCTGGGCCTGTAAAGATTGGATTCAGTATTGTAGACCCAGAACAGAGAAATCGTGGGGGGGGAATGAGTGGGGAATAGCAGGGGGGAGAGGAATTATGGGACATATGGTGGGGGGTAACTGGGAAAGGGGAAAGCCTTTGGAATGTAAACATAGAATATAGAAAATAAAAATTAAAAAAAAGATATCATGGGAGTATCTTCCCTGTTATTTCTAGAAGACACAACTTCACAGCAGATTTCCTGGTCCTTTGGCTCTTATAATCTTTCTGCCCCTTCTGCCAAGATGTTCCCTGAGCACACAGTAGTTGTATTATAGTTGTAGCCACTGGGGCCAGGTACCTCATGATCAGTTGTTCTTTGCCTTTTGGCCAGTTGCGGTTTTCAGTGGTCTCCATCTGACAAAGAGAGACTTCTTTGATGAGGGATAAACATGAAGTTATGCTATTTAGGCAGATGATGTTACTATAAGAGCATAGATTAACAGAAGCCCACCACTAGCCATGGGAAAACCCCCATTTGAATTGTTGGCCAGGGAAATCCAAGAGATATCTCTAAAGAGTATATCCTATTGCTTTCTCCCTCTGCTGCCTCTGGGGATGGAAGGCAAGACTCTTTTGTTGAAGATGCTATGTACTTTGGAAGCAGGACACAGAAGATAAGGGCTGGGTCTGAGCTGAAAGCCTCCTCTCTTAAAGTAGTTTTCACAGTACTGAAGGTGCTATGCAAGCTGGTTAACAAGAGAGGGAATGAATCAACAGTCCTATCTGTTTGTGATACCTATGAACACAACAATGATCAGCATGGCAAGATATCCCCAAAGCTACAATAGTGGCACTTATATATTGGCAGTAACCAACTGCTGTCTAATAGTACTCAAACCTTCTCAGAAACATGAAAATCATGTCTCATATTGGAAACGTAGCCAACTCCCCAGGGCTCATAAGGTTATAGATTTTAGAGAAGAACCTACTACTATCACTTTCGTAAACTAGCATGCCTTATAACAGTATTAGCAACATTTATCCTTAAACCCACATAATCTTTTTATAAAGACAAAATAGCATTATGTTGCTTTTCAAATTAACAACACATAGCTAGCTTGGAAATCTGAGGTTCAATCTCTCTCATGCATGCAAGCAATGATGGGACCAACTACTAAAGTATATGGATGACATGACAAACTGCTAAGTTAGCAAATATCAGGGATTTGAAATGCATCTATTTTCTGTTTAGGAGAATTTTTGTTGAACAACAGAAAATTCATTATCTATGACATAGTCCAAGTGCCATAGTGGACAGCACCAGCCTCAGGGGCCCTGGTGTTAAAGTCTGATAGACTTCCCTCCAGTTTCTATAGATTGATAGACTTCCCCTCAATTTCTTTTTTTTTCCATTTTTTATTGGATATATTCTATATTTACATTTTATTTCCCCTTTTTTGGTTCCCTGCGCCCCAAAGGTCCCACATGCCCTTTTCCCTCCCCCTGCTCCCTCATCCACCCCTTCCCACTTCACTGTTCTGGTATTCCCCTACACTGATGCTTTGATCCTTTCCAGCACCAGTGTCCACTCCTTCCTTCTTGTCAGACATCATTTGGTATGTGAATTGTGTCTTTGGTGTCCGAAGATTCTAGGCTAATATCCACTTATCAGTGAGTACATACCATGGGTATTCTTTTGAGATTGGGTTACCTCATTTAGTATAATGTTCTCTAGCTCCATCCATTTCTCTAAGAATTTCATGAATTCATTGTTTCTAATGGCGGAATAGTACTCCATTGTGTATATATACCACATTTTTTGTATCCATTCCTCCGTTGAGGGACATCTGGGTTCTTTCCAGCTTCTGGCTATTATAAATAAGGCTGCTATGAACATAGTGGAGCATGTATCCTTATTGCATGCTGGGGAATCCTCTGGGTATATGCCCAGGAGTGGTATGGCTGGATCCTCGGGAAGTATCATGTCCAGTTTTCTGAGGAACCACTAGACTGATTTCCAGAGTGGTTGTACCAGCTTGCAGTCCCACCAGCAGTGTAGGAGTGTTCCTCTTTCTCCACATCCTCGCCAACACCTGATGTCTCCTGAGTTTTTAATCTTAGCTATTCTGACTGGTGTGAGGTGAAATCTCAGGGTTGTTTTGATTTGCATTTCTCTAATGACTAATGATGTTGAACATTTTTTAAGGTGTTTCTCAGCCATCTGAATTTCTTCAGGTGAAAAGTCTTTGTTTAGCTCTGTACCCCATTTTTGGATGGAGTTATTTTGTTTTCTGGTGTCTAACTTCTTGAGTACTTTGTATACATTGGATATTAGCCCTCTGTCAGATGTAGGGTTGAAAGATTTATATGACAAAAACTTCAAGTCTCTGAAGAAGGAAATGGAAGAACACCTCAGAAAATGGAAAAATCTTCCATGCTCATGGGTTGGCAGAATTAATATAGTTAAAATGGCAATCTTGCCAAATTCAATGCAATCTCCATCAAAATCCCAACTCAGTTCTTCATAGAGTTAGAAAGAGCAATTCTCAAATTTATCTGGAATAACAAAAAACCTAGGATAGCTAAAACTATCATCAACAGTAAAAGAATTTCTGGGGGAATCAGTATCCCGGACCTCAAGCAATACTACAGAGCAGTAGTGTTAAAAGCTGCATGGTATTGGTACAGTGTCAGGGAGGCAGATCAATGGAATGGAATTGAAGACACAGAAGTAAACCACACATCTATGGCCAATTGATCTTCGACAAAGGAGCTGAAAACATCCAGTGGAAAAAAGATAGCATTTTCAACAAATGGTGCTGGCTGAACTGGAGGTCAACATGCAGAAGAATGAGAATTGATCCACTCTTATCTCCTTGTACTAAGCTCAACTCCAAGTGGATCAAAGACCTCCACATAAAACCACACACACTAAAATTAATAGAAAAGAAACTGGGGAAGACCCTTGAGGACATTGGCTCAGGGGGAAAGTTCCTGAACAGAACACCAATAACTTATGCTCTAAGATCAAGCATAGACAAATGGGACCTCATAAAATTACAAAGTTTCTGTAAGGCAAAAGACACTGTCAAAATCGGCAACCAACAAATTGCGAAAAGATCTTCACCAACCCTACATTTGACAGAGGGCTAATACCCCTCAATTTTTATAGATTGATAGACTTCCCCCAAGTTTCTATAGATTGATAGACTTCCCCTCAGTTTCTACAGATTGATAGACTTCCCCTCAGTTTCTGTTTAACTTTTATCTCACAAATGAAGACTGGAATTTGGTGTAAGGGTAAAAAGCATTGTGTGACATGGAAAATGAAGATGATTCATGTCATGTCTGACAACCTACAGGGTTCCCTTTGTGGGTCAAGCAGTTCTTCAAACTGCAGTCTGTGTGACTTACTACCCAGAGCTTCAGAAAGTAAACAAGAAACAAATTATTCCATGCTTTGGAAGAATCTTGCAGTTCAATAATACACATGAGGCTATAAAACAAGTTTTGGAAGTGATTGTTATTTATTCAGAACTGAAGTTTTCAAAAGGATAACAAAGATTCCCCATGGATGAGAACTGGTTTAGTATAATTCTGGGGCTGAGTTATTTGTGACTTATAAGCACCATCTTGCTCCAGTAAGGATTAGTAAGGAAAAGTCAGAAAAGTGAGGAAGAAATACAGTCTAAGAAATTATTTTACTATGGATGGTAGCTATCAAAATTATAACATTGTTTTTATATTTCACATTAAAAATTACTGCAAGTGAAGACATTTTCCAAAGTAATTTCTCTTCACAGAATGGAAAATAGAACAATTAATAACAGAGGATTGCGAAAACAAAAATCCTAAAGTAAAGGTAGAAAACAAGAACACAGACACTAAATATAACGCTTTAAAACTTTGATGACACTTAGGGCAGAGGAGATGCAGCCATCAAAGTTGGAGTGAATAAATCCATCCCCTCCACACACCAGGAAAGGTTTGAGATGAAGAGTCATCTGGCCAGGTCTGTTGTCCACTGAGTCTGTAACCTGAAAAAGCAAAAATAAAGAAAATAAAAAGATTGGAGTTAATATTCAGCCATGGTAATGCCCACCAGGCTTTTGTTACCTGGAGAAATTAAAATTTTATGTGTGAAAAAACCTAGAATATCCCAAAGGTCCCCCCTGTCAAAATATTTGCATATATTTCAATTATCAAATAACTGGAAATGCACTGATTTTCTAGATTTGTAGATGTTATGGTTTGAATGCTTATCTACCATTTCCAAATTCATATATGCACTCCTATGCTGAATAGTTCTATGTCAATTTGACATAAGCTAAAGTCATCTGAGAGGAGAAAACCTCAATTAATCTGGGCTCATATGACAGACACCCGGGATAAGGGAGGCACCCAAGGATCAACGGTGGTGACCTTAGTTGGGACTCACAGCATTGGGGATATGGAACCTGAGGAGGCCCTGGCAGGAACCCCAGTAGAGCTATAGGGAAACCAATCCACACATAAAACTTTTGACCAAAATTTATCCTGTCTACAAGAAACACAGGGATTGAAGATGGAGGATAGACCAAGGGAATGGCCAACCAATAACCTGCCCAACTTGAGACCCATCCTATGGGCGAGCACCAATCCCTGATACTATTAATGATTCTCTGTTATGCTTGTATACAGGAGTCCAGCATGGCTTTGCTCTGAGAGGCTCCACCCAGCAGCTGACTCAGGCAGATGCAGACACCCACAGCCAAACAGTGCAAGCTTGAAGACTCTTACAGAAGAATAGGGGGAAGGATTGTGGCCACTGAAAGGGATAGGAACTCTACAGGAAGACCAACAACGTTACTTAACTGAGACCCTTGGGGCTTTCACAGATTGAACCACCAACCAAAGAGCATACATGGGCTGGACCTAAGCCTCCATGCTCATATGTAGTAAATGTGCAGCTTGACCTTCATGTGGGCCCTGAATGACTGGAGTGAGGGCTATCTCAAAAGCGGTTGCCTGTCTGTAGGATATGTTCTTCTAGCTGGACTGCTTTGTCTGGCCTCAGTGGGAAAGGATAGGCCTAGCCACACAGAGACTATAAGTGCCAGGGTGTGTGGGGGATATCCAGGGGCCCCCACCTGCTCAGAAGAAAGGGGATTGGGGGAAAGATTATGGAAGGGTATGACTGGGGAGCAGGCAGTGAGTGGGATGTAAAGTGAATGAGTAACAACAAACAAACAAAAGAGGAATAACTTGGGGCCCACAGAGACTGAATAGCCAAACAGAGAGCATGTATGGGATGGACTTAGGCCCTTAGCACACATATAAAATCTGTGCAGACCCATCTGCATGGGGGACGTCTAACAGCAGGAGAGGGCTGTATCTGACTCTGTTGCTTGCCTTGCTTTGCCACAATAGGAGAAGATGCACCTAGTTCTACTGAAACTTGGCCTGCCAAGGTGGGTTGAAATTCATGGGAGGACTCACTTTTCTGAGGAGAAAGGGAGGACTGGAGGATGGGGGAAGTGGTGTGGAGAGGGAGGGATTAGGAAAAGAGGAGGGAGGGAAAGATGAGGTAGGGATATAAAGTAAATAAAAAAAAATACACCACCATCACCAAAAAGCCATATTATGTTAAGAAGAAGGAGGAGGAGGAGGAGGAGGAGGAGGAGGAGGAGGAGGAGGAGGAAGAGGAAGAGGAAGAGGAAGAAGAAGAAGAAGAAGAAGAAGAAGAAGAAGAAGAAGAAGAAGAAGAAGAAGAAGAAGAAGAAGAAGAAGAAAAAGAAAAAGCCTTCATAAGAGCAAGCTTTAGGCAAGTCTGAAGGGCATTTTCTTATTTTGTGATGGATGGGGAGAGCCAAGCCCATGGTGGGTTGTGAAATCCCTGCACTGCTGTTCTGGCTTCTACAAAAGCTATGAGAAACAGTAAGTCAGTAGACAGCACTCCTCCGTGGCATCCACATTAGTTCCTCCCTCCAGGTTCCTGCCCTACATGAGTTCTTGTCCTGACTTCCTTCTATGATAAATGGTGATATGAACGTGTAAGTCAAATAAATCCTTTCGTCCCAACTTGCTTTATGGTCACAGTGTGTCAAAGAGCAATAGTAATAATAGTTAGACAACTCCAAACCACAATGGTGATGGTATTTGAGGAAAGGACCTTTTAGAATGTGAACGGTGCAGTTTAAGATCAGTGCCCTTATGCAGGCCCAGCCACACTTGTTGACAGCTTCTAACATGGGACTAACATCCACCAACTATGAAGAAGCAGGACCTCACCAGACACTGAATCTGCCATAGCTTTGGCCTTGGCTATTCCACTCTCCAGGGCTGTGAGAATATGTTTCTTTTGTACATATGCCACCCCCATCTGTTACCCTGTTAAGCAGGCTAAACAGAGCAAGACCTTTCCCCCTTCTTTTCTCGTGTGCTTTCGGAGCACTGTTTTCAGATGTCTTCTCTCAGCACTTGGGGGTTGAATTTTAAAACATCACATCCCTGTCTTAGACCAGAGAGTGACCTTCTGTTTACTGAGCACCTCCTACTTGTTGAAAGGTTATTGAGCACTTGTAGGCTGCATTGCACAGGTGGAGTAATACAGAGCTACCAATCCACGTAGGGGACTATGGGAGTCCGATGGATGCATGGCTTTGGCAGTCAAGGTTATTCGAAGGGAAAGAACAGCGTATGTAAATGCTGTTGGTCAGTGTGTGTGTGTGTGTGTGTGTGTGTGTGTGTGTGTGTGTGTGGTGTGTGTGTGGTGTGTGTGTGTGGTGTGTATGTGTGTGTGTATACACACATAGTATATGGGAAGGGACATGGCAGAGAGGACAGACAGAAGGGATACAGACTTTCAAATATTAAAAATATAGTAACTATAATGCAAAAGTACCCATTGGATATGTAGAATTTACTACTTGGAGAAAAATAAGCTGAAGTTAGAGATTTATTTTTTAATTGCAAGTAGACTTTTATTATAGTTACAAAAACCCCAAAACAACAAACAAACAAAACATAACAAAACCATCTTTACAAAAATAATTGGGAAAAAAATACCACTTCAGAGTTAACTCCTACAGTGCAGGGAGTTTGCCAACATAACCTGAATTTTGGGACTAAAGTGATAGCTAATTCTTTAGAGCTAGTGTTTATGGCTTCAAGGAAGAAACACCTGGCTTGCCGGGTCATTTCACATAGGTATCTATTTGTATAGATATTACAAGTACATCGCTATTTTTTGACATCATTTATCATGCCTAACTTCTGGTTTCCAAAATAAAATAACTCAGAAGTGTACTCGGTCCCAGATTTATTTTGTTTTTATAAGGTCAATAATATTTGAAATGATGGAACTGGAGGTTATTTCCAGGAAAAAGTATTCACAGGATCAGTTGTGTGATGCCATTGAGCCTTCACAGCTAAGAGAATAAGCAGGAGTTAAATTTAGTTATGTTGGGAGCTGAGATGGTTGGCTACTGAGGGATGCCAACCTCCATAGACTACCAGCAAAGACAGGCTTACGACCATGGGAACTCTCAGCCTTCATGGCATAGCCTTCTCACATAAAGCATCACATGTGGCTCTCTCAATCCATTGACTTCATGGAGGGCACTGCAGGAGAGGCTAGAAGAATTTTGTTTCCTCCAACATCAGGAAAAGAATAAACATATATGACTCACATTTTTTGGACTATGGTGTAGAGATTTTAGATTCTAGAGTGAGGTAGTTAGAATTTATTTTGGGTGTGTGCTTCTGTGTGTGTATGTAATGTATTAATGTATACCTATGGTTATCTACATGTGGAGGCAAGAGGTTAACAACTTCTCAACTTCTGTCTTTTTAGACAGGGTCTTTCCCTGCTGAATCCTGCTTGGCCATTCGGAAGGATGTGATACAGTTCCTGCTCCTGGAGCAGAGCCAACAGGGTGTGGGCATCCAAGAGCGTTGATGGTAGTTAGGTGTAAGCCTTGATTGTATATTTTACTTTATATTCCTTCAGAGGAGTGTCCTCTCTGCCAAGGTTAATGACTCTGTGCTAATCAGAGACAGCAGGAGTCCAGGAGGTGGGGTGTGTGTCTAATGTTTTTAGCAAAATGGTAAACACTATGACCTTCAGGAGAGCCCTTAAGGTTGTGGGAAAGAACTCTGAAAAAACAGAAGTTCAAGAACATATAACTTCTTAATCATGTATAATATAAGGATGCAATATGAATTACATGACGGGCTTCATGGACCTAAAAGAACAGAGGCAGCTATAATAGGAGCCAACTTGTCAGAAAGGTATTTAAGGAGATAAAGAGATTTAGGGAGTGGTGATCTCAGAGCTGGATCCCATCCAGCTAGCTTATTGTCTATGCTTTCAAAGGTGGATCTCTGAATTTATTTCTGTGTTAAAAAAAATGTAACCACCAACCAAAGAGTACACATGGAGGGACCCATGGCTCCAGCCACATGGGTAGCAGAGGATGGCCTGGTTGGACAACAATGAGAGAAGAGGCCCTTGAACCTGTGAAGGCTCATTGCCCCAGGGTAGAAGAATGTCAGGTCAGGGAAGGGGGAGTGGGTGGTTAGTTGCAGGGGGAGGGGGCATGGGATAGGGGTTTTTGGAGGGAAATGAGGAAAGGGGACAGCATTTTAATGTAAATAAAGAATCTAATTAATAAAAAACAAAAGAAAAACTGTACTTGTTGTCTTTTTCTAAAAATCAAAGGGTCATAAAATGCTATTTCATGAAATAAAGGGGAACTTGGGTAAACAATTGAATTGATATGTAAATAATAGACTGGGCTTTGTTCTGCAAGAGCTGGGATATCTAAAGCACTATCTTGAGTAGAACAAAAGGCTGTCTGTGCATACCCAACTTCAAGTCTTTCTTTTTTATTTTATTTTATTTTAATTTTCTATATTCTTTGTTTACATTCCAAAGGCTTTCCCCTTTCCCAGTTCCCACCTCACCATAAGTCCCATAAGTCCTCTTCTCTCTGCCCATTCCCCAATCAACTCCCCCCCCCCAATTTCTCTGTTCTGGTACTCTCCTACAAAACTGGATCCAGACTTTTCGGGGACCAGGGCCTTCTCCTTCCTTCTTCTTGGGTATCTTTTGATTTGTTAATTGTGCCTTGAGTATTCAGAGCTTCTGGGCTAATTAATATCCACTTATCAGTGATTGCATTTCATGTGTATTCTTTTGTGATTGAGTTAGTTCACTTAGGATGATATTTTCCAGTTCCAACCATTTGCCTACAAATTTCAAGTCTTTCTTTTTGCCTGTCTCAAACACCCTTTACTCAGAACCCCTCTCCCAGCTGAGGCATTCTTGGCATTCCCCTAAAATCACAAATGAGCCTAGGATCCCCAATGTCCACACATTCAACACAAGCATCACAGGACAGTCTGCTCCTGGCTTCGTATTTGTGTGCTGGTGATGTCAATTACCGCCCTCATATTTGTATAGCAAAAGTCCTTAGCAATTAAGCTATCTAGTCATTCCTTGGAATCTTTTAGAAGGGCGGTTCTCAACCTTCCTAATGCTGTGACCCTTTAATACAGTTCCTTAGGGAACTGTATGGTGACCTCTAACCACAGCGTTATCTTCATTGCTACTTCATCACTGTACTTTTGTTACTGTTATGAATATTAATATGAATATCTGGTCTGTGGAAGGTCTGAGGTGATCCCTGTGAAAGGGGAGTTCAGCATCTAGAGGGGTTGTGACCTGCAGGTCACAGAGACACTTTGTGGAGACATCCCTGTTTATGGGCTGTTTTGTCTCTCCTTTCCCCTCCGGCTTCAGCACTCTGGGCAAGTGTTCCACCACAAAGCTCTTCCTAGCCCTTCTGTTTTGCTTTAACAAGAGATAAAGACCTTGAGACCCCCCTTGATACCCATACACAAAGACAATGCAGGCAGCCTCATATTCATACTTTTCTGTAGAAGATAAACTTGAACCCTTTGAGATAAAGTCCTTTGCTACTTGGGTAGCAAAGTAGCACATATTAGGGACAGAGAAGCACAGACTTGGGTATTCAACTAGAGCTTTCAACTTCTGCTTAGGTAGCATTTTAATAAATTGGATTATTTGATTTGTCAGTGAAACATTAGGGAAGGAAGGAAACGCTTTGTGGTCTTAGATATTCAGGTGGCAACATTTCCATGTTTCAAGTCTGGAAGTAAGGGGATCACAGTTTGCTTGGAAACAGGATATATGGTAAAGAGAACACTGGCTGGCCCTAAGACTAGCCTGGGGTAAGCTCTCTGTTATGATGTCTCTCCATTACGGAGAAGGCTTGGGAGTTTTCATTTTACTCTGCAGGTGGATTTAAATCACTTAGAAAAAATACCTTGCCTTTTCTGCTTTGAACTTATACATCTGATTCATCTACGCTTATAGGCATGTTACATTAGCCGTCCCAAGCAGGCACAAGTTCTTTCTGGACAGCCTTGACACACAGAAGCAGAGAAACCTGAATTTCCACAGGGCTGTTTCAGCCCTGACAGATATTTTGAATACAACTGTTGAGATGTGGCTCCTGGCTGTGGCTGGAGGCATAGCCAAAGGCTGTGTTATTGTGGGAGGCTGTGGTTTCACAATGGCAAGGTCCTTTCTTGCCAGGTTCGTTGCTACCTTCAGATGGCTGGAGACACTTGCCAACACGCACCCATGCTTTCATATTTTCCTTGCTGGGTAATTGCGGAATGGTTGATTCCACCTTCAACGAAAGGGGCTGATTTCATCCAAACTGCTGGCCGGCTAATCAGTGGCCCACTTTTTCAGCCATGTGATCTGGCATCAGGCATTTACTATTCAGTAAATTAAATTATACGGCACTGACGGATTACCAGCTCTCAACTGAGCAGAACAATTTCCCTAAAGCTCCCTTCTGCTTATCATTTGTTAGTCTAAGAGAGCATAGGTTCATTATAGAAATGGCAACTGGAAGGTATTAAGACCAACACAAGTGGGCGCTTTATGAGTGTCTATTCTTCATAGGCTCACATCTATGTGGATACGGATCAGTGAATTATCCCGTATGTGAATTTTCTGGATGCATACATTTTAACTATTTGAAATGTTTTGTTTCAAAAAATTATACATAGCATACTGGGCTTTGTCAGTCTGACACAAACCTAGACATACCTGGGAAGAAGCAATCTTAATTGAGAAAATGTCCCCATAAGATAAGCCTGTAGGGAAGTCCTTGGGGGTATTTCCTTACTATGTGATTGATGTGGGAGGGCCTAGCACTTTCGGATGATACCATCGCTGGGCAGGTGGTCTTGGGATGTATAATGAAGCAGACTGAGCAAGCAGAAAAGCAGCACTCCCCCACGGCTTCTATTGTTCTTTCCCGCTTGAGTTCCTGCCCTGACTTCCCTCAGCTACTGACTATTACCTGGAAGTATATGATGGAATAAATGAAATAAATCCTTTTCTTTCAAAGTTCCTTTTAGTCATAGTGTTTTCTCAAACCAGCACACACACACACACACACACACACACACACACACACACACACTATATTAATCATAACTGTAAATACATCTTTTGCAAATATAAAAAAGTTAATAAATATACTTGAATAAGCCTTTCTCAAGACTCACTTATATTCGGGATTTGACTCCACTGACTACACAGAGCTGTTGACATCTGATGCTCATGTTATCCCCCCACCCCTCACCACACACACAACCCATCCTCCCTCACTATCTAGAGCAATGGTTCTCAGCCTGCATGTCATGATCCCTCTACAAGTGAGCAAATGACTCTTTCACAAGGGTGGCCTAAGACCATCAGAAACTCAGATATTTACATTTATAACAGTAGCAAAATTATGGTTATGGAGTAGCAATGAAAATAGTTTTATGATGGGGGGGTCACCCCAACATGAAGAACTGTACTAATGGGTCGTGGCTTCAGCAAGGTTGAGAAGCACTGGTCTAGAGTGTGAGAAACACAATTTTCTCATGAGAGCGTACTGGTGAGTGTACTAAGATTTTCCTTTGAGCCACTGATGTCTCCTTTGCAAGTTCAGATCATACATAATAGAAAAAGAGTGTAAATAGAGTTTCTTTTCAGTGAAACAAAAGTACCCAGGCAGCAGCCAGACTGCTTAAATAATTAAATAATTTGCGATTCAGGGACTGCCCACTTTAATGAGAGAACAAGCAACTTCACAGGTATGAAAACTGTCTTCTGACTGTCTCCTTGCTCCTCAATGGTATCTTATAATGGGTGAAATAAGACAAATATGAAATAGATCAGGAGAAGAGATAAACACATAAGAAGTAGCAACAGTCCACAAACACAAAGATACTAAAGGAGCGGAAGGACCCTTAGGGCAGGGCCTGTCATGCACCTCACTGTCTGACCTTCAATGCATTCAGCCATACTGGTTCCAGCTCTTCATCTTCTCAGCCAATCTAAACGAGCAGCATCATGCAGAACGGACAGGAACAGCTGCTGATCCCTTCGCTTACAAAGGTAAATGCCCTGAATCCAGAACCAAGTCTGTTTTTTTTTCCAGACCATTCATCTTCAGAGACAAGTTTCTCCAACTGTCAGTGTATCAGGGGTGTGTGGCATGGACAGGAACTTCGGACAGACATCAGGAATCAATTGTGGCGTTCTTTTCCACTGAGCTCACAAGTGGCTGTAACACCTTTGCCTCAGTGTTCTTGGCAGCTGCTACACTGTCCCAGCCTCTGCTTTTAGCTGCAGGGTTCATGCTTTGCAGTCAAAGCCTTGGACTTTGTGATGCAGGTCCTGGAGCTGGCAGTGGTTAGGAATCCTATATATCAACCATACATCAGACGGCCAATGAGCGAACATGTAATCAGAAATGCGGGAATGAATTACATGCTTCCCTCCCCCCTTCTTTCTTCTCACTAAAGTTAGGATAGTCTCATGCTTTCCCTTTCTCCAAATTAGAGAGATTTTAATGTGAAGAAAAAAAGACTGTAGCAGAGTCACTTTCTCATGTTAGAAGCTCAATTATAGTTCCTTCTAAAATCCTCTAACCTCCCCTCCAGACTACCACCCTCCCATACAATGTCATCCCAGAGCTCTGACTGCACACAGAAATAAAGCTTTGTCTGCAGGTGTAGTTCTGCAGAAGCACATATTATGAAGATCAGAAATTGTGGGCAAAATAGAGTTGGAAATGATGACTCCTAACCTATGGTGCTAACAGAATATGAGTCTCACTGGAAAGCCATTAGCAGCTCCACTGCCCCAGCCTCTGCTTTTAGCTGCAGGGTTCATGCTCTGCAGTCAAAGCCTTGGACTTTGTGATGCAAGTCCTGGAAGGCAGGTCCTTCTAAAAGAGATGGTTTTGATATAAATTTAAAAAATGTGATCGAGGATGTAGACTTTTTTTCCATCAGTCCACCATGTTGGTGCAGAGGAAGTGTCTTTGTGGTTTCATCATCTGTGCTTGAACCTTTGTTGAAGAACCTATTATGGTGGAAATACCCACAGTTCTTGACCCCATTGAAAAAAAATATTACATATATTTTGGTTGTGAGCCTAGCCTTTAATGGTTAAAGAAGCTCAGACTACCCATAATATAACTCACAGACCATATGAAACTCAAGAAGAAAGAAGATATCACCAAAATGTGGATGCTACAGTCCTACTCAGTAGGAGGAAGAGAGTAATTTCTGGGAAGTAAGGAAGAGAGGGATATGGGAGGGAGAGGAGAGGGGGAGGGAAAAGGGGGCACTTCAGATATGGGAGGAGATGGGGAAGAAGTACAGAGGGTCAGGAATTTGAAAGTAGGTATGTAGCAGTAGGGGAGGGGGACCTGGGGGTAGTCACTAGAAAGTTCCATGTGCCAGGGACCTAAGAGGTTCCCAGGACCCAACAGAGATGATATTAGCTGAAATAGCCAACAAAGGGGAGATAGAACCAGTAGAGACCATATTCAATGGATAGGCATGGCCCCCAGTTGAGGGATAGGGCCACCCACCCACATAAAAAATATTAGTCCAGAATTCCTCCTGCCAAAAGGAAATGCAGGGACAAAGAATGGAACAAAAAACTGAAGGAAAGGCCATCCAAAGACTGCCCCACTAGGGATCCATCCCATCTGCTGACACCAAACCCAAACACTATTGCTGATGCCAAGAAGTGCTTGCTGATAGGAGCCTCGTATAGCTGTCCCCTGAGAGGCTCTGTCAGAGCCTCACCAATACAGAGGTGGTTGTACACAGACAAGCATTGGACTGAGCGCGGGGACCCCAATGCAGAAGTCAGGGAAGGACTGAAGGAATTGAAGGGGTTTGCAACCCCATAGGAAGAACAACAGTGTCAACTAAACAGATCCCCCAGAGCTCCTAGGGACCAAACCACCAACCAAAGAGTACACAGGGCGTACCCATGGCTCCAGCTGGATATGTTGCAGAGGATTGCCTTATCTGGCATCACTGGGAAGGGAGCCCCTTGGTTCTGTGGAGGCTTGATGACTCAATGTAGGGGAATGCTAGGCTGTTGAGGCAGGAGTGGTGGGTGGGGGGGAAGCACCCTCAGAGGCAGGGGGAGGGAGGAGGGGATAGAAAGATTGTGTGTGTGTGTGGGGGAACTGGGAAGGGTGATAACATTTGAAATATAAATAAATAAAATAACCAATAAAAATGAAATGAATAAAAATTACTTGCACCAGAAGACATTTCTGTAGAATTTTCAGGTTATAATACTTCATATTTTTCAAAGCTTTATTATTTTTATTGTGAAAAAGCATGTGTCAATTACTTCAAAACACAAGCAGCAGGTATGAAATCTGTATTGTTCCACCAATATATTCCTGACAGCACCCAGTAGTCCTCCTCACCTACAAGGGATGTATTCCAAGATACTCCCTGGATATCTAGGATAACACTGGGTAAAGATGAGTTCTTCCCACCACTTAAGGTTTTGCCTTTCTAATTATCTTACCATGGGTAACTGAAGACAAAAAATATTCCAGAGGCAAGCAATTCATGCATCTAATGTGACATGCTGCTCTGAGTAGCTCCACACGACCTCATGTACCCTCTCATCTGTCCAGAATGTGGGTCACCTCTAAGTCCAATGCATCCATGTTTATAAGGGTAATTTTTATGTGAATCAGCACCACTTGCCTCATGGCAGTTCTTCATGTAAACTTTGTTACTTTAGTTGTCTTATTTTACTATTATTTATTGTTAATATTCTACTGTGTCTGGTATAAAAAAACTAACACTAGTACATAGTTATAGAATAAGACAGTATATACATAGGAAGAATTACTATTTTCAATTTCAGACATTCATTGGGGGTCTTGGCAAAAACCTTTCATAGATAATGGAGGGAATATAGGATGAGCTAATTCATATAAAAATAACTTTGTAAGAGATTGGAGTCTTATATTACATTTATATTTAAATTCACCATTCTTATATTACATTCCTGTGCATCACTTTGATTCCTTTGGGCACACATGAGTCTTGATAGCACAGATGTCTATACTCTCTCTCACTTGTGATTTTAATAGTAATACCATATCTTTTGAAAAGAATCTTGATTCATTCTAGTGGACCTATTTGATGGCGACTCTTAAATTTTATCTGAATCCAGGAACTCCTGTTGTCTCCTAGTAAGATTCACTTGCCTGAAGTGACTATTAATAGCCTTGCCTTGCATTTCCCCTGTGTGTGATAGCCATACTGGCAGTCATACAAAGCTATGAAGGCTGGCTGGATAGAATTGTTTCACAGTCCCTTGACTTCTCTAGCATGAGGCCATGACATGAGAGTGAGTGGCCATAATGGCCCACGTGTGAAAGGCTTCTTCCTCAGCCTATGGTGGGGCAACTATTTCTAGATGGATCTGTAGGAGGAAGTTAGCTCACTGGGCATGTTTGAACTTAGATCTTTCTTGTGCTGCTCAGTTGCTATAAGGTGAGCAGTTTACATTGTGTATGTCTGTTTTAGTTTAAAGACTAAGTCTCTGTGAAGAGACACCATGACCACTGCAATTCTTATAAAGAAAACCATTTAACTGGGCCTGGCTTTCAGTTTCAGAGGCTTAGTCCATTATCATCATGATGGGAAGCATGGCAGTGTGCAGGCAGACATGGTGCTGGAGAAGAAGCTGAGAGTTCTACAAATTGATCTGAAGGCAGCGGAAGGAGACTGTGTTTCACATTGGGTGTCGCTTGAGCATATATGATCTCAAAGCTCACCTCCACAGTGACACACTTCCTCCAACCAGGCCCCACTTCCTAACAATGCCATTTCCTATGGCCAAGCATGCAAACACGAGTTTATGGGAGCCATTCCTATTCAAACCAACACAATGGTGTTCCTACCATGAAATACAACCTTTTCCAGATGACCATGGACTGAGGTTTCTTAAATCATAAGACAACATAAGTATTCCCCCAAAAAGCTTATTCTCTTAGGTCTTTTGCCATAGATCTGCAAGGCTAACTAACAGTATAAGTAAATATGTCTGTTGGAGTGTAAACACATTCACCCCAATTTCAAAGGCTGGGGAACTTAATTGTTTACACTATTATTACCACACTGTAGGCATACTTCTGTAAAGTCAAAGATTTTACATGGTGTTGTTGAGGGTGCACACACAATAAAAGCTTCTTGGAAAGTTTTAGGGTTCAGAGAGTAAAGAGATCACTTTTTCTGGGTGACTTAGGTAGTCAACACTCATATCTTCAAAAATTCTTTCTTAAAAATCCTCTATATGCTTATTATTTTGTTTTACACCAGCAACAATATGAACATGGAACATAGCTAGTCTGTCTCTGTTTATCAGTACGTCATTAAGAAGAGTGATAGAATTATCCATCAAAAATTGTTCATCAACCACAAACTTAATAATATAGAAAAGTAACCCAGAACTGGAAATAAGGACAAATTGGGGCATTCATTATACATTTCTGTCCATTTAAAAATCTATTTCTGTGAATGATTTACCACAGCTGACTACTAACTTTTAAGAATCCCAGTGCCATATCCTCTCATGCTGTAGAATTTAATATTCATAAAGAGTTTCTATCAGCACACAGGCACCTTCTCATGGAGAAGGTGGATTTTAACTGAGCCATCTGTGTTCTGCTCTTCACCTCATCTGTCCTCTGGGCTTCTCATCTGTCTAATGTTCTATTATATTTAATGGTGATTTTATAAACCCATTTCTTTGTTACACTTTAGAGAATATCTTACTTGTATTATGGATGCTTGGCCACAAAGCTCTGTGTCTAGTATGACAGAACTGCTATAAAATTACCACTGGCTATGATATGTCCTCAGTGTGGGAGAGAATGGTGTGGTTTGCTCAATTCTCAGTGGGGCTGTTCACTTTATTGGTATTTATCTATACCATTTTAATAAACCATTGGGCAGATGTGGAATGAATACACCACAAATCAATGATATTATCCATGTAGTAGTAGTTTCAGTAATCGCAAACTGTAAAGGACATACTTTGCTGACCTTGTTAGTTTGATTGCTTAGGTCTACACTGGGTCTCTTTTAAAGTTCTGAAAGTATTGGAGCAGCCTCTTTGGGTAAACTGTATTCAGAAAGAACATACAATAAAGAACGACATATGGCCTCCTCCTGCACTGTCTCAGAACACAGGACACAATAGTCACAATGCATGTCCCTTTAGAATTTTTAATTTAGTGGGAAATTGCTCGGCCCTTCAGCAACTTTTAGTATATTAACTCATTAATTATTCAAATATTTGTTTTGTTTCTAGGTGCTATTGGGCACTATGAAAGGTGGGAAGGTACAAAAACCGTTTCCCTTTTCTAGGGTGAGTTCAGAGTCTGTTTTTCATCTGAATGCAAACACTCTGAAGCGGTCTCACAGCAAACCTGAGTGCTTGAGCCTGTAGGATGCAGAGAGGCAAAAGCGTTCTCAAGTGATGAATCCAGAGAGAAAATGAAGACTCTTCCTAACTCATCACCCTTTCCTTGTGGGTGATCAATGCCCAATTCTCCAGCCAGTCAGCCCTTCTCCATCCTTTCTCCCATTCTCCATCTATTCTTCTTGATAACCCTTTAGTCTGGCCCTTGACATATCATCCTGGCTCCCATGCATGTTGAATGGACCCAGAAGCCTTTTGTCTGAGATGTGAGATTAAGGTAAAACGGGACTTGGGGTTCATGAAATGACCTTCTTTCTCCTTTTGATAGCACAAAAATTAAAAGGGTTGAGTTTTGGCTCTAAAGAGAGACAATGATGGATTATTAAAAGCAGAGGTAGTTTTAAGACAGCTTAATTGAGAATAAAATTAAATAGGTAAAACCACTGTTGTTATGCAGACTATCCTGTAACTTTGAAAATGTCCAGACACATAACCACTATTATGAAGACTATGGAGAACATTTCAATCTTTGCACTACATTCCCTCATGCTCCTTTGTAGGTAACTCTGTCCCCATGATTACTTGTCACTGCCTACATTCCTTTACTAGAGAGTCATATAAACAGACTTTGAATGTGATTTCATCCATTTAGATTACTGTTTCTGTAATTTACTTACATCATTAATATTTTTCTTTTTATAACTGAGTACTTTTTTCACTTATGTATGAACAATAAAATTTTACTTATCTCAGGTAATGAATATTTGAGTTATTTCTAGATTGGGGAAATTATTAATAAAGCTGCGATGCTAATTAGAAGTTTTTTTTTGTGTGAGCATGTTCATTTCTAGATTCATTGGCATACATGGTAAGTACCTATTTAACTTTGCAAGAAGTTGCAACTTGTTTCTAAGGGAAGGTGTGATGTCTTGCCTTCACAGGAACCAGAGTCCCTTCACATCTGTTTTAGAATTTGCCAGTTTCAGATTTTTTTTTTATACAAGGCATTTTTTTCAGGTGAGTTATAGTCTCTTAATTAAGGTTTTAAACTGCATACCACTACTAGGCAATGATGTTCAGTATTGTGTACATGTGCGCACATGTGGTGTGTGCATGTTGTGCGTGTGTGAACTGCATATGTGCTTACTTTCTATTTACTCTTCCTTGTATGTGATAAACAACATAAAAGTTACTACTAGGTGCATCCATTGGAAAACACTAATCCACTTTATTTTTGTAGCATTTTTATTAACATTTAAAAATTATTTTTTATTGTTTAAAACAGTTTTAAATTTAAATATATTTTGATTATATTCTCCCCATCAAGCCCTTTCTGATCCTCTCTCTTCCATCTTCACCCAACTTTAAGTTCTTTCCAAAAAAAAAAAAAAAACCAACAAAACCCAATAAACAAACAAAAACCAATACAACAGCAGAACCCACCAAACCAAGAATAAAACAATAAAACAAGACCCAAATAAACAAACAAAGCAAAAAAAAAAAAAGCACCAAACTATAACCAAATAAAATCAGACAAAAGAGTATGGTGTCCATCGTATGTTGGTCAGCTCTTCCTGAATACGAGGCGCACCCCAGAATGGGTGATATCCCAGGACTGTGTCTATATCTACCCATAGCAGAGATTCCACAGAGATAGATTCATTGGATACGTAACCTTTGTGACTGGCTTCTTCCATTATCATGATGCTTTCAAGGCTTTTCCATGAGCTAGCATCTACCAGTAGTTAATCAATTTTTACATTTGAACTATATTCCAGTGTATGGATATGCCACAATCCATCAGCTGGTGAACTTTGGACTGTTTATACATTTGGCTATTTTGAACATTGTTGTCCAAAATATCTGAAGATATTCAGTTGACTCTTGAGAATGACATGATCTTAACTTACCACCTAATTGTTTTCTTAGGAAGTTGACACATTGCATATTCCTTATAGAAAAGCACAAACATTTCACTTCTCCATAGCCTCACAAAGACTCGCTGTTTTATATTAAAAAATTATAGCTATCCTCAACAAAAACCATTGAGGATAATGGTTTTATATAATTAATGTATGCTAATAAATGTATATCTCTAACATTGTACTGTTTATCTCACTGCAGTCTTGCTATGCACTTTCCTAATGGATAGTGATGTTGAACACATTTTCATGTATTTGCCTGTATTTCCTAGGCATTGTGTTGATTCAAGTCCTTTGTTCATTTTTTAAATTGGGCTTTCCTATCCCTTTTGAGCTGTAGGAGTGAGTTCTTTATATATTCTCCATGCAAATTCTTATTGGGAATGTGACCCGTCAATCTTTTCTCTCATTTTGTCTTTTTACTTTTTTTTCAAATTATTATTATTATTATTATTATTATTATTATTATATTTTATGTTGCAAGTGTTTTGCCTGCATGCACATCTGTGCACTGAGTGCATGCCGGGTACATGTGGAGGCCAGAAGAGAATGTCAGGCCCCCTAGAACTGGAGTTGTAGATGGTGATGAACCACCATATGGGAGAAGGGAATTGAACTCGGGTCCTAAAAGATCAATCAGTGCTCTGGCCAGCTAGTGTTTTCATCTGCTAAGCCATCTCTCTAGTCCCCTTTTACTGTCTTGATAATTCTAATGTAAACAATCATTTGATTTCTGAAATAGTTAAAATTATATTTTTCTTTTCTAGAGAGAGATGGGGGGAGGGAGGGAAGGAAGGAGGGAGGAAGGGAGAGAGAGAGAGAGATCTACAAAACAATTGTCAAATATAAGGTCATGAGAATTTACCCCTGTATAATTTTCTAGGAATTTGAGATTGTAGTTTGTGCTTTCTATCTTGTAGAGATTGCAATATTTGGTATAAGCAGAAAACAGCTTCACTCTCTTGTCTATGTAGGTGCAATTGTTCAGTGCCCAGGCTGGTGACATTCTATTTTTCTCCATGTAATGGACATTGGGACATTGTAGAAATCAACCGATCACGTGTGGGTTTGCTTCAGGACTCTCATTGATGTGTCAGTCACACCCATCCTCACGCCGTTCCTACTTCGAATGGGTAGCTACAGCGTTATAGTAGTTTTTTGTTTGTTTGTTTGTTTTTGTTTTTGTTTTTTTGTTTTATCGAGACAGGGTTTCTCTGTATAGCCCAGGCTGTCCTGGAACTCACTCTGTAGACCAGGCTGGCCTCGAACTCAGAAATCCGCCTGCCTCTGCCTCCCAAGTGCTGGGATTACAGGCGTGCACCACCGCCGCCTGGCTGTTATAGTAGTTTTGAAACTGTAAACCATGACTCTTCCAATTCAGCTCTTCTTTTAATAGATTGTCTTGGGTTATTTACAGAACACTTGAAATTCTCTAAGGAAAAAAAATCTTGAATCAGTTTTGTAAATATAGTATTTATTTTATTTTTGGTGTGTGTGTGTGTGTGTGTGTGTGTGTGTGAGAGAGAGAGAGAGAGAGAGAGAGAGAGAGAGAGAGAGAGAGAGAGAGAGACTCTGTGGGTTACACACATGAATTTAGTGCTGGTGGAGTCCAGAGACATTGGATCCCCTGAAGTTGGAATTACAGGTGGTTGTGAGCTACCAGACTGTCGTCCTCTGTGAGAGCACCACCCACTCTTCACCTCTGAACCATCCTTCTAGCCTCTTGAATTGGGTTTTCATTTCTGCACTGGCAACCAGGATCTGGATACAGATGGCAGTGGGTTTGAACATCACTTTGGGTCATACCATCTCTTACACGTATCATCTTTCAGTTCATAACACCTCTTGGTTCATTTAGGTCATTGTTCCTTTCTTTCAACAATATAGTTCTTATGTAAATCTTCCATGATTAAATGCAAATATCTTCTTCAGTGTCATGGTTTTCAAATCTTTTGCCTGCTTTTAAGCAATTGAGCCATTTGTATTTTTTTAAAGTTATTGATTTGTGAGAATTCCCTTTACATTTGGGATAGTAAACATTTATCAGATATGTGCTTTCCTAACATTTTGTGTTATTTTGCAGTTGTCTTTTTATTCTCTTTATGGTGCCTTTCAAATATATTGATTTTAATATTGGTAGATACAATTTACCATTTTATTTTTTAATAATTTGTGCTTTTTCTATTCTATCTAAAAATGCTTATGAAATCCAAGGTCATACATATCTTCTCCTATGTTTTCAGTTAAAAAAATTATAGCTTAAGGCTATATGTTTAGGTCTCTGGTCCATTTTCAGCTTATACATGAGGGGATGTAACACGGGCTCTGAGTCTAAAGTGTACCACTTTCTGTTTCACTGTTTAGTAGTTATGTCATTAGAGGCACAGTGTGCATCAGAAATCAGAGCTTCCTCATTTAAACCAGAGATAATATTTACTTCCGGATAACAGGACTGATGTGAGCATCTAATGGGAAGAATACATGAGGAATGCCTAGAATCAGAATACAAATGCTAACTGTGATTACTCTAGCTGACACCAGGGAAGAAAGAATGTGATAACAATTTGTCACCAGTGGGGAAAAACTAGAACTCAAAAACCACCAGCAGTTAAAGAGGATAGAAAAGGACTAGCTTTTAAGTAGGGCTTGTTTGAATTCCAAGTTTGCTTCCTAGAACCATAATTGTCCTGGAGTTTTGCAATTCTTAACTCACTTTCCTATTGAATCGAGGAGAAGCTAAGACTTCTTAGAGCCAGAAAGGAGGGGTCAATTAAAAACAGTGCTCTGTGACTTACACCAAGTAAGACACTAAAATAATGAGGGAGGGAGAGGAAAATGGAGGTGAGGAGGAGGGAGGGAGGGAGGGAGGGAGGGAGAAAGAGAGAAAGAGAGAGAGAGAGAGAGAGAGAGAGAGAGAGAGAGAGAGAGAGAGAGAGAAGCATTAGATTAGCATGGTACAAAGAAGTCCGCCCACAGAGGATGGCAAGGGAAGGGAACTGGAGAGCTGAAATGGAGCCTCTGCTGTAGAGTCTTCTGACTGTTGCAGTATGTTGGGGAGCATGGCATTATGTCTTGTAATATTCTGGTACTTTTTAAAATTAGATATTTTCTTTATTTACATTTCAAATGCTATCCCCTTTCCACATTTCCCCTCCTAAAAACCCCTATCCCATGCTCCCTCCCCCTGCTCACTAACCCACCCACTCCTGCTTCCCTGACTAGTATTCCCCTACACTGGGGCAATAAGCCTTCACAGGTCCAAGGGCCTCTCCTCTCATTGATGTCTGATCAGGCCATCCTCTGCTACCCATGTGGCTGGAGCCATGGGTCCCTCCATGTGTGCTCTTTGGTTGGTTGTTAAATCCCTGGGAGCCCTGGGGATATTGGTTGGTTCATATTGTTGTTCCTCCTATGGGGCTGCTAACCCCTTTAGCTCCTCCATTGGGGACTCTGTGCTCAGTCCAATGATTAGCTGAAAGAAGCTGTTTCTTATGGTTTCTTCTGTAAGTTGGCTCTTTACTTCCAAATAGCACTTTGTATATCTTTTGTGTCATACTGTACCTCACTGTGACTCTTTCTGATTGACTATGTAGAAACTCTCACTGAAGGAGGAGAGATGCTTCAGAATCCTGTACAATGACTGACACACAGTTAGACCTCAAGAAATGTGTATTGAATGAAAACCTGGATTTATATTAACAATTACCAATGTAGTATAAACAGATGTTATTAACTGAACTTGTTATTTTTATAGCACAACACTGACACTTAGTCTAAATAGATCACATAGACATCATTTTCAAGAAATACTGCTGGAATAGGACCTACTTCTAGTGTTCCACACCCGTGGAATAGCACCTACCACCTAGTATTAACACTGGGTTCAGATGAATATACATATATGTAATATATGACATTTTGTTCTTATTAGACATTTAAACATTTCCTATGAAGTATTACCATTTAAAATAATTTAGTAATTTTGAGTAAGTGTGATAATGGCTAATGGCAGGGTGAGTCCCAGCAGTGTTGGAGAAAAAAATGACTTCATTAAATGCACATATGTTCAAACATTTAATAGTTCATATATTATGGAATTTTGTAAAAAGAGGAGATATTTAACTGAATAAAGTTAAATTAAACTGTGACTGTACATTCCTAAATCAAAGATGAGATGTCTCAGAATGATATTATAACATGCTTCATTGAAGGAACTGAAGTAAGTAGCCAGGTACATGGAAGATGATTCAGTGGAATGTGTGAAAATGACACTTGCCAGCCTTCCTGTTGTTGCCAGATTGACTCATGCCACAGTTCATATCGTCCAGTAAGAAAAACAAAATCTATGAACAGATGATGTATAAGCAAGAGTGGTTTGTGGCCATAATTTTATGCTAGGCAATGTTGGTTCAGGGCACAGACGTGTTAAATTATCAAACACCAAAAAAAAAAAAAAATGTACAGACTAGCTTAGGAGAATGGCAAAAATCAGAGAAGTTTTCAAGCTTAAAAAAATGACAAGGTGACAAAGACAGCGGTCTACTGCTGTCACATGTCCTAGTCTGATGCTGTCCAGCAGTTCCTTGTAGGCTGTCTTTATTTAGGGTTTCTATTCCTGCACAAACATCATGACCAAGAAGCAAGTTTGGGAGGAAAGGGTTTATTCAGCTTACACTTCCACACTGCTGTTCATCACCAAAGGAAGTCAGGACTGGAACTCAAGCAGGTCAGGAAGCAGGAGTTGATGCAGAACCCATGGAGGGGTGTTGCTTACTGGATTGCTTCTCCTGGCTTGCTCAGCTTGCTTTCTTAAAGAACCAAGACCACCAGCCCAGGGATGGTACCTTCCCCCTTGATCACTAATTGAGAAAATACTTTATAGCTGGATCTCATGGAGGTATTTCCTTAAGTGAGGCTCATTTCTCTGTGATAACTTCAGCCTGTGTCAAATTGACGCACAAAAGCAGCCAGTACAATTGACCCCTTGTCAATGTGACCCACAAACATATCACTATTAAGCCTCAACCCTTATTTTCTTATTTGTCCTGAAGATATAAATAACTTTAAGAGTGCATAGTCTGGGTCCACAGTCTTTACAAATTCTTACATATTAAAATGTCAACCCCTTTAAAATATCGAATCTCTTTTAAAATTCAAAGTCTTTTTACAATCCAAAGTCCCTTAACTGTGGGCTCCACTAAAATACTTTCTTCTTTCAAGAGGGAAAAATATCAGGGCATAGTCACAATCAAAATCAAAATGAAATTCTAATTGTCCAATGTCTGGGATCCACTCACAATCTTCTGGGCTCCTCCAATGGCTTGGGTCACTTCTCAAGCTCTGCCCTTTGCAGCACACACCTTGTCTTCTAGGCTCCAGATACCTACATGCTGCTGCTGCTGCTGCTGCTGCTGCTGCTGTTCTTGGTGATCATCTCATGGTACTAGCATCTCCAAAACACTGCAACTAGGCTTCTCCAATAGCCTCTCACATGCCTTCCTCATGCTGCCAAGCCTCAGCTCCTATGTATGATCCCTTAAGCCTGAGCCGTCAACTGCAACTGAGGCTGCACCTTCACCAATGGCCTTCATCGGCCTCTCACAGTGCTGAGCCTCAGCTGCTCTTCATGACCCCTTCATGCCTTAAAAACCAGTAACACCTGAGTGATTCTTACACATTACCAAGTCCAGCTACAGCACAAGGTGCAACCTTGGTTATCACTGTTACACAGCCTCTGTGCTCTCAGAAAACACTTTCCAGAAGATTTCACCTCCATTATGCTGGTCTCTTGTTAACCACCACTAATTTCTTAGCTCCAGTTAACCAGCAACAATAGTCCCAGTAATGCAAAGATTTAGCTTTAGTAGTTCTGGTATATTGTTAATCACAGCTGATTCTTCAGCTCCAGCTTACCAAAACCACAGAGTCTTCACAAAATAGCAACAGTCCTGATAAGAGTCTTTAATCTTCCCTCTGAAATTTCACAAGCCTCCATCTTCTGCACTGTTATCAACATTATCTTCTAAGTTCCTATAGAACATCCCACAGAGCTCTTAACATCCCAATGGATCTTCTAGCTAAAGTTCCAAATCTTTCCACAGTCCTCCTGAAAACATGGTCAGGTTGTTATAGGAATACCCCACTCCTGGTACCAATTTGTCTAAGTTAGTGTTTCTGTTCTTGTACAAACATCATGACCAAGAAGCAAGTTGGGGATGAAAGGGTTTATTCAGCTTACACTTCCACATTGCTGTTCATCACCAAAGGAAGTAAGGACTGGAACTTAAGCAGGTCAGGAAGCAGGAGCTGATGCAGTGGTCATGGAGGGATGTTACTTACTGGCTTGCTTCCCCTGTCTTTCCCAGCCTGCTCTCTTATAGAATCCAACACTACCAGCCCAGGGATGATATCACCCACAAAGGGCTAGGTCCTCTCCCCTTGATCACTAATTGAGAAAATGCTTTGCAGCTGAATCTCATGGAGGCATTTCCTCAAGGGAGGCTCCTTTCTCTGTGATAACTCCAGCTTGTGTCAAGTTGACACACAAAATCAGCCAGTACATAGGCCCTAGCAAAATGTCAAAGTACCTGCCACCAAATCAGTTCTGAAACATCCCAGTTTGGAACTACTTATGTATATGAAACAAGAAGAGAGAAATTCTCAGAAGAAAAGATAATGAAAGGAAGAGTGAGTGGGGCATGCTGAGAGGCATTGAAGGAGCACTGACACTCTGACAGCTCTCTGGGGCGCCTGCTCCTGTCCTCACCACCATGGTCAGTGGTGATGGAGAAGTTGCTCTGTGCAGTGTCTGCACTGCGTGTTTCATGGAGTTCTCAGTGTTCACTCTGTCATAACTCAGTGGGGTAGGTTTCCCTATTGTTTTGCCTCAATGAGTGTGCTGATACTAAAAGTTGCAACCTCTTTGACCAACATCACTCTGACTTCAGAGTTTCAATACCATAACTGTAACACATTATTACAAATGTAGAAATCATAAAGCACAAGTGTAGAAGAAAAGTCACAATACAAGTGACAAGATAATGAAGAGAATGTGATTTTATTATGGAGATAAACATGTATTATTCTTTGATAAATAAAACTGACATAGATTGTTTAAAGCACTTGTGCTAGAAAGCCATGTATTTAAATCTGTGCACCAGCCAGTGTTTTTCAGGGGTCACAGATTTAAATTGTTTTCAGAGCTAGCTTATGAGTTACCTTAACAGAGATATTGCTTTAATTTTAAAAATTATTAAGATTATCAAGATCAAAATCTACTTCATTAAAAAAGATCAAATGACATTTGTGGTTTCTAAAATAGTAATTGCAATGTCTAATTTCAGAGACTAGGTCGATCCAACAGATGATAGGGTGAATATGTGACATGCTTAGAACATATAATAGACTGGATCTTAAACATCCTCCAAAGACCTGTGTGTTAAAGGACTGAGCCCCGATGGAATTGTTGGGAAGTAGCAGACACTTTAAGATGTGAGGTCATGAGGTGACCAGAGATGTGATGTGTTGTTGGAGAGGATTGTGAGTTCCCAATCCCTCCTCTTTTCTTTGTGCTCTCTTGGATTGAGTGGTTATGTTCTGACACATTCTCCTGCCATAACATGATGCTCACCCTGAATCTAAAACAGTAGAACTAATTAATCTTGCACTGGACTCTCCACAGCTGTAAAAGTTAACTTTTCTTTTTGTGAGTTGATTCTGTGTGGTATCTTGTTCTAGACATGAAAAGATGATACAAAGAAAGGTCCACTCAATTTGAAAAGTGAATGTGGCTTGTCTAGGTAACTCACTACTCTGAATGAAAAAAAAACCAACCAGACCTTATGAGATGGTACCACATTGCATCTCAACTTACTAAAAAGAAGAAATTGAAGATAACAATAGAAAATGTATACAAAAGTGAAAGAATAAACATCACTTGCTTTTTGCCAATTTAGTTTTGAAATTCAGTACAATCACCTACCAGAAATTATCCTCATGAGAGGATAAAAGTACTACTGTGACCTCAGCCTTAGTCTTCCAAATAAAAATCTGTAATGAATATTCTAGCATTGCATCAGTCTGGATTTCTTCTTTTTTCTTGTACTCCTCCTGATAAGAGTGTTCTATGGAAATAAGTAAATACTTCGTTGTCTCAGGAAACAAAAGACCTGTGTCAAAAGTGAGGAACATTAATGAAAGGGTGAGGAGAAGAGAAAAGAAGATGAGATGCGCCTACATGTTTGGGATGTTTTTGTGAAGGACTGAGTCAAGGGTACAGAGAGAAAAATCCAAGTGCTCTTAGACAAGTGGTGTCTTACGGTTTCTATTGCTGAGATGAAACACCATGACCAAAAAGTAAGTTGGGGAGGAGTTTATTTTGTTTATATTTCCAAATCTTAGTCCATCACTGAAGGAAGCCAGGATTGTAACTCAAGCAGGAACTTGGAGGCAGGAACTGATGCAGAAGCCATGGGGGGAGGGGGAGGTGCTGCTTACTGGGTTCCTCCCCACGGATTGCTTAGCCTGATTTCTTATACACTCCAGGACTTTGTGCCAACTTTCCCTCCTCCATGCTAGGGTTTTGTCTGGCTTGAATTTGTTGAGGTCGTGTGTACACTGTCATAGCCTCTGAGAGTTCATATGTGCATCAGCCCATTAGTGTCTGGGAAGTGTTTCATGGCATTATCCATCTGTCTGCTCTGGCCACAATCTTTCTGCCTCTTCTTCTGTATGGACACTCAAGCATGAGGAGAGAAGTGTGATACAGTCAATCCATTTAGGATTAGTGTTCCAAAGTCCTTTATTCTGTGCATATTGTCTAGCTGTGGCTATTTGTGGTAATTCCCATTGGCTGCAAGAAGGTAGTTCTCTTATGAGGGCTGAGTGGAGCACTATCTGCATGTAGAGCAGTATATCATCAGGAGTGGCTTTTGTTGCTATATTCCTTTAGGAGATCAATAATAGTAGGTTTTAACTTAGAGCCTATGACCCGTTTAGTCTCAGGTCCTTGGTCTCATGTAATCATGTCAGGTGTGGGTTTCCTCTCATGGAGTAGGCCTCAAGTTCAATTTTAAAATGTGGTTAGTTACTTCTGAAACATTTGTGCCTTTATTGCTCCAGCGTATCTTGCAGGCAGGTTACTTTTGTAGGCCAAAAGCTGGGAGCTATCGAGGATTACCTTTGTCTTCTGACAGCTTGCAGACTACCTTCCAGTACCATGACTGCTAATTAGTAGAGGTAAAGATTCCAGGTGGGCATCCACTCCATTTTGTGTGTGTGTGTGTGTGTGTGTGTGTGTGTGTGTGTGTGTTTGTTTAATGACACAGCTAAGTGGTATATTAAAAAATATAGCCTTACTGTCATATTGTGAAAGATAATCAATTATATTGGCAATAGCTTGTAATATTTGGGAAGCCTATGGCACCCTTTTGGCCAACAACTCAACAGGATGCAGCCCTTTCCTGGTCTCAGAGATTTCACTTGGTAGCATGTGATATCTAGTTAAGTGAACTGACCATTTTATAGAAACATCATTTAGATTCCTTTCACATGATTTTAGCCAGTTGTCTTCATTTTCCTGAGAATGCTATGATTTTTCTTTAGAGTAAACAAAATTACACTGGGTATATGTGTTAAATGTTTGTTATTCATTCATCTGTTAATAGACATCTATGCTGGTTCTTTCTTTTTAAGCAGTGATCATGGTTGTAGGAGCGTTTCTGTAGTATTTTGTAGTGGAGTCCTTCGGGTATACACTTGTGTGGAATGGCTTCTGTTCTCCCTTTTCTGAGGCGCTGCCACACTGCCTTCCATAGTGGCTGCAGCAGCCTGCCTTCCCGAGCAGTGTGAGAAAGGACTCATTTTCTCCTCATCCCCACCAGGACCTGTTTGTTTCCTTAAGGACAGCCATGCTGACTCAGGCCAAGCCATCTCCATGCCATTTTAATGTGTATTTCCTAGATGTCTTAAGGATGTTAAGAACACTTTTTCAGATACTTACCAGCCATCTGCATTTCTTTTGCCGAGAACTGTCTGCTCCGTTAAGATGTTCATTTATTGGTTGGTGTCTAATTTTTGAGGTTCTTTGCACATTATAGATATTAGCCTCCTGTCAGATGTATAGCTAGAAAAAAAGCTACTTTGTCCATCCTGTCTGTCATCTCTCCAGCCTGCTGGTCATTCTCTATTCTGTGCAGAGGGGGCAGGGCACATGCCTTTGATGCACCACCAATGCCTTAGCACTTGGGAGGCAGAGGCAGGCAGGTCTCTGAGTTCAAGGCCAGCCTGGTCTACAGAATGAGTTTCAGGGAAGCCAGGGCTACACAGAGAAACACTGTCTACATCGTCTTCTTCTTCTTCATCATCATCCAAAAAAAGAAAAAAAAAAAAAAGAACATTTCAGGAAAGAAGCAAACCCAGGAAATATAGAAGGCCAAAAGCTTCAATTTCATTAAATAGAGAACACTACCCTAAATGCCTGGAAGCTAATCAGGGTCAGGCCTGGTTAGTTACTTGGATGGGAGAGCACATGTTTTTTAAAGCAAGGAAGAATGGGGAGAAATCATAGTTATACCCCAGCACCAATCAGTTACCAGCAATAGCTTGAGGACTGTCCATGGCAGACGCTGAAGAGTAGGAAAGCCCAGAGCACGGTGCTGTGGCGGCTGTCAGAGTGTCAGCAGCACCAATCAGTGTCCTGGGGCAGGTTATGTGCAAAGCTATCTTCAGGGAACAGTTTTCTGCTGAAAGTATTAAAATAACCAACTTGCTCCAGAATCCTTAATGAAATGCTGTAGGGACTAGACACCAAATTACATCAACTGGATAAACATCTAAATTATGGAGGAGAAATTGGTGTAAAACGGAAGAACTGAGAACTATTAAAAAAATATGCCACTGCTTTAAGTTAAACCCATACCCAGCAGTTGAAGAATTTTATGCAAACCCTTGCCAAGTTGCTCAAAGACATTTTTCCCCTTAATTTGCAGCACCCACAAAAATGTACCACTATGTCATTTAAGACAAAATCCAATTTAGAGTCTTAGAGCCCTCAGCAGATATTAGTCTCTATGGTTTCAGAACAGAAATTGGTGACGTTGTGGACATTCCTTAGCGAAGAAACCTTCCTCCTGCCTTTGTGGCTGTGTGGAGGAGGGCAGTAGGCACGGGAATCAACAGGAGAACGAGAGACTGTTCCACACATACAAATAACCACCATGTTCTCTATGCTAGTAGCTGGAGCCTGAATGTGTTGATGCCTTTCCCTAAGATTCGATGTCGAAGTACACAGTGGGGTTGACCATGGCTGCAGCAAGTCGCGAAAAAATGACAGCAGCATCTGCAAAGCCTTTATGATCACTTTTTAAGGTGAATGTGATGGGGTGGCCATGGTCTGTGTGTGTCTTCCCAGGGTTCATGTTGCTGGAAGTTAGGTTCCCTGTGTGATGTAGCCGGGGGGTTGAAGAGAAGGCGCTCGGTGGGAGTTGGCCGGGTTGTTAGGATAGGTGGGGTTATCAGACTCGGAGCTGCTTCTTGTGAGCCAGTTGTCATGACTGCTCCTCTAACTCTGACCCTGGCTTCCTGGCTCACCATGTAATCTCTCATGCTTGCTCTGCTCTAGATGCTGCCATGCACGATGAGCTGATTTAGGCAACAGGACCTTCACTGGAGCCAGTGTCATGGTGTTTGGACTTTTGGCTTTCAAATTTGTGAGGTAATGAAACCGCTGACTCTAAATGGGCACATCCTGTCACCTTACGATGGCTAATCTTTCAGTGTCTCGATTTAGGATGGCTGGAGATATGTGTCTTCGAGGATGCCCTGAAGGTTTTTACCAGAGAGGTTTAATTGAGCAGAAGATACACATCGTCAGTGTGGGAAGGACACTCACAGGGGTTGATGTTCTAGACTGTATAAAACAGGGCAAAGAGAAAGTACTCTGAGGATCAGTGTCCCTCTCTTTTCTGCTTCCTGACTGCAGGACCAACAATTTGTTTAGTTGCCCCTGTGGTCATGGCCATTGTGCCACGATGAGCCATAATCCCCTAAACCATGGTCCTACTCTCCAAGTTCCTGTTCTTCACTTAAACTGCATTTATTTTTTTGTCATAGCAGTGAGGAAAAGAAAATACCCCAGGCCTATAGCTTATATTAAGGTTCATCTTTAGTATTGTATATCCTATGGATTAAAAATCTTTGCTAGCCAAGCCATTCTTCTATCCTTCCTGTCAAGTTCTCTAAAAGGCTACTAACCTGCCTGCTTATGCCTTTACGAGTTTGGATCCCCACTAGGTATTAGTGAAGTTACTACTGCCCTGCCCCTGTTAGCATTCCATGCTATTTGGATTTTACATTTGCATATTCCAGTCGTGTGTCTACTTTCGGCATTAAATAGATCATGCCTTGGAGTTGCCTAGCTTTGAGCCCAGTCCCTCTACCCGTCTCTAGCAGTTAGTGTGAAGATTCAGTTCAAATGTCACGAAAGAAAACAAAAAGAAGAAAAGATATTAATGGAGGGAAAGTTTTGATTCTGCAGGGGTTGGAACAGAGAATCCACGCCACGTAGCACTGTTTGGAACAGAATGTTAGCTCTGTATTCTATTGAAGCTTTCATAATATAAAGGCATGTTGAGCTCTGGCTCTTTGTTTTTCAGAGAAAGAGCAGAAAAGGAATGAGACAGTGTGTGGAGACCAGAGGAAGAGGAGGGAGGAGAGACAAAAGGAGCCTGCCGTGGGACCTGGGTGAGATGGAGAGTTAGCTGGCTTCCTCCTTAAGAGCAGAGTCTCTGCTCAGGATTGGGGCGTGGGGAGCACTGAAAATTTTGCCCTTGCTCCTCTTTGTGTCTCTCAGTTACATTACTTTTCTTAATAGTTCAGTGTTGCATTATATCCAACGTTCATGAAAATGTACATTGATTAATTGAAACAAGGCCATGGAGGCAAGACATGGGGCACAGCCTTCTCCATCAAATTCCAAAGGTTAAGATGAACCACTGAAAGGCGTGGGGGATGTGCTGTTGAGGAGACTAGCTGAAAGTAAGAACCCCGTCTCAAGCCACTTGACCTTTCATCAGTCAAGCCCTTTCCTGATGTGTATCAAGGGGTGAGATGCTGGCGACAAATGACAGTGTCCCTCTGGTAGCCTGTTATTGGCGATGCTAGAGACGTGTGCGAGCAGTGGGAAATGCAAGCCTCAAAGCCTGGACAACAGCTTGTCCCCTTTCAGGCTCTGCAGCCAGGGTCGCATCTAGGTCTACAGAGCTATAAATGTGCTGGAATGATTTCAACTTCCAAACTGCAATAAAAACCATTATTAGAGTTTGGATGCACATTGTACTCAAAATAATATTTTGATGAAACTTTGTGATATTGTTTCAACAGTCTTAGAAAAGGTAGTTTTATGGTTAGGACAAGGCTATTTTAGACTATATAACGGTAAGAGTTATATAATGAATGGATTGAAATTTATAAATGAGCAGGTTTAAATATTATTTTTTAGTCTATTTGTAACTTATGAGAAAAACTCACACATGCACATGCACACACACACAAATGTCACAATCTACTGTTCTTTTAAGGGAGTATTTACAATAGGCACAACTACTTATATACAATATACCCAGCTTCAAATTATAACAATATTCTTTTTCTAGTCAGCTTAAAATTGAGATAAATATCATTTAGAGACATTAGCCATTGAGATCTTTCAATGCTTTTAAAAGGAAAGAGCAAAGTCTTCTAAAGTGACTACGACATGCTTAAGTAAATATTTCCTCCAGAGGTTCCCTGTATAATTTAACTTGAGAAGATATGGGTAAACACAGACCTGCTGCAATATTTTAGTGAGTAATTTACTATTTCCTCTGATTTGGAAAGCCCTTTAAAACATACAAAATCTGCTGCAATTTCCTATAACACCACTTTTTCTGAAGGCTTTACAGCTCTGATAACCAATAGTGCTCACAAATCTGTTAATCAGCGGTCTAAGAAAGGGGAGAAAATATGTCTCTATGGCTTTCCATCTTCAGTCTATCTGACCTTTGCTTCCCTGATTCCAAAATGACTTCACAACCAAGTTTACAGATCCAGAGCTGTGTCCACGAACAGGACTCCAACTCTAGTAAAAGTGTGTGTGTTTAAGTCAAGATTTACTCTGTATTAAGGGCTTTAAGGCTAATCTAGAAGAATGATAAGCAGGGTTATTTTACCCTGGAAGGCAGCTCTGTTCAATATTCTAGAGTTACTCATGAAAGAACTCTGCTGTCACCACTCAACCTCAAGTAGAAACTCAATAAAAATGAAAACTATGGTAACTAGATACACATGCAGTGTTAATGTGACCTACAGCATAGCTCTGGGTAGTTAAAGTGGCTTCCACACAGTGCTGATTTGGAAAATCCCGAGAGAACAAGCTGCATTTGGATGTGCAACTTCTCTTGCCTGTATAGAATACAGGCAATATAGAATTTCAGAGTGAGATGGGATGTGGACAAAACTGGTAAAAATGACATGCACATCTCACTGAGCAATAGCATGACAATGACACCTATAGAAATTACATATGCATATGACAAACCCATATGAACTCCAAGGATCCCGGCATTCATTTCCTCTACTGGACGACTCAGAAGGCTATTACATTTCCTGATTACCTGGGAATATATAAACTTGTGGCATTTGGCAGCAACTGGCTGAGGCAAACCCGGCAGAAAGCGTTCCAGCTGCTGGATGATTAACTTCTGCACATCCTCCTCACTGTCCTCCAAGTGTGCAATTCCAAATGGGACGGTGGTTTGGATGACCACGGTTGGACCACATTCCGATGACTCTGCAGTGTGAGAGGAGCGGGAAGATACATCTTAGAGTGGGGAACACAAGAGCACAGCCCAGAGCTGGAATCCAAAGTAGAAAAATCCTTATAACGATAAGGCAGTAATGGAGGCAAACAGAGACCTGGGTCTGGAGCGCAGTTTAGGCTGTTTCTGAACCAGCTCCAGCTCTCCTGGGGGGGAAGGAGGCTGAAGATGTACTTTAGAAAACAAGTCATCGGTTCTTGGTAAGGAACTGGAGAGGGACAGTAAGCACCCTTAATACCTATTACCCAGGGTCCAGCTAAATTCATTAGTTACTTTCTCTATTAAGTTGTAAGCCTTTTATATATTATATTACAAATACCCTATTTTCTTAAGTTCTGAGAATGAAATAGATGTTCAGAAAGATATTTATGTTAGGAAGGTTGAAAAACATTTTACTAAAATTATAACCATTCTACATTATGTTTAACACCTTGAAAAAGAAGTATCTCTTTAAAATGAGAATATTTCAACTAATTATTATTCCTTGTATCTTTTGTGTGTATGTGAGACAAGGTCTTGCTGTGTAGCCCAAGCTGGCCTTGAACTTGAGATCACTTCTTTCTCCCTCCTCGGTGATGAGAGAACACCAGCACACCGTTCTCTTTATCTTTCAGTCAACAACAGAAACAAGTCTGTGCCATCTGCACCTCCATTTTTATTTGTTACTCAATTTATTTTTGCTGAATTTTCACGATTACAAAAACTGAGTGCTTGGTTGAATCTTTCCTTATTTAGAAGAACACAAGGCAATAAAGCATGAAGTTAAAGGCATTTAGCCAACTAAGGCATTGGAAAATATAATCTACGAAAGAGCATCAACATGGGTTTGGTTTAAATAATATTGAAGAAAAAGCTGAGAGAATATATTAATGTATGTAGTCAGGCACTGACGGGTTGGCAGCTTGATTCTAAAATGTTTCTAATTTTGTATTATAAAATGGCATACTATTTGAGGTATATTGATTCAATTTTAGAAACAAAAATAAAAGATTGAATATCATAAGCATATGCCCAGTTATCCTCTGTACATTTTAGAGATTTTTTTTAAATTTATTTTTGTAAAATCTTAATCAGCTTGTACCCACCTAGGTTTACAGCGTAGATGAAACAACATATCAAGTAGATGCTTTGTAAAAGTAAGAGTAAGGAGGAAGAGAATAAATCAGCTAAAAGGATGACATTCCTAGGTGTTGCTCAAATTATCCCCATGAGTTATTTTTAATAAAAGAACTTCCCTTCCCCATTTCACTCAGCCCACAGAACCATGGCTTATGAATTTCAAAAATAAATAAAAGAGAATCATCTCAAAATGCTACAAGCCTTGGAAAACAGAGGCAGTGCTATCATGTAACCTCATCTGTTGGGCTCTGAATGGGAACACTGTGCTGGGGGAAGAGCCATGGGGAATCAGACTGTCCGCCACTTAGCTCACCGGAACTGGAACCCCCTTACTTAGCAGCAGAGAAGCCGTCCTGGGGAAGGCCGAGTGTTTAACCTTTGAGTGTGCACTACACTGGCACCACACAGAGGGAAAGGCTCATATGTGCAAACATGCACGTCATTTCAGGGAATGCTCCCACAGTGAGACATTTGCATCATGCCACCAGCTACCTGCAGACTCATAGTCACCGGTCTTTGCTTCCTGCTGCAGATGCAGCATGACCAGTGGCTTAGACTTCTGTGGCCAAAACACTTCAACCGTGACAAACTGTACCATGAACTGTGAGTCAAGATGACCTCTTCTTTACTTATGTTCATTTGTTATTTTATCATAGCAACAGGAAATGTACTTAAGACAGCAGGCATTATTTACACATCAGTTAACCCATTTATTATATATCAGTTAAAAAGTTCATGGAGCATGGTCACACTACAAATATGTTGTTAGGCTTTAGGTCTAAAGAGGAGACAAGAGATGGCATTGGAAGAAAAGACAAAATAACATGTTTTCTTTCACATATAGATTGTAGGCATGGGTTTACACACATATATGTATATGTTACTAGAAAGCATACAAGGGACATTATTGGGAGAAAGCAGGAAACTAGCAGGATTGGAGGAGAAATGGCAGGGGAAGGCAATGTCAGGGCCAACAACAGCTATCCTACATTTGTGAGGTGCCAGATCTTTGTAGAGTCAGAAAGTCACCTCATCAGTGAAGCCGAACAGAGCTCTGCTTGCTGTCACTGGCAGGCTTTAAAGGGACATAAAGGCTAACTATGTGCTGAGCTTCAAGAGGTACTCCTTTCCAGTCACTAAGACTAGTAAAGGCGCATGACACGTTTTTCCCATTTACAATAGCTGTCTCCTCCCAGGAGAGCAATCCAAAAAGAAATCTTAAGACTCAAACTGAAATGATTCTTCTGTAATAATGAGAGAACAGAGAACAACCTGATTACTTTTTATTCTTGGAACTGAACAAATTTTGAGACTTTATATTAAAATTTAGACTAAAGAAGAAGCTTAAATGAACATGACTTCAACTCTCAAACTAAAAGGAACTTTTATAAGATAAAACACACACACACACATACACAAAAAGAGTCAACTAGAATTTAAATACAACTAAGATTTGGAAAACACAAATTTACAAAACACCACAAATATGTTATTAGGCTTTAGGTCTAAAGAGGAGACAAGAGATGGCATTGGAAGAAAAGACAAAATTTCATGTTTTCTTTCACATATAGATTGTAGGCATGGGTTTACACACACATATATATATGTTACTAGAAAGCATACAAGGGACATTATTGGGAGAAAGCAGGAAACTAGCAGGATTGGAGGAGAAATGGCAGGGGAAGGCAATGTCAGGGCCAACAACAGCTATGCAGTGACACATGTATGTACACATGACACTGCCATGATGAAACCTTTGTTTAGGTAGAATGCAACATTCTGCCTAAAGAGCTAACAAAAAAGAAAAGTTTGAACTAAGTTGTGTTGAGAAAATGTGGTTTAGATGATGCATTAAAATCTGTTAAATGGCTGCAGGTACAGTCTGTCCTCTCAAGTGTTACAATTGTTTTTAATCTAAGTTTTAATCTAATCTAAGATGCTGAATTAGCTTTTGTGTGTATATGTGTTTGTGCACATGTGCCCATACATGTACATGCGTTGCCAAAAGGCAATTTTGGGTGTTGGCCTTCAGGTGTCTTCTGCTTTCTTTCTTTTCTTTTCTTTCTTTTTCTTTCTTTTTTTTTTTTAGTTTGGTAGATCAATAGGTAATGCTAAGAATAATAGTAGGTAACTGAGAAAGGAAATAATTTTTGATAGAAAAACATGGTTCTGCTTATAATTCTAATTGCTAACTTTTGCATAGAAGAATTGTTCTGCAAAAGTGATAAAAAACACATTTAGTTTTCCGGCTAGCATAACAGAGGGTTTGGACAAGATGATCTTTGGGTTAAGTCTCTGAGTGCTTTTAACGGTACCTAAGAACATTGGTGTGTGGAAGTGCTTCAGATTTCCTACTCTGGAAGATTTTAATTGAATGAAGATTAAGAGACTTGAGTTCCTGGATATTTATATAAACACATGGGAGAAGACAGAGATCATTGCCAGGCAGGGAGGCAGGGAAAAACCCTCTCTATACAACTTGTGTCATGGGGATTCCAAGGTGGCCGTCTCACCACAACTTAGCTTCCTCTGCCGCCCTTGACCCACGATGGCACAATTCAAGGTGTAAATGCCCTGGTAAGGAAGCCTGGGTCTGTTCAGCAAACTTCCATCAGAGCTGGAAGGACAGTAGCTACTGGCATGTTCAAAGAAAATGACAGTCTTGCAACCAGTTTACTGGAGTTCAGTGAGAAGAGGCTATCTATAAGCAGCTATTTTACTTTATAAGCAATATCCTCCCTTTCGGTTTTTAGAAGCCCTGCCATCTATCAGATGATTGTAACTCCTTTTAGTCTCATAAAACCCTGTATGTGTCATCTGCCTCCCACCTTTTATTGAAGACAGGCTCTCTCAATGTCCTGGAACTTTGCCATATAGGTCTGGGTTCCTGACCATAAGTTTACTGGGATCTGGCTATATAGTCCATGGTGGGACTAATGGTCCCAGCTTCTTCTTAAGTGGGTCCTGGTTATCCAAAGCACTCTTCATGCTGTGTAGCATGTGCTTTACTCAAGGCCATCTCCTATGAATTAACATTTTACATGATGAAATGTAATTAACTTTGAGATTCTTATCAATTAAGTTCTGACAACAATTGAATGCTTGACCAATCAATGAGAGAAATGTCTGATGATACATTTATCAATTTCTCTTGTTATTTAAAAATGTTTTTTTATTTTCTACTGATGTTGTATTACTAGTTTTCTAATTTTGAACATTTTAATAACATTTGAAACTTTTAAATATCTAGAATCGTTTGTGAGTTGAAATCTTATTTTTCTCTTTATTTGATTTTTTCAATGTTGGATGGTTTTTGAAAATTATATAAAGACTATCTTTTTGTTATACATTTTTTAGATTTTTGTGTGTGGTCTGAGTGTATGTGTTGGTGTGGGGTGTGTTTGCATGTGGAGACAAGAGCTTGGTGTCAGGAGTTGTTTTCAGTCACTCACCATCTTAGGTTTTGAGAGTAAGTTTTGAGAAACCTGGCACCCAGAGGCAGTTCCACTCCCAGGTACTCTAACACACTCAGGATCCCAGGATCCCAGAATCTCAGAATCACAGAGACAATTTGATTCTGAGGACTTCTGACACTACCAGGTCCACAGGAAGGACAGGCTTCAGTCAGATAGAGAGAGGGCACTAGGGATAACCAGATGGTGAGAGGCAAGCATAAGAACATAAGCAACAGAAGCCAAGGATACTTGGCATCATCAGAACCCAATTCTCCCACCATAGCAAGTCCTGAATACACTATCACACCAGACAAGCGAGAGTCAGATGTAAAATAACTTTTCATGATGATGATAGAGGACTTTAAGAATGACATAAACAACTTCCTTAAAGAAATATAGAACACAGGTAAACAGCTAAAAACCCTTAAAGAGGAAACACAAAAATCCCTTAAAGAATTACAAGAAAAGACAATCAAACAGGCAAAAGAAATGAACAAAACCATATAGGATCTAAAAATGGAACTAGAAATAATAAAGAAATCACAAAGGGAGACAACTGTGGAGTTAGAAAACCTAAGAAAGCAATCAGGAGTTATAGATGCAAGCATGACCAACAGAATACAAGAGATAGAAGAGAGAATCTCAGGTGCAGAAGATACCATAGAAAACATTGACACAACATTCAAAGAAAATGCAAAAGCAAAAAGCTCCTAATTCAAAACATCCAGGAAATCCAGGACACAATGAGTAGACCAAACCTAAGGATAATAGGTATAGAAGAGAGTGAAGAGAGTGAAGATTCTCAACTTAAAGGGCCAGTAAATATCTTCAACAAAATTATAGAAGAAAACTTCCCTAACCTAAAGGAAGAGATACCCATGAGCATACAAGAAGCCTACCGAACTCCAAATAGATTGGACGAGAAAAGAAATTCCTCCTGTCACATGATAATCAAAACACTAAACAAAGAAAGAATATTAAAAGTAGTAAGGGGAAAAGGTCAAGTAACATATAAAGGCAGGCCTATCAGAATCACAATTTCTTTTCTTTTCTTTTCTTTCTTTTCTTTTTTCTTTTCTTTCTTTCTTTCTTTCTTTCTTTCTTTCTTTCTTTCTTTCTTCTTTCCTTCCTTCCTCTCTCCCTCCCTCCCTCCCTTCTCTGTACTTACCATTTGTTAAACTACACATATATTTACTATATAGATATCCATATTCATAAAAAAGAAATATCAATTTTTAGATATCAAAGTCTATTTCTACTCTCATAACTTGTGTTTTCTTTTTTGCTCTATGAAATCCCATGTGTATACATAGCCTATGTATCCACATGCATGTGGAGAACAGAGATCAACAATCAGTGTTCTGCTTCAGTATCCACCTTGCACATTTGAGACAGCCTCTCGCTGGCTGTGGAGGTCACCCATTGGCTACCCTGACTGGCCGGTGAGCTCCTGTCACCTTACCACACCCTGTAACTTCCCACTACTCCCCTAGTCTGCTCTAGGGTAATAAATACACAGGAGCATAGCCAGCATTTTGACATGGGTGCTGGGAATCTGACTCCCTTGAGTCCTTGTGCTCTCTCTCTCTCTCTCTCTCTCTCTCTCTCTCTCTCTCTCTCTTCTTTCTTTCTTTGTTTGTTTTTTGTTTGGTTTTTTGGATTTTTTTTTGAGACAGGGTTTCTCTGTATAGCCCTGGCTGTCCTGGAGCTCACTCTGTAGACCAGGCTCGCCTTGAACTCAGAAATCCGCCTGCCTCTGTCTCCCAGAGTGCTGGGATTACAGGCGTGCACCACCACCACCTGAGAACACAATTTCTTTAAGCCCGAGCTTAAAATGTTCTTAGATCTGTTTTTATTTCTGCTAGATACATGTGGGCAATATTGCCTATGACTAGTTTAACTAGATTTATGAAGTATGCTGGCAGAATGAATTCTGGCACCAGATCTGCCTCAGGCTTGTTCTGTGGTTTTGGCATCTCAGGGGTGATATGTTCTTTCTTCCCCTTTTTTTTCCGTGTGTTTTTCCATTCTACTTGAAGACAGGCATCCATCCCAGCTATGTTGTTCTGACTGACAGGTCATATCAGACATAGAGAAACTCTTAAAGACATAAAAATGGAAGGCTTAAGCTAGATATTTTTAAATCAAAAAGTAAGGAAGGCAATTGTTTTTGAAAATAAAACACATCAAAAACTATTCAACCAAAAAGAAACAGAATGTCAAACAAGAAACACATAGGAAACTGAAAATATGGGCAATATATTAACTGAAAGAAAACCTTGATCCCAACTTCAGGACCTGGTTGTTTTACTTGTGATTTCCTTCAGATGATCAAACTACTTTTATGTTGACTTTACATACATACACACACACACACACACACACACACACACACACACAAGCAAACACACACACACACCCCACAGCACATTTACAGATACAAATACAGACCATTCTTTCATAAGATTATAGAGAAAATTCACCATGTTCACCAATCATACTTATCTAGTCTAAGGTGGCCCAGCCACTTTGGAAGCTGAAGCAGAAAGACTGAATTCTCAAGGCAAGTCCAGGTAACAAAATAAGACTGTTTCTCATTAAGAAAAGGATTATTCAATGGAAGAGTACTTGCCTAGTATGAATAAGATCACCAATACTGAGCAAATTCCATCAAGAATCATACAGATTTTACAATGATTTATCTGCTATAATATATCATGCTAATAGGTACGATTAAATAAAGTGTGATGACCTCAATTTATATTAGAGACATTCATTGTCACTTAGTGTAAATTTCTGAGAAATAAGAGATGACATGCAAAAAGAATTAGATATCAGGGTGAGATAGGATATTTTGTTTATTGTCTGAATGATGTAAATTCTTATAGTAACATTAAAAACAAAGGCTCTTTGGAATATCAATAGTATATTTAATATCGGTCTGGTCATTGCAATGAGATAAAAATGGACAAATAACACAGAAATAAGAAATAAAAATTACCCCATTAAAAACAGTGAATGACTTAAAAATTGATCAAATTAAAACATCTTGATATTGAGTTGATTTCTCTATATTTAAGGATAGATCATAAAATAATAATGAATTAATTTATAATATCACTTGGGATCTGTCAACTAGGTTTAAAGAGAATATTTGACAATGACAGTTTAATATTTTTTTGTGAAAAAAATCAAATGAAGCTTTGCAGTAATAGGCGTTAATGAGACTGGTTATCATCCACAAACTCCTAGCCTGTATTAAGTCTATAGCGTAGTCACAGGAACTCACCGGGATGGGAAAGAGTGAATTTAATATTACCTGGAAACCTGGGTGATTGGAAAAATTAACTCTACTCTCTTTCTACCTCTTGTCATTTCTGATTTCCTATTTTGAAATCTATGTGGACTGTTCAACCTTAGGTCACACAGGATTCCTGTCCCCAGATTTTCTCTCATTACTTTGTACTGAAAGCCAAATTTCTTACTCGCATGAGAATGCACCAGAGATTTTTCATCTGGTAGACTTTATTTTTGTCAGTTGCCAGGGACAGCAGTTGGGATCCCCAAAAGCCAGCTGTAAATTTCATCTCTGAGACAAAAGCAGAGGACGAAAGCAACTTAGAGATGGTGGACATAGCTTTGGACCAAGAGCAATAGGAAATGTGTGAAAATGATTCTTCTTCTCTGGTACAGCAGACATGCACTCTGTGTTCAGGGCAGTGTCTGGCATCAGGAGGCGCATGCGCGGGCGTCTCAGGCTGGTTTATTTCAGCGAGGAAGAGACAAAGCACGGGCAGCGTTATTGCAGCAGAACCGTTATCCACTAAATGGGATCACATCTGTGGTGCTTGGGAACCACACCTGTGTGAACTTGCTTGAAGCAATACACGACAAGCCAAGAGGCACACACACGGAGGTAATTTTTCCTCTCTCCACTTGAGTGGAACTGTCAATTATCTTCATCCTCTTGCCAGAAGGGCTTTTCTTAACAATGTAGCTCTCTTCTACTCAGCCCAGGAACCCATCCCCAACTCTGACAGAGAGGAAGCCAATCCTATCGGTAGCCTCCATGTATGCTCTACTTCCGCCTTGATAAGGGTATGAAGGGAAGAGGGAGAAGAGTAGGGCAGGGACGGGGACCCCTGAATGCTGGCACAGGCTTCTGAACCCCCCTCTCTCCTTCCTCACTTTTCTAGCAGGCCAAATGTGCGTACAGCATTCTGTCTTAGCATCCCATATCTTGGCAACACGCTGGTGTTCTGTGCCTGTTAGTCCAAAATCAGGAACAGAGGGAACAATTTCAGGGTTGATTTGCTTTAAAAAGTATCAACCAAATACTAAAATTTGGCTCTCTCTCTGCAAGTCACATCCCAGATAAGTTCAGTATGTCCAACTTTGTCTACTGCAGGGATTTCTATGGCAAGTATTTATATCAATTCAGCATAGGCTTATGGTTTGTATCAATCCGGCATAGGCTTATGGTTTATATCAATCCGACATAGGCTTCTGGTTTTAACAGAAGTGCAAAGTTAGGGGAATAAGTGCTTCTCCAAAGGGCTAGGCGCAGAAAATAGATGGCTTTAAACATTTCCCTTTTACTTATTTCATTTTGTTGCACTATCTTTTGGGAAAAAATATTGATTTTTTTCCTTTCCATATTGCTTCTCTGGAGGTGGAATCTATCCACAGTGATCGATAACAGTATCCAGCTTAAATGTCCAGTGTAAACAGAAAGAGAGTGGAACAGAAGAGCTTAATCTGGGAGACAACCAACTTCTAAAGAAGTACTGGGAGAAAGGAATAGCCCTGAAAAGATTCTTAAAGATAAATGAATAGGGAAATTGTGTTCTTCCTGGCAGGCAATCAGACATGAAGATTACCTGACAAATCCTACCTCTCATTTAAAGATAAAATGCCTATCAGAAAAGGGGAAATGATAAGGCTTGAAATGGCAGTCTGAAATTACAGGAAATATAGATGAAGTTCACTGTCATTTTCCCCCCTTCACTGCAGAGGACTGTATCTAACATTTATTAGGAAACTATGCTACATCATCTAGGGTTTGCAGGAAATCCTGGACTATAACTTTCTATCTTAAGAAATAACATACGATTCATTTAGTGTGGACACCCTGGATCCTTCCTCCCACTATCCAGAGCTGAGGGACATTAGTTGAAATTGCATCAGAAATACTGTCTCCTCACTCACTGGCTGAATGACTCTCAGATAGCCATGGTGCTTCTTTTTTTTCCCATATAGGTATTCAATATGATGTACTAATGTTTACGAGAGAAAACAACAGCAAAATTGTTTAGGTCAGCATTTTTTTCAAATACCATTTTTAAGCAAAATCAAAGTCTCTAATATGATTGTGTGTAGAGTTGTGGGTCCCGTGTCTTCTCCGCTAGGCCACAGGGCTTGGCCGCTTGGGGAGGCAGGATGTGGGAAGTTGACCATGGTTACCCCACTCTGTTACCTGATGGGTGTCTGGCTGTAGGGAAGTCCTGGGACCCCGCTCTGAGGCGGGGAAGTGCAGTCTGGGGTGCTGGAGAGCTGGAGCTGGTTTTGGGGGTCCTCAGGCCTACAACGAGGCTGGGACTGTCTGGTTCTCCTGCTCTCGGACACCCAGGCGCCAGAGATGTGAAAGGAGTGGGGGCCTGCAGGCTGGATCTAGCCTGGGGTGGGGAGGAAGGGGTGCTCCTGCTGGTCCTGAGAGTGGTAGTCCTTGGCTTGATGCAGCAGCAGGCTTGAGCTTGGTGGCACTCATGGCTAGGAGCACAGAGAGAGTAGCCAGTGGCTCGGTAGGCGAAGGCCTTCTCCATGGATTCCCCACTGTGGATCACGATTAAAAGAGGCAGCCCATGGTTTTAAGGCATTTGTTGTCATGGTGGGAAGTGGATGGGTAAAGCTGTACCCCACTTCTCAGGGTAAATACCTTTTGCAGGGAGGAGTGTCTGGGAAGGAAGGCTTATTGGCTATATCCTCCAGGCCTTTAGGTACCTCATTAAAATGGAGATCTGTCTTGAACCTACATGACCACAGGTGATATCCTCTATCTGTGGAGGGGCTTGGGGCATTGCCCTTAAGTGACTTATGGCCACAAATCTATTGGGGGGGTGCAGCTAGTGAGGGGTCTGGTTCCCCTGGAATAGGCAAAGGCAAAACACCTACCGTTTCTTCAAGGTCTCTGGGGTTTCAAGTCTTAGCTCAACCAGGGACCAAGCTTCATGGTCTCACATCCGGGAGTAAGGGAAGATAGGATTGGACCATCTTTGTTTTTAAACTGCCTTTGTCTAAGTGGTAATACTATAAATGTAGCCAAAGGAGGAAAGAGTAACTTTCTGTCTCAAAACCCAGCACCTCCATGATCCAATGAGAGCGGCGTTCAATGGTCCCTTGGGTCACTTTCAGAAACATCCTACATATAAGCCTAAGTATTTATTCATAATTTTAAAGTGCAAATGTAAGCTGACTATAGCCAGTGGTTTTTTTTAAAACTGGATTTGTATACTTAAAAAAAAATATCACAGAGCTCTCTATCAGTTCATTGGCATCTATCTTGTTTAATAATATCATGGTTGCCAGAGTTAATTATTTAATCTTTTACAGCTAGACATCTTTTTCACAGCTTGCTACTGTTACAATTTTGTTGTATGAACATGTTTATTCTTCCAGAGACTGAATGTCTGTCCTTAAATTCATGTGTGGAAATCTAGTTGCCACTGTGATAGTACTGAGGAGTGAGACTTTTCAGGAGGTGATGAGGCCATGGAGCAGAGCCTGTGAATCCTTGTCACAGATTCGAGTGTCTTGGGTCTGGATCTCACACTTCTCACCCCCAGAACCAGAAGCAATTTATTAATAATAAGTTATATACAAGTCTAAGACTGTTTGACACAGGAGCCCAAACAGTTTAATTCCTATCTCTTTGTTATACTTTTGTTTAGCCTCCTGTAGGGCGTATTTCCTAGAAGTAGAATCGAGGAATCAAAGAGTACGCACATTGGAGCTGGAGAGAATGCTCGGTGGGTTAGAACACTGGCTGCTTTTCCAGAGGACTAAGGTTCTATTCCAACCATCCGCGTGGTAACTAACAACCCAAACAAACATGTAACTCAAGTTCTAGGGAATCCAATACCCTCTTCTTGGCCTCTGAGGGTACCAGGCACACGGTGAACAGACATACATACAGGCAAAGCATCCACACACATAAATAAAGATGAAAGAGAGTTAAGAGTAAAAAACATTGATGGCATTTTAGACACAGCCGACTGACTTCCTCTAAAAGCACACCAAGGTCTCCCTGTCTCCACATTCTTCCCAGTTCTGTTCCTCCTGCTCAGGTGCCGGGTACATTTGGGTTAGTATTAATTCAGCTGGTTACTGTGAATAGTGTTTTTACCTGCAAACTGGATTTGCGTACTTTTTTTTTCCCCTAGTGGTCTATCTTTTCGTTTTAGCGGAAAAGCCCATTACAGTACTTCATTACTATGAAGGTTAAATTCATGTGAAGTGAGGAGTTTGGCGTTTGGCACACAGTGAATGCTCAAAACCAACAACCAACTCACTCCAACAACTACTCACTCCATTTCAGGGAACTGGAATTACTGGGGTGCTAGTGTCCCTAACTTCATATAGGACATTGATGATGTAATGGGAGGTGCTTTCTAACAATATTCGTCAATATTTTCTTCTCTGTACTCCAAGAGGTATGTGAATTTATAAGTCAAGACCTTCTTGTTTTAATTTTTGTTATTATCATAGTTAAAATCTGGATTTTACTGAGCTGGGTGCACTTGTCAATTGGGAATTAGTACAATATAAATCTCCTCACAGCTCAACAAGATCCAAAGCTGATCATGTCCAACGTCTCAAAATACCTTACAACTTTCCCTCTAGCTTTATATTCATATGTTTACATTTCTTTTCTTAAAGGAATTATAAGTTTTTAAAAACACATCTTAGCACTTTAACTTAACTATTCAATCAAATCATTTGAGTACTAAGTAGGTTAAAATTTTAACTATTTATTATAAAATATGGTTTTCACAATCATCTTTAAATACATTCTTATACAGTAAAAATATCAAAATACTTGTTTTTAGAATGTCACATCTCGCAGTAATTTGCATACTTAGAACACAAGCCCACACATGCAGAATATGCAGGAAGGCTGAAACACTGACCCGTGCGTTTCAGCTGTTCTAAACGTAGGCCCAACAATTTCTATTATTTTCTCATGTAAAGGTGACCCATTGGATGTATGAGTTTATAAAGTAAAGACCATTTACTAGAAACAGGAAGGAGATGGGATACCATGGTGATGCAGGTTGCAACTGTCTGGAGAACTTTACCTGGTGTGTGTTGTGGAGTTTGCCCAGTGTCCTTCACCAACACCCAAATCTCCCCAGGGGCTATTTTTATGCAATGATAGCAAGTTCTCCATAGAACTGGGATGACTGTTGTTCAATGGTCTCTTCTGTGATGCTTGAGAATTTGTTTGTTTGTTTCACGTTTATCTTTTACATTTCCAATGCCTCTCACAGTGACTGGCAAATAGTAAGTACTTGATATCTGTCACTGTTTGGATGATCAACGAATGAATGAAGGGATAATGTATGTCTCATACTCTAAGGAGTGCGGATAGACAAAGCAAGCTTTCCCCACCTACTGAGTAAATGGTATGACCAGCAGCGATAGAGTGAGCTGAGCACACTTAAAATACATAGTGGCGAATGCTTGCAGCCCAGTGTCATGGGCCCAGTGCCACATAGGCCATAAGATGGGGCTTGTCTATCACAGATCAGGAAGGACTAGCTGTTTTTATTGTAATGTAAATTACATAATTTTCTCCTTCCCTTTCTTCTCTCCAAACTCTCTCAAGTTTGCTCTTTTTCAAATTCATGGCCTCTTTTTCTTTAACTATTGTTATATGTATGTATCTTCTTAAAAAGCTTACATACCTATTAGTTTCTCTTCTGTAAAAAAAATTTTAGGGATCTTTAACTTGTTTATTCTATGTCAGCAAACACTAACAAATCTGTAGATATATGCACTTGCCAATTTAAATAAAGACTTCTAGGAAGGGAAGTTTTAAAACTAACACACATATATATTTGTAATCCTTGTTATCCAAAGCTACATATGTTTGGATAGATTATGTTTAACAAGGCACATGGATATCCTCTAAACAGCTCTGTATAAGATAATCATTCTGATGGGCATCTAGTTAAATGTAAACATGTTGGAAAACCCCACACGATGAAATGAACTAGAGCTCAGACTTCCAGTTTCAGATGTTTTCCTGAAGCACCCATGTACGAAAATGTACACAAATTTGGGAGACGGTTTTACAGTAAATAATGGAAAACTAATCTCAGAGCGTGTAGCCAGCTAAGAAACTAAATGGTAACATTCTCCAGTAATTCAGCCTCCTTGAAATAATAACATAAACATGCCATTTCCACCACATCTGTGAGCACTGGAGAGGTATGGCAGAGGAGCAGGATGAAGGACGTGGGGGCTGGGCTGGAACACTGGGGATGATTTTCTATAGGTAACTGGGCATCTGCAATCCCTACTGTTGGGTAGTACTTTGAGATAAAATATTCTATGTTAGAGGGAAGCTTTACCCATTTTCTTAGGAGTAGCCTCAATAAAACTCATTGGCTAACAGAGTTGGACTTTAGTGGTATCCTTTGACTTGATAGTTTTCCCCTATCTTTGGTGATATGACTTTTATTCACAACTCCTCAGGAACAGTGTCACATGACACCTATGACATAAGATTAAGGGATTCAGTAGTTGTTCACAGACCTGACTGCTAAGCTTGTCCATTTCTGGTTTTCTAAATCAGAATGCATAACCCCTGCCCCCTTTGTATCTCCCTTTTCAGACATGGCCAAAGTCCTAAGCCAAGTGGCCCTGACATGCTAGGCATTCTTTCTGTCTGGAGACCACTGCTCTCTGCACTGCCCAGACTTTCGCTGTTGGGCGGTCTGCTTTCTCAGCTCTAAACTCTGGAGACATGGCTTTCTCCCTGCCCCCTGCTCACTTCCCTCTACTCAGCAGCTGTTCAGGTCCCTAATTTGCCCCATTGTTTTCTTCTCTCACATTCTAATAAAATTATCCTTGAGCTTCTTTGTAAGTCTATTTTAAATTCTTTTATCTATGAGACTAATGAAACCTGCAAAACCCTGTAATCCAGTAACATTCACACTTTCTCTGAATTTTACTTGATGTTTTTATTGTATTATAGAAACTTAGATCTGACCATTTTCTTTAGGAAGCCTTAGACTTCCTCCTTGGGGCCTCATTTTCTTCATGTATAAAGTAAAGGGATTTAAAAAAAATGGTCCATTTTGTTACGATCCTTTCAGTGTTAACTTTCTAGAACTCTGTAAAATGAGGTTGCATTTTCTTTATCCATTCCTCTGTTGGCAGACATGTAGATTCCTTTTATTAATAATGAAATATTTGTAGGAGAATGGATATGGCCAAGGACAATCATATTAAGTAACTTAAGACAGCTTCAGAAGGACAGATATTATATGCTTGCTATCATTGGTGGGCCTTGAATTTTACATAGATTTTTTAAAATCATCTATGTAGCATTACATGAAAGTGGAATTGAACTATCTAGGGAATGAGGGGAACTATTGCGGGTGTATATTAAGAAGAGAAGAGTGGATGAAGAAGAGGAGGATATGCACAAAGTCTATTCTTCTATTAAAATGTAATATGTCACTCAATACCATAGGAAATTGACCTATGCCAATGGAATACAGACACGCACATGAATACATACATACATACATACATACATACATACACACTTGCACACACAAAGGCACACGTATACGTATAATTAGGTCCCAGTTGTGATGACAGTGGGAGTAGGGACACTCAGCTTTTCTCTGATTGCTCTATGCTGTCCCCAGTGTGGAAGTTTCTGGCCCAGGGGGATGACACGATGAATACTTTGATCTGAGCTTTCCCAATCTTCCCGCTTTCCCTGGGATTTTAATCTTAAGCTCCAGACGACTTCTGAGGGCAATTGAGCTATTTTCTGTGAAGGTGAGAAAAAGCACTACATTGTTTAAGAAAGCCTTGGTTTATTTTCAGCCTGTTTATTACTTAGAGTTGTTGATATACCACAGATAGTTCATTTATGTGGAGTAGGAGGGGAGTAACAGCTGTGTGTGCTGGGGACTTAATGAATCTGAACCTGAGAGAAGGTGAAGAAAGAATTAGAAAGAATGCTTGATGCCATACCCTGATCTTTTAGGGAATGAACCTTCACAATTTTCAGAATACAAATGATAGAAAATACAGATTAGAGATGGATATTAAAGAGAAGGGTCCAGTTTCCAGATTTCAGTCAGTCTCAGTATAATGGTACAGAGTAGGCGGTGGGGGCACTAAATCTTCATGGGGAGCTTTTATTAGGCCCCATGGTACAGAAATTTTTATTTTGTATCAGAAAAGTATACATCGAAGACAAAGTTCAGGCTGATGTCATGTTTTTACTTAATTTTACATGTTTTTACTCTCAAGTTTAGCCCCCACACCACCACCACCACCACCACCACCACCACCACCACCACCACCACCACCATCACCACTACCACCACCAGCACTATCATCATCACCGTCATCATCATAAGTTATAGGGTTGTTGTAAGGATTAAATAAAAAATCTAGAGTTTAGTACACTGACTGGTTCAGAGACTATTCTAGTAGGATGATGAGTATAGACTAAAATAAGCAACATTTCTCTCTCTGTTTGTGTGTCTGTGTGTCTGTATGTCTCTCTGTCTCTGTCTCTGTCTCTGTCTCTCTCTCCCTGTCTCTCTCTCCCCCTCTGTATGTGTATGTTTCTGTTTGGGCACATGTGTTTGCATGCATGCATGCTGAGTACAGATGTCAACATTAGGTGTTATTCCTTAGGTTTTATCTCCATTTTAGTGCATTGAATTTAAAATACATATCCTCAAAATTCAAGTTGAAATAAAAGAAATATCAGATGGAATACTATTAAGAGTTTGTTTATAAAGAATCTGAGTTTTTAATTTTTTCTATAGGGATATAATCAAATAATCCTTGTTAAATATAAGCTCTAGTGGAGAGGAATATTGGGTGTCTCTTCCATCTAGACACCCAGAACAATGTCTGGGTTACAGCAATGGTGCCATAAAGGCTCAATAAATATATGCATGGCTGGTGAATTCCTTATAGAATCATAAATAATTTGGGAGCTAAAAGAACACAGATATTCTTATCCTTATAAATATTAGTTCCCCAATGGTTTATAGATTTTTATTTATTTATTTTTTTTTCAAGACAGGCTTTCTCTGTGTAACCCTGGCTGTCCTGGAACTCACTCTGTAGGCCAGGCTGGCCTCGAACTCAGAAATCCACCTGCCTCTAGCTCCCAAGTGCTGGGATTAAAGGCGTGTGCCACCACCGCCGCCCGGCTGGTTTATAGATTTTTGATCTTAAACTTTAAAAGGTGACATATAATTCTTTTAAAATAGAATATTATAGACTACATAATAAAATCATGGTCATAACATGGAATCATTCTGAAAACGATAATTTTGCTCTATTATATTAAAGGTCTTTGTGGAAAAGGATCTGAGAGATTGGTGACTGTAAGACACTAATAATCTAATATATAATAATACTCAGCCAATAAATGGGGTTTATAGTGCCTTCTAATAGCCAATTTTGTTTAAGACTTTGAAATATCTTTAGGCTGAATTTTTTGTATTCTCTGGCAGCACTCATATTTCACTGAACATCCTATGCTCTGTGAGAAACTCCCTCTATTTGCCTATAAGTTGGAGCCATCTTTGATCAGTCAACCATGAGGATGAGAGAAGTGCTTTACATCAAGGCCAAGAGCAGTGAAAGCGGCTGTTTCTTTCTTCATTCCACTCACCCAAGTTTCTTGGCTTATATTTCAGATGACAGAGCTATCAGCTGTAGGATATTTGCCCACCCACCATCTGATTGCATAAGCCTCAGGGTGCTGCATGAGCCATTGCTTCTGTATCCTCTTAAATTTTTGAGAAATGCACATTAATTGCCCTGACTAGTATTCAAGTATAACTTTTAAAATGATGTACTTTGGGAAAGAGTGGGCTTCAAGGAAAGCCTTTTATATTTCATATCAGCCATAACCAAGTTATATTTTTCATTTTCTTCTCTAATACTTTGATCCAATTTCATTAATTATTAATTGACCAGCATGCTATTGAGAAATACTATATGTTAAGCACCAACTAAAGTGGTAGAGACATAAGACTGAACAGACAGATCCATTTATGGATCCTTAAAAATTTGAAGATAAATTAGGTGTTAAGCAAAGGTCTCATGGACTTATATATAGTTATTGTCATAGTTACTTTTCCTGTAGCTATGAAAGAATATCCCAACAAAGGAAATGCAAGGGACAAAGGGTTTATTTTGGCTCATATTTCAGGTACAACAGCAGGAGAGTCAAGATGGCATGAACTTGAAAGTAGCTGCTCATATCCTATCCTCATGTGCTCAAGTCACATTTTCCTTTTTTATACTCAAGGATCCCAGCCTAGGGAATGGTGACACCCACCATGAGCCTGTCATCTCATCTCAAGTAACCTGATAAGGATAATAATGTAGAGGCATGCTCAGAGATATGTCTCCCAGGTAGATAGCATCAAGTTGACGATTGAGATTACTCACAATTACTGAAAATCAAGATACAGGGTGCTATCTAAGAGTACAGAGTGAAACCGAATTAAATCGAGAATTTATAAATGGCCTCTGTCCAGAAATGGTGATGTACACCTAATCCTAGTACTGGGTAGTACTAGGACTGCCAAAGACAGAATGATTACTGAAAGTTCAAGGCCAGCCTAGTCTACACAGTGAGTTCCAGTCCAGTCAAGACTATATAGTGACACCTTGTCTCAACAACAACAACAACAACAACAAGAAAACAAATAAGAAATGGCCTCTGTAGAAGGAGAAATTCAACTTTGACAATCTACAAAGGAAATTATTAAAATGGGAAAATTCACAGCTGGTTATAAAGCATGTGACAGGGCAGCTAGACTGGCTAAGAGTGACGAACTGGTGAAGTAGGCACATGCTCAGGTAGACAAACGATGGTCTTGATACCAAATCCTTTCCGCACTTGTGTCTGTAATAATTTATTGAGGCATGGGTATGGCTATGCCATTCACAGTATCTATAGCTTTAATTATACCAGTGGATCTGAGTAGATCCTTCTTAGGCTGTATGGCTCACAAACTCTATCATCTTATCATCTGGCCTTTGTAGGAAAAGTTTTATGACCCTTGTTCTAGATCACTTAATCCAGTGTAGGACATGTTAAGGATTTGAGGTTTAATCTTACATGCAAAACAAGGTATTGGGGAGCTTTAAATAGGAAGCAAGTGAGTGGCATGGGCAGATCTGGGCTTTGGGAAGACATTTCTGGATCATAAGGAACTGGCGAAGGTAGTATCTAGAGGCTACTTGAGAGAAAGCAGCGGCTTGTCAGTGTCAATCAAGCACGATGAAGAGATGAGCTCAAAGTCGACTTTGGGAGCAGTCAGTACAATTTAATTACACATTGTTCATTGACATAAAGGAGAGGAAGAAACAAAGATGTTTCCTGAGTTTTGTTTGAGGGAGCGAGAAGACTAGTGATTTCATCTTCTATAAACAAGGAGACTGGCAAAGACCACGCACAGGGCTATGAAGCCAGGCAATGGGATTTCTACTCTTGTCCAGGGCTGGAATATTTTTCCTACCATCAATTCCCTTAAAGCTTGCACAGATTCTGCTTGTTTAGAAAAAAAAGAAAGCTACATTTAGTGAGACTGTATATATTTCTGGATCTCTTTAAGGGAAGCTTTGTCCTTTGGCTAAGACCCCCCAAGCTTTATGAAAACATCTATTTATCCTGGGACAACGGGAGATTTTCAGCTTGTTACAGCTTTTACTTGTGCTGCCAAAAGGAAAAAAACAGAAGGATTCAATGGTTTTTAATTGGACCTCACTCAGATCCCTAGGGCAGAGGGCTTAACCTAAACTCACATTTGGATTTTAGGCTCTTGCTGACTGTAGGTCTCTTTCCACAATATGAAAAAAAAATCCTAGATTTTCTATGATTTCATTCCACTAAAATTTTCATTTCTTCAACACTCACCATTCCTGTGAAGTCAGTCTTCATTATACATTGCTGTTTAGTCCTAGTCAGCACTGTGCCCTATGTGGAACTTTATGTCTTTTTTTTTCTGTACTCTTTGTTTACATTCCAAATGAGTTTTCCTTTCCTGGTTCCCCCCTCCCCATAAGTCCCACAAACCTCTTCCCTCCGCCCATTCCCCAATCACCCCCTCCCATTTCTCTGTCCTGGTACTCCCCTACAATGCTGGATCAAGCCTTTCCAGGGCCAGGGTCCTCTCCTTCCTTCTTCTTGGGAATCATTTGATATGTTAATTGTGTCTTGAGTATTCAGAGCTTCTGGGCTAATTAATACCCACTTATCAGTGACTGCATTCCATGTGTATTCTTTTATGATTGCGTTATCTCACTTAGGATGATATTTTCCAAAAAGTCTTGGAAAGAACAGGAATTCAAGGCCCATACCTAAACATAGTAAAAGCAATATACAGCAAAACGGTAGCCAACATCAAACACTAAAATCAGGGACTAGACAAGGCTGTCCCCCTCTCTATATCTTTTCAATATAGTACTTGACGTTCTACCTAGAGCAATTAGACAAAATAAGGAGGTCAAAGGGATACAAATTGGAAAGGAAGAAGTCAAACTGTCACTATTCACAGATGATATGATAGTATACTTAAGTGGCCCAAAAAACTCCACCAGAGAACTCCTACAGCTGATATACAACTTCAGCAAAGTGGCTGGTTATAAAATCAACTCAAGCAAATCAGTAGCCTTCCTATACTCAAAGGATAAGCAGGCTGAGAAAGAAATTAGAGAAATGACACCTTTTACAATAGTCACAGACAATATAAAGTAACTTGGTGTGACTCTAACCAAACAAGTGAAAGATATGTATGACAAGAACTTCAGGTCTCTGAAGAAGGAAATTGAAGAAGACCTCAGAAAATGGAAAAATCTCCCATGCTTGTGGATTGGCAGGATTAATATAGTTAAAATGGCCATCTTGCCAAAAGCAATCTACAGATTCAACGCAATCCCCATCAAAATCTCAATTCAGTTCTTCATAGAGTTAGAAAGAGCAATTCTCAAATTCATCTGGAAAAACGAAAAACCCAGCTAAATAATAAATAATAATAAATAATTTTAGCTAAATAAATAGCTAAAACTATTCTTAACAGTAAAAGAACTTCTGCGGGCATCAGTATCCTGGACCTCAAGCAACACTACAGAGCAATAGTGTTAAAAACTGCATGGTATTGGTACAGTGACAGGCAGGTGGATCACTGGAATAGGATTGAAGACCCAGAAATGAACCCACACACCTATGGTCACTTGATCTTCAACAAAGGAGCTAAAACCATCCAGTGGAATAAAGATAGCCTTTTCAACAAATGGTGCGGGTTCAACTGGAGGTCAGCATGCAGAAGAATGAAAATCGATCCATTCTTATCTCCTTGTACTAAGTTCAACTCCAAGTGGATCAAGGACCTCCACATAAAACCAGACACACTGAAACTAATAGAAAAAAAACTGGGGAAGACCCTTGAGGACATGGCCACAGGGGAAAAGTTCCTGAACAGAACACCAATAGCTTATGCTCTAAGATCAAGAATAGACAAATGGTACCTCATAAAATTACAAAGTTTTTGTAAGGCAAAGGACACTGTCAAAAGGACAAAATGGCAACCAACAAATTGGGAAAAGATCTTCACCAACTCTACATGTGACAGAGGGCTAATATCCAATACATACAAAGAACTCAAGAAGGTAGAATTTTGTGTCTTAAGTGATGTTATCATTGGCCTGTTTTTTCTGAGTTGGGCTAGATTTCCTCCTTGAGCCTGTGTACTGGCTTGCCCTAAGAATATCATGTTGTCACCATAGAAGATACATGGTTGGATTCAGCTTTACATCTGTCACTGTTTGAAAGAATTCTATAAAAAGATGAAATATATCTCTTGGCTGTAATTGAACAAACCCTTTGCTTTAGTACATTTGGTTCATTAAGGTGAAGATTTTTGCTTTGATATTATAAAAATTTGAATTTTAAGATCTAAGACCAACCAGATAATGAAGTTGTTTAAGTTAGTGTTAACATATTCCTGTCTACCTTTTGTAGAGGAAATCAACCAGGTCACTTTGGGAAATCTTACTCTTTCCTAGTGAGATGAATGGATTTATTTTGCCTGATATATTTTGACTTAAATATATTAAGTCAAATAAATTAAATTAATTAAATAAATTAAATAAATTAAAATATATATTAAAGGTTAGATCTGGGTACTTTGGCAAGATTCTTCAATTAAAGAAGAAATTCTTTGAGAAGCTATTACTCTGAAAATAGGAGGGAAAGGAAACAAACAGGGATTTTGTTTTTAATGAAAAAAGAGAATTAGGCTCAGCTGAGCTCAGGTTTCAAGGTCACCTTTTTGACCCTACTAAGTAGTGTAACATATAGTGACAGCAACAAAGCATTCACTAGCAATACATAGAACAGAAACCAAGTTCAGTGATAAAAATTATATTTTAGTTTCAGGGATGCTACTTTATCACAATTTTGCATTTGAAATATTTTATACTAAAGATGTCCCTTAGTCTCACAGATCAGTTATAAATATTAATGGGATTTCAACAGATTCTTTTCAGATTCCGATGTTTAATATTCATTCACATTATGCAGGAAATTCTACGTCCTTTATGGTACATGTGAACTCTTCTCATTATATAGGTGAGCATATATATGAAGACTATCGGGACAATCATCATTAAAAATACCAAGGTCTGCAGGTGATCTTAGAGAGTATATCAAAGTCTTCTCAGCTCACCAAAGAACAAGCATGTCTCTAGTAATGATTTGAAGGGTTTTTTACGCTGAACTGAATCAATAATGTCATAAACGACAAAAGGATGGGCTAGTGATTCTGAGAATTTAAAAATGTTACCTGGCTTAAAGTTTTTCTGTCATAGTGAAGTGATTTCCTGTGATGAGACTGTATAGTTAGGCTTTGAAACTTGCTCTTGAAACAATCCTAATTGTTGGATCCAGATCTCCTCAGAGAATACCCTATTTTCTGATCATCAGTACATTGTATTAAAAACAAAAGTCTTATTGAAAAGGGATCTGAGATTTCATAAGCAGGAAGAATCCCATCTAACTTCTGCTCTGAGTTTCACATTTGAGAGATTGTTTAGTCACATTATATGCAAGAGCTATCACTCTATCAAAGATGATATTTGAAACACTTATCTTATTGGCATTTTTGTCTCATTCTCAAAATGAATGTGCTTATATAAATGAAAGATTAATAGTAAAACACGCTGTTTGTGACAATTATAAAAATAGCATTTACTATGAGCATTTCTGGTGTTATACAACGTGTTTTGTATATACTATTTTATTCAACTCTTATAACATTTTAGAGAGACAATATACTTTGCCATACAGCACTTTGAAACTCAAAGTAACTAACACAGTTACAGAGCTGTCATTTGAGTCACAGGAAGATGATGGCATTCAACGCCTTTTACTCTACAGAGAGTCGAGCAGCACCACATGGATTGACTGAATTCTAAGTGCTGAAGTACAATTGAAAGGACTGTATGCTCCAAAGTCCATTGCACTATATTGAATAACACCGGCACTTGACCACATGTGAATTTACAACTGGATTAAACATGAACTCTCTTGTAGAAGATTATTCTGTGTTATTTGAATGAGAATGTTATCTATAGGTTCATATATTTAAATGTTTAGTCCCCAGTTGGTGAGCTATTAGGCAGTGGCCTTGGAAGTGTGGTAGAGGCGGGGCTGGGGGGTTGAATTTGCCAGGTCAAGTCTGTCTACCCTTCCCTTCCCTTCCCTTCCCTTCCCTTCCCTTCCCTTCCCTTCCCTTCCCTTCCCTTCCCTTCCCTTCCCTTCCCTCCCCTCCCCTCCCCTCCCCTCCCCTCCTCTCCCTCCCTCCCTCCCTCCCTCTCCTCCCCTCTCCTCCCCTCCCCTCCCCTCCCCTTCCCTTCCCTTCCCTTCCCTTCCCTTCCCTTCCCTTCCCTTCCCTTCCCTTCCCTTCCCTTCCCTCCCCTCCCCTCCCCTCCCCTGCCTACTGCTCCAGGTTCAGTATGCAAAGCTCTCAGCTGCTGCTCCAGTGCCACGCCTGTGTATTTCCCACCATGATGATCACGGACCACTTCTCTGAACGTGTAAGCAAGCCCCCAAATAAATGCTTTCTTTTTAAAGATTTGCTTCCATGGTGGTGTCTGTTCACAGCAGTGGAACAGTAACTAAGACTCTATCCAAGATACCATTTTAATATTATTTTGATATTCAAACACAAAGCTGCTGAAGTAAAGCAGGGAGATGTCAACTTTACTGAGCTTATCACATGCTTTCTAAGTTAAATATCTCAGCTGGAGCACACTTGTTTTTCAACTAAGTATTAAAAAGAAACACGTTTCACAGAGAGAACAGCAGGATTCTTTGAAGTGCAACTTTGGAAATTAAGGTCTACATTACAGGGCACCATTGAAAGCAGATGTATATTCCCCAGGGACCTGGGAAAATGGTTACTGAGAATACCTCACTGAGAAAAACTTTCAATCAAACTTCCAGATCTCACTGATGACACCTCATAGTGCAGTCATCACGATAGTGCAGCCACTGGGCACCTAAAAGGAGGTAACTCAGAGTAGTTGCCAGAGATATTCATATACATTCTTGACTGGCTTTCCTATCTAGCATGTAAATGGAGAGGTCGTTCATTTTCCATAATTTAAGGTTAACAGTAACAGGTCCCTAGCTTGCCTAAGGGATAAGCAATCCCTGTCTAGCCATTTCTTTTCCTACCCTGCTAAGTGGATAGTTAGTGCTAAGTTACTAATCCTCAAAGTTGTATCAGGGAAGGGCTCTTCAGACTTACGTATGTAATATAGCTGTCTCAGAAAAACATTTGTTAAGTACTAGATACTCACCCCTATGATCCGTGATAATAATGCCTATCTCTTATTTTCAATAGTGATCAAGATAACAGGACCAGTGGCTGTATAGCTGTATGATGAGTGATGACATTTATTTGCACTGAAAGACAGAATCTCTAATTTTGGTGAGAGCAGCAGGCTCTGCAGTCAGGCCTTACCAATTCTGTAGCCCATGAGACATTTAGATTGATCTGAGATGAAATTCTTGACAGTAAGGAAAGTGGTGAAATTGTTTTCTGAAGAGCCTCTAGGTAAAGGAATGATCCCATCTCGTTCTGAAGACTGTTGTCATGGTCACAGATAAAAATGGACCACAATGAAGACCTGCCAAGCCTGCATCCAGCTCAAGCCTTTGCTGTTTCCCAGGACCCGAGGCTCACAAGCTGTTGGAGTTTTACACAATTTCACAATACCACTCTCACCTCGCAAAGGTTTTGAGATGCCTCCAGAATGATGAAGACCAGGCACTTGTCTGGGAAGATGAGCAGCACACATTATTTTGAGCCTTGGCTTACAACTTGTAGTGCTGACAGCCTCATTTCAGACTGTAATAAGGACTTAAAGTTGAAGATCTTTCAAAACAGCCCAGTCTCACAGACACAGCCTTTACACAGTTTCTGTCTCTTCTAACAGCTGACATGGTTGCAGGTACTATGGAAACACCCACTTGAGCTTTCTATATTTGAATCCAGAGGATAAATTCTATCTTAATTGAAAACAAAGTTCATGTCCAGATGTGAGGGTTGCCATATTAATTCAGCTGACAGAAAATTCTGCAAAGGAACTGATTTAAACATTCCTACCTAATTTTAGCCAAAACATTGCAAAAAAAATTCTGGGCTTTAATTTATGACACCAGCCCTCAATCCAGCAAAGAAGCAAGACATAAAACAATGCTCAGATCAAGGTCATTTTGAGACAGTAGGAGGTTATGGGAAGGTTGCAGAGTAACTTACATATAAACAACTTAAAAATCTATATATGCCTCAGGCTTATCTGTTATTTTGCCACCTAAGAGAATTACTTGGTATGTGATGTCAAAAGCTTCTAAGTACTCTTCAATGCCCACAGTGTTTACTCTCTGTATTGTATAGAGCCTTACAAGAATTTACACTTCCTAGAAATCTCAATGAACCAAACACAAATGGTACCTTTTACCTTCAGAATCTTCAATTTGATCAAGATTCATGAAATTATATTGGGGACTTTGGGATCTCCAATTCTTTGAGCAATTATTGACCCAATGAAAGCATTCAAAACTCATTTGTGTATATTTCTGAACATTTCATTGTGCATTTGTGAATAATTTGATATAAGTAAAAAAAATTGGGACTTTAGACTAGCTGAAAGAAACTGTCACTGTGTGTGCTTGTGTGCGTGTGTGCGTGTGTGCATGTGTGTGTGTGTGTGTGTATGTGTGAGTGTGTGTGTGTAACACAGACACAAACACACAGATATGCATCCCAGTAATATACTTCATATTTTAGACTATTTTTGATGTAAACATTAGCTCATATTCTATTTTTCCAACTCTGGCACTAATTATCATATGAAACAAATTGCTTGGCAAGTGGGTGGACAAGTATTATCTTAGATGTGCTCTCCTGTTGAGAACAGATTGACAGGGAAGCTACAGGCTAAAAGGGGTCTGTTGTTTGGTCTGACTTTGTATGCAAATGTTCTCCATACAAAAATGGCAGAATATTTCATTCTTTAATGACAGATCACTTTTGTTTTTAACTGTGGGAAATATATGTAAAATGAGAGTATTTTACACCCTGGACTTATCACTTTAAAAATATATATGCATACATGACATGTACTTTTGTGTAAGTATTTACATAAGTTATATATGAGTATATATATACATTTTTTACTCTAAAAGATAACTCAATATAAAATTTTTTCTTGTATGTCATTACTCCAAGATTTGGCAATATAATAAATATCTATCTATATCTGTCATCTATGTATTTATATCTATTATGGCATAACTATCATAATACCTATTTGTAATTAGAATTTGACTTCTCTTAATTAAAATGTCTCACATGGTTTATATGAGAAGTATCCATTTTATAACTGAACTAATAGCTGTTCTTTCTATAAAACGGCCTTTGTAAGATGCTAGTATCTACTATTTTAGCAAGGTTGTTATTTTCTCCGAGAACTCAAATGTTAAAGCAGAAACCAGAGCTAGAAATATGGCAGATTTTTATGATTAAGGTTATTTCCCTTTCTTCCTTCCTGTCTTTCCCTTTTTTTCTTTTCTTATTCTCTTTATAGTATTTTTTGTAACCTCTCTAGACTTCATTTTCTGCAGATTCAAATCACTCCACATTATTCAAATCTCAAAGCAGATCGTTTTATGCTGTCATATCACTGATGGTCCACTTAGTTAGAATAATCAAGAAAATCCATTAGGTGACCACAGGGGCCTGGATTCAAGGTCTTGGATGTATCACAACTCTTTATTGCTTCTTGTATTATGCTCTTTCATTATGTAAAAAAGTTTTGTAATAAACAGTCCATGAGGAACATTTCTACATATTTTGGAAATTAGTAATTAAAGGAAATATATGATATGTTATTATTTGCCATTAAATTATCCCAACAAAATTCTTGCAACAATAGTTCCACGTGATAAAGTTAGGTTTTTCCAGTTTGTTAATCTTCTGTTTTAAATGAGTTAAATGGGTATCTTTGATCACATGTTGAAAACTATTCGATTATGTCCATTGGTCATTATGACTCTAGAGCTGTAAACTGCATTAATTGCTTTAGAGTGTTACCCACTGTTAAGTAATTGATCATCAATGTCTTGCAAATGTGAAAAGGAATGCAAGATAAAAATCTGTTCAATTATTTTCAAGATCATTAATATGTTTCAAGAGCAACAATTTACACAATTTGTCCACAATCTTAAATGTACTGGTAACAGAAGACAAAATTCCCTTAACTTGGACCTTTATGTTTACATACTTTGCTTTAGAGACTATATCTAAGTTGAACATTAGAGTCTTTAAATAGTAAGTACCAGACATATTGACTTATTATTTGCTAAGTGCCATGTGAAGTTCTTGAAGTATATATTCAGACTGTTAATTCCTCAATAAGTCTTTGGAATTATTATTTTTTGATAGTACTGGGGGAGGGGGTTAGAGAGAGAGGTTAAGTAATGTATTGTCCTATAACTAGTAAGTGGTTGGAGTAGGCTGATTGAGCAACTTAACTCCTGGCTTAGTTTAGCATCAAGGTCAAGCAGAGGGGCTTCAGATAGCTCAGCTGGTAAATCCATACTGACGTGGCATGTTCCTGCCCTTCCTACACGAACAACACTGCTAATTATTTTCAGAATCTTTATGGAGTCTGTAGTCTTCCTTGGAACTACTCAGGTTTGCCTTCTGTGGTAACCACAAGTTAAAGGATTTGCACTTGTATTTAAAATTAATTTATCATCCAAGTCTACTCAGGTTTCTATAGATTAAATATATAGCACATATCACAGCAAGAACTGGCAATATGTCCACCAAAATCATCGTCTTCTTCCTATATGCATTGGTAAGAGATAGGGTTAATTTTCCTTCAAAAATCAGTGTTCTCCTCTTAATTGTGCACTAATGGGCAGAGTGCGAGCCTAGCCGATGTGCACTGTTTGGAGGCCCCGCCCTCCATTTCCCCCTATCAACTTGGATGACTGTGAACATAATAATCCATAGATAGAGGATCTGGGTCCATTAACAATTTCATTTTTATTCTAGTATTCCTTATTTTTTTATTGGATATTTTGTTTACATTTCAAATGTTATCCCCTTTCCAAGTTTCCCCTCTGCAACCCTCCCTCTCCCATCCCCCTTACCCTGCTTATAGGAGGTTGCTCCCCCACTCCCCGACTCCTGCCTCAGCACCTTAGCATTCCTCTACACTGGGACATCAAGCCTTCACAGGACCAAGGATTTCCCCTCCCATTGATGCCAGATAAGTCTCCTTCAGCTCCTTAAACATGTACAGATACTTCTAGTGCTTATTTGCTATGTATGATTACTTTTCCTGCCAGTATGTCTGTGCACTACGTGCACGCAGTGCCCACAAAGGCCAGAAAAGGCATTAGATCCCCTGGGACTGGAGTTAACAGTTGTAAACTGCTATATGGGTGCTGGGAATTGAACTCCAGGCCTCTGGAAGAGTAGACAGTGCTTTTACCCTCTGAGTCATCTTTCCATCATATTTAAAATTTTTTAATTGACATATACTAATTGATTTTATTTATGGGACAAAGTGATAATTTGATACAGATGTACAACATATGAGGATCAAACCAGATGACTGGCATGCCCATCTCCTTAAATGTTAGCTGCCTGGGGAACCTCTTTGAAGAGAGTCACCTACCAATCAGCACCCATTCGGGCTGATCAAGAAGTAATCATCTGTCATACTTAGGTCATTAAAATTTCCCATGTGTTTGTTACTTAAAAATAGTCTGACAAGTTCAGGGCTCATGGATGAAGACGTTGCTAGACGTTTTATTACCAGAATTTTAATCTAGGTCTGAATTTTATGTTCAAATCCCCCCTAAGTTAACCTTAAAATTTTTTCAAAAATTACTCAGGTGAGTTAGTGAGTTTTTCATTATAGCAATAAACATCAGAGGTAATAATGTGATAAAATCTGAGGTTTACATTGGCTTAGAGGTTTAGAGGGTTTGGCCCATGCTTGTTTGATGACTTCATTGCTTTTGGACTTGGGGGAAGGGCGCATACCATAGCATAGCTGCTGACTTCATGACTGGGAAACAAAATAGAGAGAAAAAGCAGTATTGGGGCCCCAGTATCCCCTTCAAGGGCAATGCCCAGTAACTGTTTCACTTCCAAAAGTTTGCATCACTTCCTAGGTGAGGATTACACCTTTTAAATACATTAGCCTCTAGGAAACATTTAAGATACAAACTATTAATAAGGTAAAGGACTTTTTATTTAAACCTACACTATCTTAGAGTCTAATTCCATCACATTGAATGTCTTCAGGGACAGACCTATCTTGTTTGATGTTCCGGCCATACAGGAAGCATAAAAAAAATAACATCATGTCAGGATTTCGCAAGTGTGTACTGAAGGACTGTCATAGGTTTGGTTTACCTTCAAATGATCCATGATCAAGTACATTTGATCAAATACATTAATACTTGAAGAAACAGAGATTTTTTTCTGTAGAAATTTCTTTTAATGAGCTATTTTTTGAATTCTCAAAACCAGGTGTAAATCTGTGTGGTTTGATAACAGAGCTCTTTGAAAACAGTCCCTAGAGAACCAGTGTTCCACACAACACATTGGAACCAGGAGCTAATACCGAGTCATACTCGGTCTTGGCACCTGAGGTGGGGTTGGGTGCATCTTGGAGCTTCTTTCCTTTGCCTAAAGGGAACGTTGGCTCTGACTGTGGCTTTCTGGACTTACTTCCTGTTTCTGACATGTGACAAATGAGGAGGCCCTGACCTTCTTCTGGTGTGGGTCACTGCATCTTCTGTCCCTGGAGACTTATTAGCAGACTGCATTTGTGGTCTCAGTGCTGGTAAATTTTGTGTATCTTTTGTGCATTTACATTTTCTATCCTGACAAAACACAAACACCCCCTGTGTTATTTGTGTGTGTGTATTACAGTAATAGTTTTTGATTCAAGAAAATAACCTAAAGGCTAGATATGGGGTGGAGCTACAGAAATAACAGCATGTCTCTTACTTGCCCATTTAGATGTAAGTATTGCTAAAATATAGGGAATTGCATTATAAATGCATTAATATTGTGTTAAGTTAGCTGGACACAGTACTCTGGACTCTGATAGAAAAAAATTAAACAGCTTAGGTGAAGGCAGTAAGATTTTATGTTAAGAAAAGTTATTACTTCAGGTTTTACACAAGTTAATGCATGCACAATATAATTTTCATATAATTGACAAAGGAAGGTAGGTATCTCTTGGTGGCTTGAAACACCACCACAATGGGAATAATACAAAACATGATTTCTGACTCATCTGGCTCCCCAGTTTTAAAATTGTGTGGATGTGGATATTAAGAGAAATTTAAATATCTATTATTAAAAATTGACAGTCATGAGAAATTCTTGATATTATGTTTCACCTTTTCAGATCTATTCAATTTTATTAAATCTTTACTTCAGTGTTGCGTGGGTGCTTTCACACGTCCTCCCACCTCATGTGTAAGGAGAATGTAGTCTCTTCAGGGATAGGACTAGTTCTTTCTTTCCTGTTTGACTTTCCTGGTAGAAAACATCACTGTGTCCTATGCATGCAATCCAGCTTTTTACTCCAACCTCAGCCAGAGAAACCGAAAACTATCCAAAAGGTGAAGAATGTTTGTATTAAGTTTACTGATTTTTTTTTTTTTTTTTTTTGCCATTCTCAAAAGTATCATGTAGTTTTATGGGACTTAAAGGGTAATTTTGAATATATGTGATTCTTTTCTTTTTATGATAAATTTAGAATTTTACCTCCTACATAAGCTGTAACTCTGCTGGAAGATGGTGGGGAGGGCAGAGGGCCGCACGGCCACCAGCGCGCCTTCTTCCTTTCTCGGTAGCAATACTTTCCATTAACCAGGCAGTGTTCCTTCTCATGGCTGACAGGACTGTGACCGCAGCCCCAGGAGTCTATTTGATGTAGGTCTGTGATAGTCCGACCCGCCTCAGACCCGTGATACTCTCACTTGCCTAACTAGTGGCTAGTTTGGAATTAATTCAGGTAGCAATTCAGGCCTGATATGCATATATGAGAATAAGCAGATTAAAGAACTATTAGAGTCTCTGGAAGGATCAGGGTCAGTGCTGGTTCTTTTGAAGTGTGTTGCTAGGTTTTAATGTGCTTCTATCTCTGGAACTAGATAGATAGATAGATAGATAGATAGATAGATAGATAGACAGATAAATAGATAGACAGATAAATGGGAGTGAGACCTTAAGGATATTCTGTGGTTCTCATAAATAGAGATTTTTCAGTTTCCAAGCCTGAGAACCCCACAATCCAGGCATTGTCTGAGCTGGTTCCTGATGAGGGCTTGCTTCCTGATATCTTTCTAGATCCCTGTCATACATTTCCCTTGCTATATGAAAGTAGCAATAGAGAGAAAGGAAGTTTTTCTCTTGTTTGTCTGAAGCTGTTGTCCTATTGGGTAAAGATGCCACCCTTAGGACTCCATGTAATCAATTTGACCTGAACTAAATCTCCAAATATCATCTCATTGGGATGAGGGTTTTGTGACAGGCAATGGTGTTTGTCAATTTCATTGGATCGAGAATCACCTGGAAGATTAGTGTAGACCTCCTGTGCATGTGCCTATGAGGATGCTGACAGATTAATTATGGAGTGGCAGGATACCTAATAGGCTGAAAAATCAGCAGTAAAAGAGGAGGGATGAAAAAGCCAGCCAATTCCTTTTGTTAGCATCTTGTTCTCTAGGAGGTGGATAATTTTGCTCTGCCATCCACTATTTTTTATTAGATATTTTCTTTATTTACATTTCAAATGTTATCTCCTCTCCTGGTTTCCCCTCCAAAAACACCCTGTTCTATCCACCCTTCCCCATGCTCACCAACCCACCCACTCCCACTTCCCTGTCCTGACATTCCCCTATACTGGGGCATTAAGCCTTCTCAGGGCCAAGGGCCTCTCCTCCCTTTGATGTCCAACAAGCTCATCCTCTGCTACATATGCAGCTGGAGCCATGGGTCCCTCCATGTGTACTCTTTGGTTGGTAGTTTAGTCCCTAAGAGCTCTGGGTGTGTGTGTGTGGGGGGGGTCTGGTTGGTTCATATTGTTGTTCCTCCTATGGGGCTGAAAGCTCCTTCAGCTCCTTGGATACTTTCTTTAGCTCCTCCACTGGGGACCTTGTGCTCAGTCCAATGGTTGGCTGAGAGCACCCACCTCTGTATTTGTCAGGTACTGGCAGAGCCTCTCAGGAGACAGCTATATCAGGCTCCTATCAGCAAGCCCTTGTTGGTATCCACAATAGTATCTGTATATGGGATGGAGCCCCAGGTGGGGCAGTCTCTTTAAAGATTTATTTATTAATTTTATTTATTTGAGTACACTATAGCTGTCTTCAGACACACCAGAAGAGGGTGTCAGATCCCATTACAGATGGTTGTGAGCCACCACGTGGTTGCTGGGAATTGAATTCAAGACCTCTGAAGAGCAGTCAGTGCTCTTAACCACTGAGCCATCTCTCCAGCCCTGCCATCCACTCTTTAAAAAACTTTGAGACAAAGTATCAGGTCTCTCTATATGACATTTTCAGCCACATTGTGCTTTACTTGACCCTCTGTTCCTGACTGGTCTTTATTTCACTGGGCCTTCCTGTCCCTGGTAATTCCCACTTTCATGTCTCACATATAGTATGGCTCCTCCCAGGGCTCCTTCTTAAGTCCTCTTTTGTTTTGTTTTTCTCTCTCATAGTTCCCTTTCCAGTTTAGTGTCCTATATCCACAATCACTCCTACATAAATTCATAGATATAAAAATGGGAAGAGAGGTTGGGTATGGCGGCAGAGCCTGTAATTCCAGCACTCAGGATGCAGACAGGCAGATATCTATGGAGTTACAGGTTAGCCTGGTCCACATAGTGAGTTCTGGGCCATCTAGGGTTTTATAATGAGACTCTTGTCTCTAGCAATGTGTGTCAACATCTATATCTATATCTATCTATGACAGAACATAGGCTATGATATTCAGCCTCCTTGGAAGTTGAGCTCTTGGGCATTTGTCATAGTAATAAAAATAATGATCAGCATAGGGTTTAATCTGTGATTTTTTTCTGCATTTTATTTTGTGCTAGGGATTAGACCTAGAGCTTTGCATGTATCTGACAAATGCTCTAGCACTGAGAGGCACCCTATGTTTCCAACGTATCAGTCTAAGACATAGACCGATTTTTCATAGCGGATCATTAAATGACCTCATGTTGTCTAAACATGCCTATTTTTTCTGTTATGTGTAGTTAAATATATACCCTGACAGATACCCTAGCTTATGAAGTAACACACCAAAGATCATGTTTTATTCATGGCATATAACTTGAGAGGATCGGGGATTATTTTCCTTTCCTCAGAACAAAGCAGCTGTAGAGTTGCGCCAGTTACATGTGGCAGCTAACGTCCATAGCTGTTCCAGGGCGGTTCATGGGCTGCTGATTGTATATAGATGTGGTATCATGTTAACATAAGCAGCACAGCCCTTGGGGAGTTTTAAGTTATAAAAGAAACATTTTTCTTAGATTGTGTGCTCTGATAGAAAAAGCAGCCTAGGCCCATCATAAAATCCTGGCGAGCCCAGAGACGTTAGTTGGTGATTTTATCAGGAAGACTTCTAACTAATGGACTGATGAAAGCAGCGCTGTGCAGTGAAGCACCAGAACAGACTCCACGGCAGTTCCTCTTGTTGTCATCCTAGAGCATTGCAGTTTATTTATGAAAAGCGTCACCCTAGGCATCACCACGCTCACAGCTATGGAGACACACTCAGGGTTCTTTTCTAAAATGAAACAGTTACCTTTTCTTGTGACTCAGTCTCCCTCCCTCCCTCCCTCCTTCCTTCCCTCCCTCCCTCCCTCCCTCCCTCCTGGCCTCCCTCTCTCCCTCTCTCCTTCCCTCCTTCTCTCCCTCCCTCCTTCTCTCCCTCCCTCCTTCTCTCCCTCCCTCCTTCTTTCCCTCCCTCATTCCCTCCCTCCTCTCTCTCCCCTTCCTTCCTTCCTTTCTTTTTCTTTCTTGTCCCTCCTTCCCTCCCTTCCTCTGTCCCTTCCTCCCCTTGTTCCTTCCTTCTGAAGGCCAGACTGGCCTGAAACGCTCAAAGATGTGCCTGCTTCTGCCTCTAAAACACATGGTTTTATAAATCAGATTTAGGGTTTAAACTGTTTTCTACAAAAAGGTAAAGTAGTTTACTGAATCCTAGGATGGTTCTCACAAAACATTTGCCAAACACTTTAATCACAACCAATTTTGCCTTATTTAAAAAGATGAAATGTACACAGACATTAAAATAATATGGAAGTGATGAATTTGATAGCATGGTAAAATTCACTTTTTAATCTAGCCACGGAAGCTCAGCAATTAATAAATGAAAAAAAAAAAAACCCAAAACCAAATAACCCAAAGTAATCTCACCAAATAAACAGACAATGAGAAAAGGAGAAAAACATTTGCATATACATCACTCCAAACTAATGCAATAGAACATAGGTCATTTTGAAATCTTAAACTTTTGGACACTATTTTTATGAACTCAATGATACAATCCACGTGACGAATGATTTTTCTGAGAAACCTTTCTGGTTGCACTGTGTATTTCATAACTGAGCAAATGAGACATTAAGTTTTATTCCCTGTGGCTTGGAGTTAAACACTGCTCTGCTCACCATAGGAATACTCAAACACCATTTCCCTCAGCGGACACCCGCCACTGTTCCCGTGTGTCAGGGAAGTCGGGAGAGGACTGACCTATATTGCGCTTCCTGTTGTCAATGGAGATGAAGCATATGCAGTGGTTACTGCTGATGTATCGGCACGACCAAGGGACATCGATCTTCATGCCTGGTTTGTAAAAGAGGCTCAGAGCATAGCGAGAGGAGTAGTTCACAGACGTCAGTTGCTGCCTCTGGCGTTCACTAATTACTGTGGAAGAAAAAAGGAAAAACAACCTCAAAACTATCATCTTTCCTTTTAGTCATCACATGCAAAGCTCCTCGAAACAAGTCCCAACTGTCTATAGCAGTCCCGTCTTACTCGCCATGGATTCTGAAAGGAATGTGAAATGCTCTCCGCTCTAGTTTCTTTCCAGAATGTTTATGAACGTTGGTACAGTTGCTTTCAGTGAGCTGAAGAGTCAAGTCCGCTAGACTACTGTGATGGTTTGTATATGATTGGCCCAGGAAGTGACCTCATTAGGAGGTGTGGCCTTGTTGGAGTAGGTGTGTCACTGTGGGTGTGGGCTTAAAACCCTCACCCTGGCTGGCTGGAAGTGAGTCTTCTACTAGCAGCCTTCAGATGAAGATGTAGAACTCCTGCACCATGCCTGCCTGGATGCTGCCATGTTTCTGCCTTGATGACAATGGACTGAACCTCTGAGCCTGTAAGCCAACTCCAATTAAATGTTGTCTTTTATAAAACTTGCATTGGTCATGGTGTCTGTTCACAGCTGTAAAACCCAAACTAAGACAACTACCAACCAAGTCTCTCAGACTCTGGCTCTCCGTTGATGCTCTAGCCTCATATCCCTTTTGCTGTCACCAGCTGCCTGATACCATTGTGGATTCTGTTTATGCTGCATTTAACTGTACTGGGTGCTTTTGGTAATTATCAGCATGATGTCTCACACGATTATAACCACAGTCTTATAAGGTGGAGTATGCTTTCCATGTCATAGGCAAGAGCACTGATTCTTCACCGTTTAGGGCCCCACCAATATTTCTATGCCATTTGATTTGCCTGTCTGTCGTCTTTCTATTATTGCAGGTAGTAGATTTTAGGCAGATGACCATGCCTCCGTCATCAGTATGATGGGTCGACCCCTGCTACACCACCTCAGCAAGTCCCAACAAGGCTTATGGAACACACTAAGGAAGCAGACTACTTGGAAAACACTCATGCAGTGAGAAATAGCCCTGTCTAAAGGAGCTTCTTATTATGAAGGATCTTCTTAGGTCAGCCTTCAGAGAAGTGGCTTCAGGAGGATAAAGAGGGGAAGGATATTCAATACATTAATGAAGCACAATGATATTCCTACTCATCAGTAAAAACTACAAATATTGTTACAGTCATAGTTGGCCAAACATTTTTAGAACTACAGTGTTGGATTTCATCAAAGTCTCGGTAAGATATGTGTTATATATTTTTATTTTTTGTTGGATATTTTATTTATTTACATTTCAAATGTTACTCCCTTTCCTGGTTTCCCCTCCACAAACCCGCTATCCCATCCCCCTTCCCCCTGCTTCTATTAGGGTGCTCCACCCCTGACCCACCCACCCACTCCTGTCTCCCCTGCCTTCAAATTTCCCTTCACTGGGGCATCAAACCTTCACAGCAGCAAGGGCCTGTCCTCCCACTGATGCCAGATAAGGCCATCCTCTGCTACATATATATGCAGCTGGAGTCATGGGTCCCTCCATGTGTTCTCTTTGGTTGGTGGTTTAGTCCCTGGGAGCTCTGGGGGGTCTGGTTGGTTGATATTGTTGTATATTTTAAAAATATTATTATTCCACATTTCCAGAAAACTCCAAATTGGAGAGGTTTAGTCATGTGGACTAGCCTCGATGAAGCTAGAATTCTCATTTTTAGAAATGGCCGCATTATTGTCACCTCCATTACACTGGTGAACAGAGTTCCAGAATGAACTCAGGCACTGACTTTTCTCAGGCATTGAGGATTATTTTACACTCAGAAGGAAATGCTTTCACTTCCACCAGGCATCATTTTCTACCTTTTTAAGAAGTTGTACCTCTTTAATAAACAAATGCCCATATGACATTAGCCCCGTTATACTCAGAAAATGAAGGGTCTCAGTTTAATTAATTTAATGTATTTTTCAAGTTATGGCTTGATACTGAGTTATGCTTACTGCTTTTTGAAAAAGTGAGACCTAAAATTCCAGAACTTAAGCTCATTTCCCCAAATTGTCCATTTGTGGAATTAAAACCACACCCAAACAATCTTTAAATTAAGAAAACTGAAAACAAAGCAATCAACTAACCAAACAAACTCGTGAGCTACTGAGCACATATGAAAGCTTGAAACACTTTTTTCAAAACTAAAACTAAAGGGTCAAGTAGGTCGACAGCCAAATTGGATCTCACCTCCACCATATTTGTACATTTAGCTAAAGTTTAAACAAACTGTCAAGTGGTAAATCCCTTTGGGTGGCCCTTTGAAAAGGTAATTGGTATCTACAGAGAAAAAGCAACTAACCGTAAACACCTTGTCTGACGGGGCATGGGAGGTAAGGCTTCTGACTGAAACAATCCAATTTTCACAGACTCACTTATCAAAAATGTCATCTTTCGGATGTGAAGATTCTGATTTTTGAAATACCGGTCAGACCTAAAAACGGTGCCATTTTGCTTGAAAAAAATTCCTTCTGCCAAAGCAATTAACTTTGTGGGATGTCAATTTTGTAGGTAAATGTGTATATATATATTCCAGAAAGGAAAATAATAATTATCAAGGATCATGGTATAGAAAAAAGGATACATGAGGGCTAGGAGTGGTGGTGCCCACCTTTAATCCTAGTTCCCTGGGGACAGAGGCAGGCAGATGTCTGTGAGTTTGAGGCCATTGTAATCTACATAGCAAGTTTCAAGACAGCCTAGGTTACATAGTGAGGCCCTGTCTTATTATGGAAACAAACGACACACAATCATAAAGCAAGGCTTGAATGAAAGTACATAATCTGCAAAATCACCTTTTCCTTGAACGCTACCATTCCCCATCTTCATCTAACTGTGAGTGGATGGATTATATAATATCTATAATTAGTGCAATGTGTATTTTAATAGCACATAAACTTCAATTCATCTATTATTTTATATATGTATGCAAGATATATTTGTATGCATATAATTTACAAGAGACAATTTACAATTATCATGGGAGTACAAAGTCTGAAGGGTGGAGAGAAGAGCTCATTCATTAGGGGCCTGTTCCTACCCCGTGAGCCTTGGCTCTGTGTCTTCATTCACATTTGTTCACATGTGGGCTGACAGGAAAGGAGAGGAGGAGAGGGCAGGAGCAGAAGACTTGGGCTGTGCATCTGAGTGACTTTAAGTCATTCAATTGTCTCAGTTTCCCACTGTGACTCAGTCCTCTGGTTTTGCACTCTCCTTCCACAGGCAGATACTATGGACTCTTCCAGCTCTCAGCCTTTGGTGACAAACTATTCCTCCATCAGCACTGCCTACTCTCTGCCAGGTTCTCGTGCTGACTGAGGGGCCTAAGGCGGGCAGAGGAAGCAGGCTTTCTCATTTCACTCTCGTTATTGGCAAAGAGGCAAATTCTAAACTGCAGAGTCACTTTATTTAGAATCTATTTAGAGAGCAAGGAGTAGAGATGGTAAAGCAGTTTCAGGGGGCACTTTGCAGGTGAGGACGGCATGGCTGCTTTATTTCAGCTGACAGAAATATGTCTCCTCAGAGGATTTGATGTTGATCCCCACTGGAAGCTGCTACTGCTTTGTCAGTCTAAGACACACATGACTTCCTTTCTGTTGTAATAACTGTAAGTGTGGGTAAAGGAGAAGACCATAGGCATGTAAGAATAAAATCAGGCTAAATGGATATTGCAATTACTACAACAATCTTTGATTTTATATAACAGAGGAAACCATAAACAGTTCCATTTTAGCTAGAATATATGTATATACATCTAATATATATTACATATGCATCTCATATATGCGATATTACATGTTCATCCATGTAAACATACACACACACACACACACACACACACACACACACATACACACACACACAGCTATAAAAACTCTGAGCATCCATACATTTGGACTGAGCTCTTCAAGTAGGCCCCTGATGTTCGGGGTTGTCTGACTTTTTCTTTTACTGTGTAGAGTAGTCTTTATATGAATGTTCTCGGTGTGAATCTTCTAAGTGAAATGTAAAGGCTTTCTTCCCAAGAGGCCTACTTCTTTACTCTTTTAACAGTGTGGTTTTGTATAAAGATTTTCAAAAAGTTTATCAGTTTTTCAATGATAGCAGTTTTATGTCTCTGGTTATAGGTCTTTACCTAGCATCCTACTTCAAGATCATGAGACATGAAAAACTCTGGGATTTTTTGAAGATTTTAATGAGTTACTATTCATGAAGCTTGGATATTGTGTTGCAGGTATGTCTGATAGGATTACTAATACTGGCGTGGGAAGTTGCCACAGGGAAAGGAGATCAATTCAAGAATATAGAGAATGCTACTTCATTTTATATATCCTAATTAAAGAAGCAATTACCTTATTATTAAATAATCACAACATAAATTTAATAACTAGACCATAAATAATATGATGTAAGAACTCTATCTCATGGGCTTTGAATGTCCACATTCTGTGTCTTGTTCTTATGTAGGCATTATCAACTACCAATGAAGACTTACCCATGTTAGGTTTAGTAATTTCATAAGAATATAATATGAAGCAAATCACTATTGTTGTCAGTATCCTGAGAAATAACAATGTTTTCATAATACTATTTCTTTCTTTCTTCCTGGCTAGCACCTTGGGCAAAACTGTATTAAGTATGTGCTTTTCTGGTCTCCTCTAGGAAAGGCAACCCAGCAACATCCAATAACATTCTCCTCTCATGCGTAGCAGAGATTAACATCTTAAGATCAAATTCATGGGCTATGCAATATGCTGGGTGATAGGGTCTTGTGATTCATGATGTCTGCACTGCTTTGCATGGGGTGGGTTCTGTTTCCCGTTGTCTTCTTCCCCTGGTATTGACATTCTGGGCATGCTAAGGAATACCGTGCTGCTGATCACAAAGCACTTTCCTCACCGCTTCTGTGTGTCCATTCCCAGCGCTGTAGTCAAGAGCAACCCTGTTCTTGCCAACAGTTGCTCAAGCCTCAACTTTCTACCACAAGTTTGTTGCTTGAAGCTAATTACAGAGCGAGACTTTTTCCTGGTTTGCCACCATATAGGTAGTGTGCAGTGGAAGTTAGGAGGGCAACTTGTAACTGTCGAGGCTTGGATCAAGGGAGACTGCCCTTGCTTTACTCATTATTTTTACTTTTATGTTGAATTCAAGAGACACTTCATGCACTAGACTGATTTAACTCCTAAGACCAGGCCTTCCAGCTCTGTGGATACATAAAGATAATGCTATCTTAACCAGAATAGATGGCCTTGCTGCTCTTAAAAGGGATGTAGGAATAGAACCAAAAGGCCAAGTTTTTATAAATAGTCCCCACAGGAAGCTAGTACGGAGGTTGACAATTCACCATCCGCGAGTCATTCCTTTTGTGTGATAGCATCGTCACAGGAGTGGGCTTCCTTCACTCCACCTGGAATAAATTGAGTGTGCACTTGGACTCCATAGGCATAGCTGTCGTTAAGCCTGGAAGCATAGTTTCAGAAGTACTTCTGGCAAGGAATAAATCTAGAGTTTATTGATGACAGACTTCAGCAGTTATAGCTATGTAGGAGTTCCCTGGGGAAATATTTCTTTTATCCTGAGAGATCTCTGGAGCCAGAAAAATCTGGGTCTGAATTTGGTTCTGACATCTGTATGACCTTACTCAAGTTACTTAATCTCCCTCAGCATCTGCTTGCTTGTAAAATGAGAATAATAATAGTCCCTGCCTTAAAGGGCTGTTAAAACATGAGATTAGATGATAGAAAGTACTTAACACAATACCAAGTATATAAAAGAGAACTGCAAAAACACAATAGGAATTGATTTTAAAAGGCTTTTGAGCTATCTCTGAGCATATCTTTTGTGTTTGTCTGTAATTATGTATCTGTACACATACTCACACACTTACACACACACACACACACACACACACACACACACACGGCTCCAACCATGAACCTTTCACTTGCTAACTACCACTGAGTTGCATTCCAGCCTGGACACATCAAGATAGTATAACACTAACAATATCTTCTGATTTTGTGTTTCAGAGCAGAAGATAAAAACAAAACAAGGGAACACTTAGTGGATCATTATGCAAACTAAAGTGTTTTATTTTGGGGGAAGGTGTGTATTTTTGAAACCCTAATGCAAATTGTGATTTTTTTTTTTTCAGAAAGAAATCTGCTTTAGAAGGTTGACGATTTAGCCATTTGTCTTTGGAAATGAATGAAACCCCACATTTTGGATAATTTTCCTATCACCAAGGATAGTTTCGAACTAGTGACCCTCCTTATTTGGCTTCCTAAGTGCTGGAGGTATAGACATGTGCCACTAAACTTGGCTACTTTTCTTAATGTTAATTCTAATCCAGAATTAAATATACATGTCATTAAAAATGAATTTCTCTATGATCACTTGAGGTTGTATTTGGTTGAAACTTTTAGGATTATTAAGGTATTTTATACTAACCTGCTTGATGAGAATACTATTACCCAAATAAAAACATTTAGTATGCAAGTTATCTGTAGTTAATATGAATAGATTTCTTTTAAGTCTATGGGATGAATTTCAGAAGCACTGGCGTTCAAGGGAAATAAAGTTCCCATTGAGCAGTACCAATTGATCTTCATACTTCCTAGATACGGGACCCTAACAGTTAGCGCATTACATACAAGTACCTCTATTTTACTAGCAGAATATCACTTAATTGATCACAACTTCATCTTAGCTTGCTCCTAGTGGAGATGCAAATAACCAAGGCAGATTTTTAGGAGCAAGTTTTCAGGCTTTCGTGGTTGAACAGGTGATCCTTCCTTCCCACACGGGATGGATTCTGCTCTAAAGGCCTTTGCACTGGGAAGGCCCATGGGCGCCTAGGAGCATGAGTAGTTAATGAGTCTGCTGTTTTCTCCCCGGACTTCAGGGAGAGGTGGTTTTGTGTCTTCGTTTCTTTTTTCCTTTTTTCTTTTTCTGACTCCCTACCTATGTAATTATAAAGAACGCTCTGCCAGGGTGGAAGGCATTTGCATTTCTGGATCATGCTTCTATTACCTTTTTGCCTCTCTTCATCCTTCCCCCAGTGGCCAAAGTCAGTCTTTAGCCTTGCAGATGCAACTGGCTCCTCCCAAAACCTAATGACTTACGATCACTGTATTGCAGATTCACCCCTCACTCTTCTCTATCTGAAGGTTCCTTGAAGCTGAAACGACATTTGATTGTTTCTATAGCAACAAGTTCTAACCACACTATTATGAAAAAATCCTAGCACTTTCAGCGGAAGAAACTGTTTTCTGTTATAATGAAGGGTTAGTTAATTTAAGCCTTGTTTACTGCAAGCCCACTACGCTCTATGTTGGGCACTATAAATATCTTTGTACTAAACATTTACTAGAATGGAGGACGGATTTTGGACAAAGATAAAAATAGTTTCATTTTGGTTATTGACAACTTCATCATCAGGAATTTTCATTTGGGAGTTTCAGAATCTAAATGCAGTTGGCTTTCTGGTTCTCCTTTTAGAACATATATTGTAAGTCAGCGAACCTCAGTGAAGTGATTGGAAGATGCCTTCTTCCTTTCCGTGCATTCGAAACTTTTTAGACCATTATGCCATCATTCTTTCTGCAGGAAAAGTGCTGAGAATATGAAAATACAGCGTTGTGTCTGCCATTATAGAAAATGTCACCGAATATCATGCATATTTTACAGTCATTCTTCCTAGCCTATCCACTTAATTACTTCAGGTCATGCCATGCATGAACGATATAGTTGTTCTAAAATTCACAACAATAAAAGTTTTATTACATCCCACCTCGTATTTTCATACAGACAATATATATATATATATATATATATATATATATATGCATATATTTATGGGCAGGATTACTTCATACTGAGACTTAAGAGAACTTAATATTCCAATTCAAAGCTTTCACAGTTTTGGAAATCATAAAACATTGTTTGCCAGGACTTGGAGTCTGTGGTATTGAGGTAAAATGTCAGAATCTGCTGGAATGAGCTACTCAAAAAAAAATATGTTCGTTTTGGATTTTGCAGACCCACAAGCAGCTTTTCTATTTACAAAATAACCTACCCACAATGCTTAGTTAAAGCCAAACCAAATAAACTGAGATAGGGTACAAAAATTATAAGTGGCCTAGCCTTCATTTAATGTAATCTCATAGGATTTTATTTGTGATTCAATAATTATACTTTGATAAATAACCCATTTTTCAATTTGATGAAAAGTACAATTATATTTGGGTTTCAGATCAGCCTTCTCTTTTCAGTGTTTTAAAAGAACATTAATATACATGAGGGAATACTATTCGTTTTTTGTTCTTTTTGTTTTGTTTCCCTTTTATTCATGATATTGAACTGTAAATATTTACTGTAAGGTTTTGATTATCTTCCTCACTTTCTCATTGAGGGCAATGAGATCGGATTGCTATTTAAACAGAATGTGCAAAATAAGTAATTGTTTCACAGTCTGAGTTCATGAGGTCAGAGGTGTTTGGGTGAAAACTGATTTATACTCTGGTTTTCCACTCAGTAGCCATTTCACTGTGCAAGCTTCCCTTTTGCATAAAGATTCATGTGCAAAAGGAGAAAATCTGAGCATAATCCCATAAAAACCGTACCTTACTTCTATTCCAAGTGATGCCGACTGAGAAACTGAGTGACAGCACAGTCAGCCTCTCTGGGAGGGATTTAAGGTAGGGTTTGTAAACCTAGCGTTTGTATTCCATTAGCACTTTCAAGTTAAGAACCTTTTATGAGCTTCAAAGTGAAGTGTCAGGAAGAGCAGCTCTGCCTTCGCCTCAGGCATGGCTGGAAAGCCACGCCCCTTCCTTGTTCACTAGGGGTCCCGTCGTCCTCCACTTTATTTCAATAATGTCAGGTGCCAAACTCAGAGGGAGGTTATGACACTCACAGAACAGACCATACAGCAACCCAACTGTACAAATCTCCTGTTATATACTATGTAACTAACTATAATATTGGCATGACATGAATACCATTAGAACAGCAAGCAAGCACAAATTCACTCATATTTACAATATGATGATTGGCTTTGGTAAATAACATAAAATAGAGGAAATTTCTTTGTGAAAATAAAAAAAAGCTGTTCTTTAGACTTGGGAAGAATATTGTCACTTTTTATATAAGTAAATCTCAATATCAACCATCACTAAAAGTCATTCATGGAAGGAAATTTTGTGTATTGGAAAATCCTAATTAAGTAAAACATCTTTTTTGGCTTTTTAAGATCAGAGAAGGTTCCTGCCCCTTCCCACCCAACACCCACACATTTGTCATTCTCTTCCACCTTTCCTGTCCAACTCCCAGTCGAAGACAGCATAAGTACAGAAAAAAGAAAAAAACACACTAGAGTGTGCCCGTTAATATATACACCCTCATATTGAAGAACGAGTTGAATCAAGGACAGGGGACTTATTTGTGCTCATTTGGATGTGAGATTAGGTTACTATTAAGGCACAATGAGAAAGGTTAGCAATTGTTTCATATACTAATAAACTGAGTGTTTTTCTTCAATTTATTATCATATTTATTTTTATTATTTAATAGTAAATACAAAATATTTGTTAAGTATTTATTTATTTGTAAATTTATTACATACAATGTGTACTATTTATTTATTATTTATTATATTTATAAGTATTAATGATATTTATTATCATTTGCCCAAATGTTATTTTTATTGTATAATCCTAAGGAATATTTTAAAATCAGAAAATTTACATTTTTGTGATGTTTTATTGTCCTGTATTCACTATAGATTGTGAGGCGTTTCATATTTTCATGAACATATACCATGTTTCGTTTTTTTTTTTTTACCCTGTTTCCTACCCCATCCTCTTGTTCCCTTCTCCCAGTATTCCCATTCACTCTCTCAATCTCACTTTGGTATTTATGTCATATGTAGACCTGTGTGTGTGTGTGTGTGTGTGTGTGTGTGTGTGTGTGTGTGGCATATGGGAGAAAATATGAGGTATTTTCTGAGTCTTATTTTATTAATGTGATAATTTCCACTTTTACTCACTGTATTACAAACAATATAATTTCACTTTTCTTTATGGCTGAATTAAACTCTACAGAGTATACATTTCTAAAATATATTTGTACATTAATTTTTTGACAGACACTTAGACTGATGCTATAACTTTGCAACTGTGAATCGTGCTGTGATAAACACAGATGTACAAGTTTCTGTCACGGTGATTTGGGGTCCATTGAGGGTATACCCAGGAGGGGTGTAGACTAGCCATATAGTAGCTCTAGTTTTTGATTACTGAGGAATTTCCATGCTGATTTTCATAGTAGCTGATTTAATTTACAACATATCCAGCAGTGCAATATGTAATCCCACTCCCATCTCCACATCCTTTCCAGCATATATTGTTATTCCTTTCTTAATATATGGTCATTGTGACTGAGTTGAATGGACTCTCAATGGTATTTAAATTTCATTTCCCTGTTGACTAAGAATGCTGTTAGTTGTGTTTCTTTTTTTTTGAAAACTGCTCATTTTATTAGTCCATATACTGATTTGATTGTTTGTTTTTTGATAATAATTTTTAAGCTCTTTATATATTATAGTTTTTAATCCTTTGTTGAATAAACACTTAGAAAATACTTTACCTATTTTGTGTACTATCTTTTCACTCAATAAATGGGTTGTCTGTTGTGTGGAAGCTCTCCAATTTCATGCAATCTCTTTAGTCAATGCTGTTTCATTTGTAAGCTACTGGAATCCTGTTCAGAAACTACTGGCTCACACCTACATCTTATGTGTTTTCCATGGTTTTCCCCCTGCCAGTTTCATTGTTTCAGGTTCACTAGTAAGGCTTTTAATATATTTGAAACTAGTTTTATACAAGTGAGAGATACAGATCTGGTTTAGTTTTTGTAGAGGTGGGTATCTATTTCCTAGGTCTATTTGTTGAAGAGTCTCTCTTTTTTCCAATGTATCCCTTTGACATTGTTCTCACAAACCAGGCCGCTGCAGTTGTGCAAGTTTACTCCGGAGTGCTTTGTGTCAGTAATCTGTATTTCTGTTTATTGCCAACACCATGCTATTTGGAGTTGTTACTGCTACAACATGTATGTTTAAACCAGGCACAGCGATACTTCCAGCACTGGGCCTTGCTTTGGCTGTTCATTGTGTTTATGCTTCCACTTTTATGATTTCCATCTATTTCTGTGAAAGCTGCCCTTGGAACAGATTCAATACGTAGATGCTCTCAACAAGAGTATGGTCTCTCCTGATCCTATGAGCAAGGAGCAAGGAAGGTCTTTGGATCTTCCAGTATCTTCTTCAACGTCTTTCTTGAAGGTTTTAAATGTCATTTATAGAGCCTTTCACGTCCTCGATTAGGTTTATTTCAAGAAATTGTGATTATTAATTGTTTGAAGCTATTCTGACTGAGATTTTGGTAGGCTTGTTGTATATAGCCTTTATTATATTAAAGTATGGTCCTTCCATTCCTATTTCTTCTTTGTTTTTTATCATGAAGGGATGCTGGACCTTGCAAAAGTCCTCTTGTACATTTGTGGGTAGATTCATGTGAGTACTCTCTTTGACACATGCATTGAACTTTCCTTGCAATCCTGAAACTAAGCCAACTTGATCATAATGTTAAATTTGGTTTGCCTGTTTTTGAAGCCATTTTCATTTTAGTTGAAAAAAACAATATTGGTTTAAGCGTTCTTTTCTTTTTCTTTCCTTTTCTTCATCTTCCCCTTCCTTCCTTCCTTCTTTCCTTTCTTCCTTTCCTGGTTTTGCTAGCAGGCAATACTAGTAGAAATGGGTTTGGTAGCTTCCCTTTCTGTTCTATTTTAAGAAACAGTGTGTGAAGCACTGGTCTTAGTTTGTAAAGATCTAATAGAACTTTGTAGTGAACCCATCTAAGCATGAACTTATTCATTTATTTATTTACTTCTGTTTCTATTAATGGTTATAGACCCATTTGTTTATATCCTCTTGGTTGGGTTTTGATAGCTGACACATATTTAAATATGAATCAATTTCTTCTAGATTTTTTAATTTATTGCAACATAAGTTTTCAAATAAGCCATAATGATCTTCTGAATTTCAAAGGTATCTTTTGGAGTGTCTTCCTTTTTGTCTTTAACCTTATTGTTTTGTGTGTTTTCTCCCTTTAAGCTTAGCTAAGGATCTGTCAATCTTGCTTATCTTTTGAAAGAGCCAACTCTTTGTTTCTTTGATTGTGTTGCCTTTGTTTCTGTTGCACTGATTGTGGCTCTAATCATTGTTGTTTCCTTTCATTTCCTGGCTTGTTCTTGTATCACAAGACCTATTTGCAGTCTCTCTACTTTGCTAATGTTAATATTTGTAGCCATAAATTTCCTCCTTAAGAGTTTTCTTTTCAGTTTATCTCCTAGGTTCTATTATAGCACATTATCATTCACATTTAATTCTTGAGAATTTTTTTCCTAGGATTATAGCTAGGTTTTTATTAAAAAAACAAAAACAAAAACAAAACAACCAAAGACAACCTCACTATTTTAAGAAACAAATCAGTTGTCCCATACAAACTGCTTAATTCCATCTGGGAGCAGTACCCCAAAGACCCCTTGTCAGGCCTCATATCTCTTAGTGGCTGTTGTCTCTCATCATTACCACACTGGAGACTAACCTTCAAAAATTAATCCTTGGTGGACTTACTGCTCAGTAGCTATTTCCTGGGCACACTGGACCCGCCCCATCCTATTTCTTTCTTTTTTTTAAAATTTTTATTTTCTATATTCTATGTTTATATTCCAAAGGCTTTCCCCTTTCCCAGTTCCCCCCCCCCCACCATACGTGCCATAATTCCTCTCCCCCACAACTGTTCCCCAATCATTCCCCCTCCCCCCACGGTTTCTCTACAAAACTGGATCCAATCTTTACAGGCCCAGGGTCCTCTCCTTTCTTCTTCTTGGGAATCATTTGACTTGCTAATTGTGCCTTGAGTATTTAGGGCTTCTGGGCTCATTAATATCCACTTATCAGTGATTGCATTTCATGTGTATTCTTTTGTGATTGGGCTAGCTCACTCAGGATGATATTTTCCAGGTCTAACCATTTACCTACAAATTGCATGAATTCATTATTTTTAATTGCTGAGTAGTATTCCATTGTATAAATATACCACATTTTCTGTATCCATTCCTCCTTTGAGGGATATTTGGGCTCCTTCCAATTTCTGGCTATTATAAACAAGGCTGCTATAAACATAGTGGAGCATGTGTCTTTATTGTATGCAGGGGGAATCCTCTGGGCATATGCCCAGGAGTGGTATGCCAGGATCCTAGACAGATACCAAATACCAAAATTAAATCAGCACCAAGTAGATCAGCTAAATAGTCCCATAACCCCTAAAGAAATAGAAGGGGTTATAGAAAGCCTCCCAACCAAAAAAAGTACAGGACCAGATGGTTTTAGTGCAGAATTCTACCAGACTTAACACCAATACTTTTCAAACTATTCTACAAAATAGAGACAGAAGGGATACTGTTCAACTCATTCTTCGAAGCCACAATCACGCTAATACCTAAACCACAGAAAGATCCAACAAAGAAAGAGAATTACAGGCCAATTTCTCTTATGAATATTGATGCAAAAATACTAAATAAAATGCTTGCCAACCGAATCCAAGAGCACATCAAAACGATCATTCACCATGATCAAGTAGGCTTCATCCCAGGGATGCAGGGATGGTTCAATATAAGGAAATCCATCAATGTAATCCACTACATAAACAAACTAAAAGAAAAAAACCACATGGTCATCTCATTAGATGCTGAAAAAGCATTCGACAAAATTCACCATCATTTCATGCTAAAAGTCTTGGAAAGAGCAGGAATTCAAGGCCCATACCTAAACATAGTAAAAGCAATCTACAGCAAACCAGTAGCCAACATCAAAATAAATGGAGAGAAACTTGAAGCAATCCCACTAAAATCAGGGACTAGACAAGGCTGCCCTCTCTCTCCATATCTTTTCAATATAGTACTTGAAGTTCTAGTGAGAGCAATTAGACAACATACGGAAGTCAAAGGGATACAAATTGGAAAGGAAGAAGTCAAACTATCATTATTTGCAGACGATATGATAGTTTACTTAAGCGACCCAAAAAACTCCACCAGAGAACTTCTACAGCTGATAAACAACTTCAGCAAAGTGGCTGGTTATAAAATTAACTCAAGCAAATCAGTAGCCTTCTTGTACTCAAAGGACAAGCAGGCTGAGAAAGAAATTAGGGAAATAACACCCTTCACAATAGCCACAAACAACATAAAGTACCTTGGCGTAACTCTAACCAAACAAGCGAAAGATCTGTATGAGAGGAACTTCAAGTCCTTGAAGAAAGAAATCGAAGAAGACCTCAGCTGCTCCTGGATTGGCAGGATCAATATAGTAAAAAGGGCCATCTTGCCAAAAGCAATATACAGATTCAATGCGATCCCCATCAAAATCCCAACTCAATTCTTCATAGATCTAGAAAGAGCAATTCTCAAATTCATCTGGAGCAACAAAAAACCCAGGATAGCTAAAACTATTCTCAACAATAAAAGGACTTCTGAGGGAATCAATACCCCTGATCTTAAACAGTACTACAGAGCAATTGTGTTAAAAACTGCATGGTATTGGTACAGCAACAGGCAAGTAGATCAGTGGAATAGGATTGAAGACCCAGAAATGAACCCACAGACTTATGGTCACTTGATCTTTGATAAAGGAGCCACAACCATCCAGAGGAATAAAGATAGCCTTTTCAACAAATGGTGCTGGTTCAACTGGAGGTCAACATGCAGAAGAATGCGAATTGACCCACTTTTATCTCTTTGCACTAAGATCAACTCCAAGTAGATCAAGGACCTCCACATAAAACCAGACACACTGAAACTATTAGAAAAGAAACTTGGGAAGACCCTGGAGGACATGGACACAGGGGGAAAGTTCCTGAACAGAACACCAATAGCTTATACACTAAGATCAAGAATCGACAAATGGGACCTCATAAAATTACAAAGTTTCTGCAAGGCAAAGGACACTGTCAGAAGGACAAAATGGCAACCAACAAAGTGGGAAAAGATCTTCACCAACCCCACATTCGACAGAGGGCTAATATCCAATATATACAAAGAACTCAAGAAGTTAGACCGCAAAGAACCAAATAACCCTATCAAAAAATGGGATACAGAGCTAAACAAAGAATTTTCACCAGAAGAAATTCGGATGGCCGAGAAACACCTTAAGAGATGTTCAACATAATTAGTCATCAGAGAAATGCAAATCAAAACAACCCTGAGATTCCACCTCACACCAGTCAGAATGGCTAAGATTAAAAACTCAAGAGACAACAAGTGCTGGCGAGGATGTGGAGAAAGAGGAACACTCCTCCACTGTTGGTGGGATTGCAAAATGGTAAAACCGCTCTGGAAATCAGTTTGGCGGTTCCTCAGAAAATTGGGCATGACACTTCCAGAGGACCCTGGAATTCTTGAGAATTTTAAATGTCCCTCTTGATTTCTTTGATGACTTAATCATTTTTCAACAGAGTGTTGGTCATGCACCACACATTCATGTATGTTTTCAAGACTTTCTTGTGTTAATTTCTAATTATAGTCCATTGTGGTCAGATAAAGTTAAGAAGTATCGGCAATTATGTTAGCTTTTGTTCTATTTTTTAGACTTACCTTGTCATCTAAATTATGCTCTATTTTAGAATATGTTCCATGGGCTGATGAGAAAAATATAGAGTCCTTATATAGAATATTCTATAGGTGCCTCCAAAATATATTTGATTTAGTGTATCATTTAACATTTACATTCTTCTTGATATCTTTTAGTCTAGATGACATTTCTATTTGTAAGTATGAGGTGGCAAAATCACTATGGATGTGTTGATGTTAATGTGTCTTTTAGTATTACTCATTTTATGAAACTGTTCCATGTGAGCTGATGTTCAGTGTGAATGTGTTGGGTTGTATCTTCTTGATGGATGGTTTGAAGTCTAATATGTCAGCTGTTAATACGACTGCATCATTATCTATGTCTGCCTGGTCTGAAGTGTTTCAGAGGAGATGCGCAGATTGCTGTGGGCTTGAGTGTCTGCTCAGGGCTCAGCAATGGCCACCACTCCCTTAGGAGTTTCCCAGTCCTTGGCATGCAAGGTATGTCACTTCAGGGAACTTGGGACCAGACCAGCTTCTGTCTCCAAAGTGTGCTGGATGGTCCCCTTTTCCCCATGAGGATTTCAACGTCCAAGGATCTGATGTAGTCCTCCCCTGAGTCATGTTTACCTTTGGAGCTGGATCTTTTTTATCTTTCTAGAGCTTAGAGCCACTGTGCCCTTGGCCTTAGTGTGAATATTCTTTCAGTTTTAGCTTGGTTAGCCCCCATCCTGGTGTTCCTGTGGTTCTCTGAGTCTATTGCTTTTAGAGGCTGAGGTGGGAGCTTTGGAGTTTGTAGACATAGTTGTGACAGTATTTTGTACATTTTACAGAAGAACAGTTTTAATTGGAGAGTTCCTCGTGGGATTTGCTCCCTGCTTGCCCTGTGTAATAAGCAGTACCACAGGATGGTGGCTCTGGGTAATTTTTCAGATCTGTCTCCTGTAGCTTGTTGCTTTATTGTTGAAAATTTTATTTTTGCATCTTTGCTTCTGGAGAGTTTTTTATTATTGTGTAATGTTGGGTGTGGGGACAGACCCTCTCCCTTTCCATCTACTTCTGTCCAGTGTGGCAGGTTATTGTCTGCTATGTTCCTTAAAATCTCCTCTTGAGAATCTCTGTGCTTTACCTTGTCTCTCACAGTGTTTTCTGTGATGGATGCTTCGCTGCTGCCTTTCTATGCTTCTCACCTCCTTCTGAAGTTGCAAATTGGATGTTTTTGTCTAGATTTATGGAAACACATGAAGGGGCTGGTTGCTACCATTCCACAATTGTTAGCATTTAAAACAGTCATTGTAACAACGTTTTGAGCCGAAAGAAGTTCTTTTCAGATCGTATTTTTCATAGTTAAAAATGCTGTTTTTCATACTGTTTCTGTTATTTTCAACTTTTTTTTGTTTTTGTTGTTGTTATCATTGTTGTTTTTTGAGACAGGATTTCTCTGTGTAGTCCTGGCTGTCCTGGAACTCATTTTGTAGACCAGGCTGACCTCAAACTCAGAAATACGCCTGCCTCTGCCTCCCAAGTGCTGGGATTAAAGGCATGCTCCACCACTGCCCAGCTATTTTCAACTTCTTCCTTCCTCCTCCTCTCCACCAAGAAATGAACAAGTTGAAAGGAATTATGAATCTTGTATATGATAAATAATTTGTAGCTATTTAATTTCCCCAAATGTCTCCTGTCTACCTTTGTTTCTCAAGAGTGACTTTAACATCTTTTCTGTCAAGAGACCCAGAAAGGTTTGTGGTTAAGGCAAAACTGACAGTTTGTGACTTTTAAGCTGGATCATAAAACATGACACAACTTAGGCCTGGTTCTCTTGAGATATTCAATTTTGGAATCCAGCCATGCTGTTCTGGAGATGCTCCAGCCATTTGCAGAAGCTAACATGGTTTTTTGGACAAGACCGCCTGCCTACACCACCATTAAACCACAACCTTATGAGTGAAGATGCCTCAGTAGGACTTCAGAATTTTTTTTGGCTGTCATTTGGCTTTTGAGTCTTTGCAGCTGAGATTTCAGACACCGAAATCTCAAGTGTCAAGAGACAAAATGTCCACTGCGTAACTTTTCCAGTTTTCCGAGACACTGAGTGTTTGACCTGGTACAGTGATTGCTTTGGTTCTAAGGTTGGATGGTGTACGACCCTGCAATAAGCAGGGATGTGCTCTCCTGTATGTTTCCTGACAATCTGGATTTCTTCTGCATACTGCGTGTTAATGACCTCTACAAATTTGTCTTGTCACGTTTGTCTCATTCTCATACACTCTTCAAATCAATCCTTTTGGTACATATGCTGTAAACTTATGGGACCTGTTATTCCCTGGGTGAGAGACGCCTCACGCTATTCTGTAATGCACCAAGTGCTTAGTCGAAGCACCACTTCCCAACCATCACATCGAAGAAGATGAGTGGATTTCAAGTGGTATGTACAGTTGAGTGTGGATGACTGTTATCATTTGAAATGCAAAATATTAAGTTCTAGCTCTGTTACAAAGGTCGGCTATATCTTTAGTACCAGTTTAACAACACTCATCATGCTATTTCCCTTACACGGGTAAGCAACAGCTCAAACCTTTTAAAAGATAACTCTATCTCTTTTTGTGGATTTTAGTCACAGAAAAAAGAGAAAATGATCCTGTAACTAAAATAATTTTCTGGAAAGATCATTTCTTACTTTTGTTTGTTTGTTTAAAAATACTGGCATTTTTATTTAATTTTTTTCTCATATGTCTTTACATCTCTTTTATTTAATATTTGCTTTATTTACATTTCAAATGTTAGCCCCTTTCCTCGTTATGCCTACAAAACCCCCATTTCATCCCCCTCCCTCTGCTCTAACCTCCCTCCCACCCCCACCCCACCCTTCCCCCTTTCCTGACCTGCCATTCCCCTACACTGGGGCATTGAGCCTTCACAGGACCAATGGCCTCTCCTCTCATTGATGTCTGAAAAGGCCATCCTCTGCTACATATGTAGCTGGAGCCATGGGTCCCTCCATGTGTACTCTTTGGTTGGTGGTTTAGTCCCTGGGAGCTCTGGGGGTACTGGTTGGTTGATATTGTTGTATATTTTAAAAATATTCTTATTCCACATCTTCAGCTCCTCCCTTGAGTTTTTCTCTAGCTCCTCTATTGGGGACCCTATGCTCCGTCCATTGGTTGGCTGTGAGCCATGGGTATTTTGATCCCCCTTCTAAGAAGGACCAAAGTATCTACCTCCTTCTTGAGCTTCATGTGGTCTGTGAATTGTATCTTGGGTATTCTAAGCTTTTGGGCTAATATCCACTTATCAGTGAGTGCATACCATGTATGTCCTTTTGTGATTGGGTTACCTCACTCAGGATGATATTGTCTAGTTTCATCCATTTGTCTAAGAATTTCATGAATTCATTGTTTATAATAGCTGAATAGTACTGAATATTGTTTAGATATACCACATTTTCTGTATCTATTCATCTGTTGAGGGACATCTGGGTTCTTTTCAGCTTCTGGCTATTATAAATAAGGCTGCTATGAACATAGTGGAGCATGCGTCCTTATTACATGTTAGAGCATCTTCTGGGTATATGGCCAGGAGTGGTATAGCTGGGTACTCAGGTAGTGCTATGTCTAGGAACTGCCAAACTGATATCCAGAATGGTTTTACCAGCTTGCAATCCCACTAGCAATGGAGGAGTGTTCCTCTTTCTCTACATCCTCTCCAGCATCTGCTGTCCCCTGAGTTTTTGATCTTAGCCATTCTGACTGTTATGAGGTGGAATTTCAGGGTTGTTTTGATTTGCATTTCCCTGATGATTAAGGATGTTGAACATTTCTTTAGGTGCTCATTTATTTCTTAAGTAATGAAAGTTATATACTGATAGTGAATAAATTAAATTGTGTTTGATTATAGATGTTGAAGAAATTATCCAGAGGAAAGAAAATTATTTAATACTGTTAACTCTTTGACACAATAATTGGTGGAAACCCTAAGAATATTGGAAGCAGCATCAAGTGTAAACGAACACTTCCTGTAAGTGGCTGTGAGTGGTTACCTTGCCTCTGGATGTGGTGAGAGGGAGAACTAATATAGTAGTTATTATTTAGTTGAAGAATCATTCCTGCACTTGAAATGACTTAAGTATTAACCTCTATGAACAAGCTGTATTTTAAAATTATGGGTGGAAATATTTTCAGAAAAGTTACGAGGACATTAGTTACAAATAACCCAAAGGAGTACTGTCAACAAATAGTTGTAAAAACACCTGTTTCAAAGTAGAAAAAAATATTAGTTGTAAAAAATTTATATAGCTTGTGAAAATGTACGGCTGTCTAAATCCATGACTATCTGCTGTGTTATTCATTAGCAGGTGTTCTGTGGGAAATATTTGGATTGAGCATATTTTACTGAAGTAGTGTTGTTGATGGTGAGATCCTTTTGCCTTTGATGCTTTAAACAGCATTAGATTCATAGTTTTTTTTTTCAGAACAGAATCTGAATGTTTTTCTTTTCTACCACATAGCAGGCCAATTACTAAGCTATGGTAATAAATTATTATGATTTTTTTCTTTTTAGATTGGGGCCAAGACTAAATTTGTTTTGAATGAGACAGACTACCACCCACTATTATAACTCCACATTAAATAGTTTCAAAACTGAACTTTCTTACAGATTTGATAATGGTTATTAATGAACTCAACCAAAAATTACAAGAAAAAAATGGCATTTCAGTATAATTTATACTTCGGCAAAGTCAACACTAATGTTTTTGACATGATGTCAAGCTATTTTCCCTATTTCTTGCTCTGACAGAAGTTGAAATAAGAAGCAAGACCTCAATTTCCACACAAAGGTCCAGGGGCTCTGTTTTCTGAGCTGAATCTACAGATGCAGCTGCACATTTCATGGACCTTGATGCAAGTCAAGTACAATTTTCCTATTTCAAAACTGATTTAGCTGCACCCGGGGTGCTTCTACCTCATCTTTAGCTGGAAGAAGCAAATATAATGGCCCACCAAAGGCAAAGCAGGAGAGAACTGAGCGGGATTCTGTAAGCACTTTCCGAGCAATGAGTGTGCTCAATAAAAATCAGATGCTCATGGACACACATTTGCACTTGGCAGTACCCACCCGTGTGAGAAGACATCTGAAAGATGAAATTTGTAAGATCATATGAATCAGCATTAACAGATGGACAAGCACAGTCCATTCTGATGGTAGGAAACACTGACTGTGAGTCCCAGTTAATCAAAACATTCCTTCTTCCCCCAAGGAAAGGCATTCTATTTTTGCCAGTAGACATGTATTATGGACAACTACTAAATCAATTATTAGTTTGAATTCTTCTCTCTTATAAAAAGATTGCCTACATGATATCCTTCATTTTGCCTCTTAGACTGCAAAGGTTAATGTTAGCCAGTCTTTAACCCAGACTATTCTTTGATGACTCTCATTGTCAACGGTGTGAGTTTTTCAGTATCATGACGAAATATCTGAGAAGGCCCAGGAGGAAGGGCTTCTGTGCATCATAATGTCAGGGTTTCAGTCCGCGTCCCTGGGCTCACTGCTTTGGGGCCTTTGTGCACTGAAGCAGAACGTCACGGAGTGAGTGTGCTGGAACAAAGCGTCTTGCATGTCAGATAAGATGCAAAGAGAAAGCTGAAGTCAGAGCGAGATACAGCCTTCAGAGAAGCGCTTCCCAACCATCCTAATACTGCAGCCCTTTACTGAAGTTTCTTATGTTGTGGTGACCCCCTAACCATGAAATTATTTTCATTGCTACTTCATAACTGTAGTTTTGCTACTGTTGTGATTGTAATGTAACTACCTGATATGCATGATACTTGATCTGTGAGCCACATGAAAGTGTCTTTCAACCCCCAAAGGGGGTCATGACTCACAGGTAGAAAATCATTGTCTCAGAATATGGCTACCTTCACAATACCAATTCCAAAAAACTAGTCCACTGGTGATATTGGCACTTCTTGATCCAATCACTCCTCAAGACAACACTATATGGAGACTAAGCCTTCAACAGAAAGGCATTTGGAACTATTTTATATCCAAACTATAATATTCAGTAGAAGATCATTTCCAAAAACCGCTATCTCAGTCTTTGTCAAGTGCTCACTATGTGGCCAGCTCTTCCTCTATATGAGAGAAGCCTTCATATATAATTACCCGTTTATGATTACCTAGTAGAGTCGCGGAGGTTCAGAGTCTTTCCCAAAGCTGTACACTGATAAGTCAATCAACTCCAACTTAAATATGGACTTCTTAGCTGCCAAGTATAGGATGTATGGCTTTCAATAAATGGCTTGACACCTGGGAGCCGTGACTTTTTAACCTGTCAGTTGGAAATCACAGTTACTGAAGCTCCTACAGCCTCAGTACCACTTAAGAGACCACATGGCCATATCCTAAACATCATAGCATAGACGATGCAGAGAGCACTTAGAGCTACTCTTGGGAAGAGCAATCGGAAGTGTGTTGGGGTGCACTTACAGAAAAGAGACAAACGCAGTAGTTTAGTGCAAGTCGTGCCTTTCACTTATGAACCATGAGTCATTTGATAGAAGAGAGAGCCTGAGTTAACCACTAAAGCCACATTTAGACAGGACCGGTGCCATGAACTAGGCAACTGAGTCATCAGCCTAGCCTCAGTCTCACTTGGCTTTGGTACTTGCTAGCTGTATGACCTTGGTCAAGTCACATATTCTTTCTCAGCCCAGCAACCCTATCCATAAAATGTGGGCCCTACGTAGCATATCACACAGAATGTTATGATGATTAAAAAGACCCTTCAGCCTAATGCATACTTGTAATCCCAGCACTTGGGAGGCAGAGGCAAACAGATCTCTGTGAGTTGGAGGCCAAGCTGGCAAGTTCCAGAATAGCCAAGGTTATACAGAGACCACCCCCCCTCCAAAAAGACCATTCACTGGGCAGGAGAAGGCTCAGTAGGAAAGGGCGGTGGCTGTTTCAGAGGACCTACCTTCTATTTCCCGTCGTGACCAGAACTCTTACAACCACCTAACTCCTGATCCAGGGGATCCTATGCCCTCCTCAGGCTCCCGTAGGCACCAGACACGTACATGGTGCACAGGCATACAAGCAGGCAGGGCAGCCATACACATAAAATGAAATATTAGAAAAAAATCCATGCATCAAAAGCACATAGCACTAAGGTGAGAAAGAGCTTAGCAATTGCTACTTTGTCTGCTTACCTCTGGCCCTGTGTACTGACCTGAGGTTTAAGAGGCAGAATAAAGCAAAATCAAATGAAACCAAAACAGCCAAAGCTGAAGACCTTAAGCAAAAAGCCCACTTGAGCATGTCGTTTGGGCCCTCAAAGCTGAGAGTCTAAGGAGGAAGGACTGGAAGGATTTTGCTAGAGCTATCACCACACAACACCCAAATCTGAATTTCAGATCAACAATGAATGCCTTCAATATCCCAAATATCGCACTAGACATTCTTGTACTAAATAAATTATTCATTGTTTTTCTGAAATCCTAGTATAAATGGGTGTCAGTGTTTTCATTTACTAAATCATGCAACCTTGACAGACTGATTTTTGTAAGACACTCGGAGTTCAGAAGAGCCTGATCTGGGCAACTGCAAAGCCACCAGGGAAAGGCCACACCCTCCACCGCCCTTTGCTCTGTGAAGCAAGGGCCTCGTGGGCAAAACTTCAAGTGAGCAGTTTTACCTTCCCTGCATCCTCCTCGTGAGCCTGCTGCAGAGAGTGCGGGGGAAACTGCTGCCACCTCCTTACCCCTGGGTCTCTGTGCCCCAGGTTTCCCTGGGGTGAGGCCCCGTGGTCACGCTATAGTGACTGTTTGAACCTCCGCCACACCCTGCTTGGCTGCCAGTGGGTGGGAGCAGAAGAGGTAGAGACAGGGAGAGAAGGCCTAGACACTTTGGTCAGCTGGGTTGTGCTTTGTCGGATGACCTCACACAGCTTTAATCACTGCGTTGATGCGGAGTGACCACACTCCTCCTCGCCGGGCGGGACTTAACTAGGCTGCTTGCCTGAAGTCAGACAGATAGCCCTTGTTGCACTTTCGAACACCTCATGACAGCGGCTTTTACGTTAAGGAGGAAACTTTGTGGTTAAACTGTAGCCTAGGTATTTTTAGAGCCGTTACCATGTTAACCAAATTTCATACATTTCACCTGCAGGATATGCAGTAACACCAAGGCCTTCCCTAAAAGCTAACAAAAAAAAAATTATTTAAGCAATGAATACTGTCTTTAGGACTAAGACCATGTTATCTGAGAGCATAGTCCTTAGTACTGACACTTTTTCTCTTCTATTTTTTTTTCTTTTCGAATGGAGGGATGGTAATGTCTTCAGGGAGTACCTTTTTCTTTGATACAAGTGACTTGAAGGGCCAGAACCAAAAGCGTAAGAAGCTGGTTAGTTCTAAAGGCCAGCCTGAAGGCAGTGACTCCTTTGTTAATCATTAAGTTTTTCTAAGCTGCTTCTGACAGAATTCTGGCCTTTTGCCACCCGTCGTGGGTCATTTTACACTGTGAATCCTTATGCTGTTCCAGCTTTCAAGTCTGTAGCAAAGGTTATGAGAAAGACAGAACTTGTGTTGCTGTTGTGTTCCTACTCAATCCGGCATCGCCCTCATGCTCTCGGAACGCAGCGCTGGGCCAGTTTGTGTGTAGGGCGTCTTCACACGCCCTGCAAGAGAGCATCTAAGGAGGGTGCAGAGACGTGCCACATGTGATGGAAGAGATACCCGCTTAGCCATAAAGGGAGTCCCTGTCACTGCCGACCAGTGATTTCACCGCTGGTCCCAGCACTGAAAGGTCAAGGCAGGACACGACAACTGAGGCGCTATCAGATATTATCTTCCATCATCTCATCGGTTAAACTGGACGAGCTTTGACAAACTTAGAATTCACCGAGAACCCAATGAGGTTCAAGTGACAGGACACGTCACTGCTAAGTTCTATGCCAGTTTATCTTCTAGTCATCTGAATAAAAGTCACTGCACAAAAAAAGAAAAAAAAAAAGGAAAAAAAAAAAGAAAAAACCTCCCTTAAGCACAACGAAATTCTGTTTTATGGAGCCAAGGGACATTAAGCTGCTAAAACACATGCTTTCAAAATCGAATGTGGAATAGCTGTCCTGTTTCTCAAGGGAAAAATACACAGTTAAACCTTGCTTATCCATAATAACCCAAACTTCCGGAAGGCTTTAGCATTTGGAGTTGCTCCAAACCCCACAGAGGGGAGGAGGGAAAGGGAAGGGTTTGGAGAGCAAGGGGATGGGGGGTGGGGGGGGGGTGGTGTGGGGGGGGCGGGGTGGAGGGAGAGAGGGACAGAATGAACCAGCAGCAGGCAAGCCAGTTTTTAGAAGTAGACCTGAAACCCTAGCAACACTGAAAGGAGACCTGGAGCTTGCATCTGATTGGCTTACCAGCCCAGAAGGAATGCTGAGCTCTGATTGGCTAGTGATGATGTCTCCAAATAATCGGCCTTTTGCAGGGAAGCAAATTTATCTGGCAGAAAGAACGGGAGGTAGACGACGCAGGCGAGAAGCAAACAGGGCAAAATGAGTGGCAGGTTATTTGTAACAAAGGTGGCAGCTGAGCGGACAGTGAGAACAAAAATAACTATTTATGTAACCGCTTACAGTTTTTACAAAACGGGCTCCATATAATCACTGATATTGTCTTCAGAAGGACCTTCAAGGATTGCAGAAGTAAAATGACATTCACCAGGTTACACAGCTAGTCGGAAAAGCTGAGGTCACCTATCTCTAATCCAGAGCTGTTGACACCACAAGAGAGAACGATTTGGAGTTACTCTAAGGAACAGAGAGCCACAATCCTCTGACCACAGAAAAGACCACCAGCAGCCATGTCAGCTACCGATTAGTGGGAGATGCAGAGAGGGTGAAGGGCTCCCTGATCTTTGCTACACAGAGTTTGAAAACATCGCCCGAAAAAACATCTCTGTGCACATTAGGAAGAACGGCTAGTGTGGTATAAAGGAGGCGTGTATCGCGAGTGCTCAGAGCAATTTGCCTAGGATGGCCCACAGTGCCTTTATGTGTAAGGTGGAGCCGCCAACAGCATAATCACTTATCCCCTAGCTGTTCCAGCTAAAAATGCGCACATCATTTTTGCCTCAACTTTCCTCCCATATGCAACGCCTGCGGAAGGCCTGTAGATGCCACTTCTAAAACCCTGAAGTCAGGTGCTTATGTCATACCGCTGGGCGCCATGTTCTCTGGGCCAAGGTGCCGCTGTGCAGGGGTTTCAGTTCGTTGCTCCAGGTTTGTTTTGTGTGTGCGCCCTCGCTTCCCTAACTTCATCTTCATCCTGCCCAATCAAGTCTCTGGAACATGTCAAATGCTTAAAAGTTACACTAAAATTGAAATTCAAGGGTTCTAGCACGGTCCAGCGTGAGTTCACTGTGAGTGCCTCTGCCCGGGGCACATTGCTCTACACATGGAGGCCTCCGTGGCTCTAGAGCAGAACCTCTCTCCCCAGCAGAGGGGCCTTCGGCTGCTCTTATCTCCACGTCATCAGGCTTCAGGCTCACAGGGCTTCCCTGCAAGCTGCTTTCTGCTCTTTTCTTTCATGAATTCCTTTTATTGGCTTCCTGTTGATTCCTTGACTGAGAAATTGTTTTTATTTGACTGCTTAGCCCTTCTTTTACATGTCTCTCTACTAGACAAGTTTTATGAAGATAAAACCTAGTATTTCACACACTACTATTAGTGTAGAAGGCCAGGAAAGGAGTGCATAGTGGGTACTTAATAGCCGTACGGAATGAATAATGAATGAATGAATGAATGAATGAATGGGCACCAGAGCTTTTGCACGTTTGTGTTCCATGTCACCTCTTTTCCAACAACTATGGACGGGGCTCCTGTAGGGCAGCCTGCTGCTTTGTAATTCTTTTCAAAGTTGTGATTGCTAATAAACTGCCATCATTTAGAAAGTTTTGTGGAATTCCCAACATAATTCCTGAAAAGGGGAGGGAAATCCTGTTTAGATTGAGGCTTGGAGTATGGTAACAATGCATGGGTATCACCCATTAGTCATATACGTTGTTATTTTTTTTTTAAATTTATTTGCTAAAATTGTGCCTCTGAGGGATGAACATATCCTTAGCAAAATGAATCAAGCTATTGGGAGTTTAAAGTCATAGCTAAACCAATGTCTTGATAAAAGTATTGCTGCTTTAATTATGCCCATTTATTTCAACATTCCAATTTTGGAAATTTTTTAGCTGCCCCATTACATTTTCTTTTGCAAGTAAAAATTGTCATGATGCCCTCTGGTGGAATTAATTTTTTTCCTTCCTTCCTTCTTTCTTTTCTTCTCTCCCTCTATCCCTGGCTCCCTCCTTCCCTCCCTCCATCCTCTCTTATCTGTTTATCTTTTTATCTATTTAGAATGAAGCACAGGAGCCATGAGATTTATATAGCCTTGCAGTAATGACTGACTAGGTCTTATATCAAAGGTCGGATGGAGATGATGGCAATCACAACATCCACAGCTATATTTACAAACGCGATCAAAGGTTTGGATGTGGCTCACCAAGACTAAGCAGGACTTTTGTCATTCTAGTCCCCATTAGAGCGGATGCATCTGACAAGAAAGGCCAGGTCTTCACAACGTGTCTGTGTTCCAGGCCACGATCACCATGTCAGCACTTCTTTGTAGAGCCACGTTATCTTTGCTTTTTCCTTTTTCCTTTTTTCTTTTTCCTTTCCCTTTTCCTTTTTCCTTTCCTCCCTCCCCCTCCTCCCCTCCTCCCTCCCCCTCCTTCCCTCCCTCCCCTTTTCTCTCCTTCCTTCCTTCCTTCCTTCCTTCCTTCCTTCCTTCCTTCCTTCTTCGTTCCTTCGTTCCTTCGTTCCTTCCTTCCTTCCTTCCTTCCTTCCTTCCTTCCTTCCTTCCTCTTTTGAGGCAATCTGGATTACACACCAAAAGGAATCCTGCTAAAAAAAATCAGACTTTTGGGTGATCCAACCCTGGCAGATATCAGGACTGTTCTTGAAGCGACCACGGTCTTCAGACAGAGGGAAGTGACATTTACCTGAGGAGATTCGTTTCCACACTTGTTTATCTCAATGCAGTAAAAAAAAGTATTTAAAAAATTGACAAGAAGATAAATGAGCATTTAAACATCTACCAACATGTTCTCAATTTTTTTTTTTTTTTTACTGGTTGTTTTAAAATTTCCTAAAAGGCAGAATATAGACAGTAGAAATAAGGTATGGATACAGCTGCATTCGGTCAGCTGACTGCATTACAATTGGAAACTCATCTTTGAATTTTGTGCACCTCAAATTGAAAGACAAGAAAAAGAAAAACAAAACAAACAAACAAGAAAACAAAACAAAAGGAACCCTAGCTCATCCAAACAGGCCTATCTAAATCTCTCAAGGAGTAGTACTGCCCCCTAGTGGGCGTTTGGAAAGTTTCTAAGGACCAGGTGTGAGGAGCTTGTCTCAGGAGGCTTATATTCAAAGGACGGAGATATCCATATCCGAAGGGCAGTTTCACACTATGCTACTGCTCTACCAATTATTCACACAGTAAAAAAAAAACCTGCCTGCAATGCCTTGTAACCAGGACCAAATTCACTTTTACAACAAGGCAAAATAGACAAACAAAAATCTAATTTCCAGTTATTTTCTAAGAGATGTGAATATGACATAAACCGAGGGAAGACTGGACGCTGCTTCTGTAGCACTGGCATTCTGGGATCACCAGAGTCAGGATCTCTGTCCAGAGATGGACCTGGAGGGCTCTGGAAGGAGCAACTCTAGTCATGTCACGTGGAATGTAGAAATTCCAAGTGAATCCACAAACAGGGCTGAGCGCTCTCTTTCTTTACAATTAGACAATTACATCAATCATTTTGAAAATGTCTGCTTGCCTTGGTAATAGTATCAACGAATTTCATTTTAGTACAGTAAAGATTGTCCAAATGCTTGGTATAATGCACAGCAACGAATGAAACTGGCAGGGACAAATGCTAGACACTTGTCTTGCATGGAGCAATCAGCTACTGAACACAAAACAAACCCAAAAGCAACCAAACAAAATGGCCAGAGGGGACTTTTCAGAACCCTTACAGGGAACTATAAAGGCTTACAGCAATTAGGAGAGTGATAATCAAGGAGCACAGATGAATATCTGTGAGTATGAATAAATCCGTGAGTGGTGGTAGATGTCTACTGTTTTAGTAGGAGCACTTCATTGCCAGACTTATAATAACCCCGAAGACTACCATCCTGCAGTCATGGCCGCCCACAGGAAAGCAGAACAAGTGAGAACTCCTCTTAAACTCCATTCCCATGGACTTGTCATCTTCTGCCTTGCTTGATGGCTCCCTGAGAACACACCACGCACAGCCCTGCCTGTATGACGTGACTCAGAACTCACCGAGTCTGAATGACCCCACAGAGATGAATTCCAATCAATTGTAGAAAAGATAGATACACAGAGATTAACATCACAGCTGCCTGAGGTACTCAGTGATGACTGATGCACATCAGGGCTTTGCAAACGTTACGGGAAAAGGTGGGGGAAAGATGGCCAGAGGAGAACTTAAAAAGCACAGGCACATGCCAAAATCCCCAGCCTTTATGGGGGTGAGCATGCCTACTGTTGTGTGACTCCTCGGGGAGAATCCAAAACTTTGTCTTTTGCCCAATCTCATGGCCCTATGAAAGCAGGAAAGGAAGGCTAAAGCAAAGTCCCCATTCTGACCTGGAGTGTTCAGCGTGTGCTCCAAATGCACACACAACTCCTTGGGACATACTGTGCTATTAGTGAGCTCCTGCTCCAACCACCAGCTGCATGCTAACTTAAGTATCAGAGATCACGGTGGCTGCCTATGACAGAGACAGCTAAAATGAAGTAATCATCAACAACAAACAAACAAACATTTGCCATGCTGAAGTGAGGGACTCAGATGTCAAGAGCTGCCACGTGACACTATTTTGAATGTACCATTCAACAAAATTAGTTATTATTCTCAGAAAATGAAAACACTGTACCATCAATATGAAAGCAGTCCATACAAACTGTCCTAAAGGGGTCAGGATGTAGGCTCTGGAGAGATTTAAATCTGTGTTGCCTATGTTCAAAGAGCAAACTAAGACCACATGTAAAGAAAATCTGAGAACAGTTTCTCAGTACTTACTCAGATAAGCATAGAGAAATTATTTAAAGGTCAAATATAAAGTCTAGAGCTGTATGTGAAGTAACAGGACTGAAAAGCTCACGCAAGGCCTCAGTAGCAGACCTGGGCGGTTACACAGACAGCAAGCAGCCGACTCCAGGGAAGATCAGTTAGCATCACTGATACCGAGGACTAGAAAGAGCCAATGAAGAGGGCTGAGCAGGGTCTCAGAGTCAGGGAATACAGTCTAGTCTATCTGGAAGGAAGTCACAGAAAGATAGGAGAGAGAGGGGAGCAGGGCGGATGGGTGAAGAAATATTAGCTTTCTAAACGTAGTGAAAACTGTTAGTTTGTGAATCTAGCATCCTCAAAATAGTAAGAAGGAAGAAGGCATCAGAGGTTCACATGCAGACACACTGTAATATAACTACCAAGAGTCAAAGACAAGGAAACTCTTGGCGAATCAAAGGAAAAGTGGTTCAGGCTCAAAGTTCCTCACCAGATTTCCCTTTAGAAGTTGTGGGGATAAAATGTAGGGATAAAATGTCTGTGATATTTAAAATGGTGAAATAAAAATAACCTACCAACTAAGAAATCTATGTCCAGTAAAACTATCTTTCAAGGTGAGGAAGAGACCAAGGCAAATTTAGATTAATACAACTAAGAGGGAGTGCATTGGCAGTAGGCCAGCCTTGCAAACAATACTAAGAGAATTCTTTAGGCACATATGAAAGGCTGAGGGACAGTAACTTGAGGCCATAAGAAACAAAAAAACCCAGTTATTTTTACCGCTACCCACTAGCAAATATAAACTGTAGGTAAATATAAAAGAAAGTACAAATAGGGAACTGAAAAGACTGCTCAGAAGTTAAGAGTGTGTGCTGTTCTTCACGGCCGGAGGTTGATTCCCAGCGAGTATGTCAGGTGGCTCACAACTGCCTATAATTCTATCATGTCAGCTAGAGAGGGATCAGGCCTCCATAGCACCTGCTCCCAGGGGCATCTAACACCGCCCCCAGACATACACATAATTAAAAATAAAATAATTCTTGCCGCAGCTCTCTAGTGTGGGAGGCAACATGTCAGTCTCATAAAAATAAAATAAATCCTAAAAGGAAAATGTAGGTATATTTGTAATTATTTTATTTAAAAGACAGATTTATAAATCAATAACTATAAACTTCCATTGGTATGTACATAACATATTAAATATGTGGTTTGTATGACCATAAAAGCACCAGGGAAGGGGCAGAGAATAAATAGGAAGAAAGACTTTGTATAATATTAAAGTTAATACATATGGAGAACTTATATACATATATAACATTAAGATGTTAACCATAAGCCTAGGGAAACTGCACTACATCATCATAACTATTACTACTATTGCATATGTTGTGTGTGTGTGTGTGTGTGTGTGTGCATGTACCACAGCATACATGTGGAGATCAGAGTAAGCTCTCCCCTTCTACCGTGTGTGTCCTTGCAATCAAACTCAGTTTGATTAAAATTGATTAATAAGAATTAATACATTTAAATTTAAAGATGGGAAAACATGACTCAAGTATTATGAGGATGGTCTAGAGAGTATACCATCACACACACACACACACACACACACACACACACACACACACGTAGTAAATTATGGCCAACACAAGCATAGTAGCCAGGTGTTCAGATCGCTGCAGCTAGGGAAACCTGTGGTCACCCAGACACTGGGTGCAGCCCTGGCCAGAGTCTACTGTGATTATTATTTGGTAATTTATCCCTCATGCCATCTACTTGGGGAGCATCTGAAAGGCATATGAACATTCTGAGTTACAAATTAGGCAACACTAGGAGAACTAAAATCACGCGGCCAATTGAGTGCCAGGGCAGAGGGACGCTGCACTAACAATCCTCAAATAGGCAGAGAAGTATTACCCAGACAAAGATAAGTAGCTGTTTCAGTCAGCTGGGTAGAATCAGGGCTAACATCACTGAGGAAGAATTATAGTTAGGTTTAGAAAAAAAACTTCCTGGCACCTGGAAAATTGAAAATGTTTCTTTTCTGGGGTCCCTGAGCAGAGAAGATAGACCACATAGGGATACCTTTAGCACAGCTCTCCTGAAGTTTTAAGGATAACTAAATGATGCAGATCTAGTGATTTCTGCTTAAGTCTCACAGATGTGGGCACGAACGATTGCTTTGTTGTGGACTGGAGTTACAAATCTGCCAGACACAGATCAGAAGTCATTTCTTCTCCGACTCCTTCAATTTCCTGCTCCCTTGAACCATCATAATCATCCACATCAAAAATTCTTTCTAAGGTCTAGATGCATGTGTTAACTGGGAGCCCACAACCAACGAGAAGCACATCTGTCCTCTCAAGTGAGAGGGAGCAGTCACGTCTCCACTGCCTACCGCTGCCGGACCACAGAAGCTCAGGGTGAAAGCAGAGCTGATCCTTCGTTGAACTCTCTAATTTCAGTACCAGTATTTGTTCTATGACACATAAAATATGTTTTTTTACTATAAAGTATGAATGACACCAGTGATGTCCCTTGCGGACTGGGTTAACATATGGCACAAAAATTGCTTCCTTCCGGGGAAATCATTATTAATATGAACTTTGACTCTGCGGTCCTCTCCACTGTTTTGCTGGAGTTTTTAAACATGTCTGTTTTTGCCCTCACTCTCAGCCCTAGCAGTGTGATGATGGAGACAAAAGAGGGATGCTCTCAAGGAGACTGTGCACATCACATGTAGTAGCTAAGATGTATATATTTTCCTCATCTCAGCTAAGGCTTTATGAAGTGTGCACAAAATATATTGTAAACAGATACATGTGGTGGCCTTTTAAAAGTGTTCATTATGATGTGAGAGCTTTGCTTTTTGTCTCTTTGTCTAATCTATAAGCATCATTTTGGAAGATGATGTGATGACATGAACAGTTAGGGTCTAGTGGAAAGACCCCTCCCATCTGAGATGAGCGTGCCTATCCAGAAGGCGCTGTTCTTCCCATTTGTGAGAACGAAGGAGGATGTGCCAGCTGTGGGACACACAAGCCCATCAGACTGGAACTTCCTAACTTCCTGATCTTGCAGTTTCTGGCCCTCAGATGTCTATACAATGTGTTTCTACTGGTTATACAAAACACCTACGGTAAGGCAGTGCATTGGAGTAGTAACATAGACTAAGCCAATTGTACTTTCTTTTTTAAATTGAGTATTCTCTTTATTTACATTTCAAATTTTATCTCCTTTCCCAGTACCCCTCCCGAAACTCCCATCCTATCCCCTCTCCCTCTGCTTCTATGAGTGTGTTCCCCCCCACACCCAAACACTCCCGCCTCCCAGCCCTCACATTCCCCTACACTGGGGCATTGAGCCTTCACAGAACCAAGGGCCTCTCCTCCCATTGGTGTCCGACAAGACCATCCTCTGTTATATATGCAGCTGGAGCCAATGGGACCCTCTATGTGTACTCTTTGGTTGGCAGTTTAGCTCCTGGGAGCTCTGGGGTGTCTGGTTGTTGATATTGTTGTTCTTCCTATGTGGTTGCAAACCCCTTCAGCTCCTTCAGTCCTTTCTCTAACTCCCCCATTGGGGACTCTGTGTTCAGTCCAATAGTTCAGTCCAGAGGCATCTGCCTCTGTATTTGTATTTGTCAGGCTCTGGCAGGACCTCTCAGGAGACAGCTATATCAGGCTCCTATCAGCAAGCACTTCTTGGCATCCACAATAGTTGTCTGCCTTTGGTGACTGTATATGGGATGGATTCCCAGGTGGGCAGTCCTTGGATGGCCTTTCCTTTAGTCTCTGCTTCACATTTTGTCTCTGTATTTTTTCCTGGGAGTATTTTGTTCCCCCTTCTGAGAAGGACTGAAGCATCCGCACTTTGATCTTCCTTCTTCTTGAGCTTCTGTGAATTGTGTCTTGGGTATTCCAAGTTTCCGGGCTAATTCCACTTAGCAGTGAGTGCATACCATTTGTGTTCTTTTGTGATTGGTTTACCTCATTCAGGCTGATATTTTCTAGTTCCATCCATTTGCCTAGGAATTTCCTGAATTCAGAAAATTGTACTTTCAATCTCTCTTTACATGGTATAATTTTTTAACTTATGGACAGTTTTGTTTACTGTTTATTTATTGTTTTATAACTTCCTTCAATCAAAAAAGGATTTCCAGTGGACTTACTAAGAAATTATATTTTTCTCTGAGAATTTATTTTAAGTCAAGGGCATATTTTTTTTTCAGGAATAATGTGTTAAGAATAAAACTTTATGTGACGGGATGTATTTCTGTTCTGGTCCAGTCTGTTTGGGGTTCTATAGGCTTCTTGTATATTCATGGGCATCTCTCTCCTTAGGTTGGGGAAGTTTTCTTCCATAATTTTATAGAAGATATTAGCTGGCCCTTTAACTTGTAAATCTTCACTCTCGTCTATACCTATAATCCTTAGGTTTGGTCTTCTCATAGTGTCTTGGATTTCCTGGATGTTTTGGGTTACCACCTTTTTGCATTTAGTATTTTCTTTGACTGTTGAATCAATGGTTCCTATGTTATCTTCGGCTTCTGAGATTCTGTCTTCTATCTCTTGTATTCTATTGTTGATACTTGCGTCTAGGGCCCCTGATTTCTTCCCCAGGTTTTCTATCTCCAATGTTGTCTCCCTCTGTGATTTCTTAGTTGTTTCTACTTCTGTTTTTAGTATCTGGATGGATGTGCTCAGATCTTTCGCTTGCTTGATTGTGTTTTCATGTAAATGTAAATGGATCTGGAAAATATCATCCTGAGTGAGCTAACCCAATCACAAAAGAATACACATGAAATGCAATCACTGATAAGTGGATATTAATGAGCCCAGAAGCACTAAATACTCAAGACACAAATAGCAAGTCAAATGATTCCCAAGAAGAAGAAAGGAGAGGACCCTGGGCATGTAAAGATTGCATCCAGTTTAATAAAGAAACCGAGGGAGGAGGGGGAATGATTGGGGAATAGTTGGGGGGGAGAAGAACTATGGGAACTATGGTGGGTGGGAACTGGGAAAGGGGAAAGCCTTTGAAATGTAAACATAGAATATAGAAAAAAATAACTAAAAAAAAAAAAAGAATAAAACTTTAGTAGACAGCTATTCAGCAAAATTCAGCTTAAATAAATAGGAAGGCGTAATTCAGTTCACAAAAATGTTACTTTATACGAAATTGTTCAACTTTAGGAATCCATCTGCCGTGAAAAACTTCAACACATGTGGTGCTGCAGATATGAGCAAATCACCCTCTATACATAACACCCGTTAGGCACTAGCCAAGTGTGAACCGGGGCCACCAGGTCCCAACAGTGACTTCTCACTTTCCGATATCATGTGTGAACGTTCTCACAGTAGAGCCATTAGGAAGCTACCTCAGTTAGCTGTGTTCTTCATTTGGCATCTCAGATCTGGAAGGGAACCTGTGCAGGAATGTACGACACGAGGAAAGAGAAATGTGCTTCCCCTCTCCGAGCCTCCAGAACAAAGCACGTGAACGAGTATTAAGTAAATCACGACTCCTTTCCTCTGCTGGAGCGGTCGCACATATGAATCATTCATTTCCATTTCAAGTGACTTAAATAGAGCTCAGAGTCTCTGAGTCATCAGCTTCGCTGACTTAAGATGGCGAGAGCTCATATTCCCTACTTTTCTGTAAGAAATTAGTTACAGATCCCAGGTCATTTGTATTACATCAGAAAGGCAGCCAAATAATTCACTTTACTATGTCTTTAAATACCTGATATATTAAGCTTTCAAACAGGGAAACTAAGTCATTTTTATAATTACTGTTTGACTTAAATTCATTATTGTTGCTTGATATTTTTTCTTATAAAAATCTTTAAATTTTTTAAAAAGAAAATCTATGTCAAAGTTGCCATCTCAATAGTTTGGGTCCCAGATTCTTTATTTTCCATAATATCCACAGTTAAAAGTGAAGGCCAAAGGTTTTTATTTTTTAAGAATTAGATAGTAAATATTTTAAGGATTAGATAGTAAATATTTTAGATGAGGACAAAACAATGTTTGCTAACTACTAAGTTTAACATTAAATTGTGACAGCATTAACAGACAATATACAAATAAATGTGCAGTTATGTTTAAATTATACTTTATGAAACTGGAAGTCAGACTTTTTCAGTCCATTGACATGTGAAGTTTATATCTTTTGATAGCAATATCCATAAAATAGTAAAGAATTCGAGAAATGGGGCTGGAGAGAGGGCTTAGCTATAAGCAGCACTTGCTGCTATGGTAGAACCTGGACTGCGTTCCCAGCACTCACATGGTGACTCACAAGCATTTGTAACTCCATTTGCAGAATATAATGCCTTCATCCAATCTATATGGACAACAAGCATATAAATGGTAACATAAACACATGCAGGTAAACACTCATTAACAAAAATAAGTAAACTCTTCCTTAAAAAGATAATGACATGCATTTTTTAATGTATTGCAAACTGAGACTAATGGTTTTGCATATTATTTTCATTATTAATTGTGGAGTTTTTCATTTGATCTTCAATAAAAATTAGGTATTTTGCCTAGAAGAGAATAAAACAATTCAAAAAATGTTTTATGCCAAGTTTGGTATGGGATAGAAAAATACAATGGGTGTCTTGTTTGTACTACAGGTGAGGTGGAAAAAAAATCTTTTAGTGAGTTCACAAACATATTTATACTTCTACTAAGTCTGAATTTGACATTTTAATCATAACTTGCCATAATTAATTCTTAACAATTATTAAGTGAATTATTTCACCCTATGCATTTTACCATTTCTCACATCATTCTTTGATTGTGAATTCAGAAAATGAAAGTTGAGTTTTGACCAAAGTACTGTAGAGCTGTAGAGAAGTGCAGCCACAGAGTTAACCTCCTCCTCTCCCGAGAGCTACAGCAACAGAGTCGTGACTAAGTACATCTTGACTAAGTACAAACGAGAAATAATCTGTGGCAACTGAAGTTAAATTACGATTTCAATTCCTTGATGTTACAAAAGAAGCCAATCCCTGTAAAAATATTCTGAGGTCCAAGAATTAAATTCTGTGATTTTAACAGGGTGAGGCATTTAAGAACACAGGGCCACAGTCCTCTTTAGTGTGGTACAAGGGACTCTCCACCTGAACTTAGCCCAGAACCCAAGAATCAATTCAAAGGAATCTTTCAGAAAGGATTAAAAATCATGACAATGCACACAAAGAAACATGCTTTTCATACTGTTCTCTTGGAGTTGATTCACAGCTTGGCTTAGACTTATAGAGTCCTGTTGCAGAGTAGGCAAAACTTCCATAATTCCAAAAGACAAGGCTATTTCCTGCAATGCTCTCTGCTGTGTTTCATCTGTCAGTGAGCTGTAGAGCTGATCACTACAGAGTCTATTAGCCAACCACATGTCAGTCCTTGTGGCCTTACCTCACTCTTCATGCTCCAAGTGGTTTATATTTAATCATTCCTCCAGGTTTTGGAGCTTACATGTACACTTATACTTTTCTTAGCTTTTTAAAAAGTAAGATATGTTTTCTCCATGGATCATGAGAAAGATAAGTACATGTTGTAGATAGCCCTGGGGCTGTTTGTAATTTGATTTTAATTCTGTTCTCTTGAGAGGGACTTTGAACAAGGAAAGAGTCAGCGCTCAGGTGACTTCCTGTAAACCTTCTTCCCATTGTAAAATAAAGGCTAGAGCCAGGGGTTGGGCAGAAAGGGAAGGTGGAGCTGAACATGGGAAGAGAAGAAGAGGAAGGAGAGGACAACAGAGGATGTGGTCTAAGGAAAGCAGAGCAGAAGCACATGGCCTGAAGAAACCGCAAGTTATCAGGGGTCTCATAGATGGGGAAGATGGTAGTGTAGTGGCAGATCTGCCCAATCGAGGTGCACAGCTTTTATTCATATTAATTGAGTTGTGTTTTCATTGCCGGGGCATAATTGGGTTGGAGATTTACTGCAACACATAGACACGTATTTATGAGGTAAACTCTAATGCTGCTTTGCATTGCTTTCATGACTGATTTTTCAATCTGTCCACCTGTTTGTTCGTTTTTATATTCAGACTGACGTGAATCATACATTCTAATTTCTCTTCAGCAAAACACTAAAATTCACTGCTTATCTGGCTAGACCAATGCGCATGTACTATGTGTACTGTGGTTCAAGTCTAATGAAAAGAACTGATGGCCAAAGATATATTCCCTCTTTAAGAAGATCTTTAGTTGGGAAGACAGACAACTAACAGTAAACTCTTAACTGTAAATCATATGCCATTATCACACCAGAGGGAGAATTGTTTTTGTTTTAGGAAAAATTTCAAAAGATGTACTGCTGATGTTATTCTTGAAGATATATAGATGACTTCTGGACAGAATTATTGGTAAAATTTGTTCCAAGTAGAGCAAGGACTATGGGCAAAGACATGGTAATGTATGCGTACACAGAAAACTCCAGAATGACAATTTACACAGGGTATGGAAAGTTGTGATTAATGAGGCTGGAGATATGGAAATATATATACATATATATTTACATATAGTTATGTACAATATATGTATACACACACACACACACACACACACACATATATATATACATATATATATATGTTTGTGTGTATGTATCTGTATATAGTTACAACATAATTAGATGTCTGGTCTCTGTTTATTCTACAGTTTACTGTGCTCCAAAGCATTTTATGAAGGAGGATGATATGAAACAATTTATACTTAATTTTCTTTCCCGGTGGAGAATGGATCCATGAGAGGCTGGCGGAAGAAGGACAAGTAAGAAGAGCGATGTAATAACTCAGAGAGGAGATGGGGAGAGCTGAGAGCAAAGCAGAGTGGCTGGAGGGAAGGGGGCACCACAATAACGGTTTCTGTGTTCATCCTATTGTTTTACTATGTGCCCTGGGTATCAGGTCTTCTCATGAAATCCTCACCCTAGGATGGGTACTGCCTGAAGCCATGTTCAGCTTATTGTGTAGATGGAGTGAATGATTTAGTTTGAGTAATTAGCTAAAATTCATAACAAACAGGAGATCAGTATTCATGTATCTGTGACTCTAAGTTCATTTTATAAACCTTTAGATCAGGTGCCTTCATGTATTTTTGGTTGTGAAAAATAGAACCTGGGATTGGTAATTTACAAAGAAAGGGAGTTTATTTTGGCTTCCCATTCTGGAGCCCAGAAAGGTCAGAAAGTTTCAGATTGAGTGGCTGAATCTGTTTGGCGTTTGGCGAAGACCACATTGGATAAAGACCCATGGCAAATATGGTAGCAAGAAGAGGAAGCCAAAGAAAGCCAGTGTTCTTTCATAACAAGCCATTTGAAACGTATATAGTTTAGCTGCGTAAAAGGGAGAGGTCACTCTCACTTGAAAAGCTTCAGTCAGGTGATGAAGTTCTGTCTTCACGACCCAAATGCTTGCCATGTTGTCCCCCTCCCAACACCAAAGATCAAACACCCAAAAGCAATCTAAGTTTAACGACTGTCAGATGGCACAAACCATATTCTAACCACAGCAGCAGGGGAAGTGACAGGTTTTGAGAGTATCAATAATATCAAACGTGACAGCAAAGGTTCTGAAAAAGGAAACATAGACCAATTAGGAAGAAGTGGTCATGTGTGACCATAAGAAAGGTGGTTTGCAGAAAGCACACGATGAAAGGCAGATGAGAAGGGCAGAACAGTGACCAGGAGGCGGGGATGCACTAGCAATACGGAGAAGAAAGTGATCCTAAAATTTTCACAGCTTTCCAATTGCTTTCCATAGATTATACCTCAAAGTACTTTACTAGCATATGGAAACTTTTACCCATGTTTACTCTACTACATGTCGGAAAGCAGGACTTTTTAAACAAAGGCTGAATGCATAATGTTCACACTAGCAGTGATTTTTGAAGAGAAACTGGAAATCTCACATATTTTTGGATAGGTCTTGATTTTCAGCCATCAAGAAAAAATATTCATTCTCTATTTGATAAATTTCTTATGTCCCTAAGTGAGAGAAAACATCAATAAGTAGTCAGGTTTTTAGACTGAGGTCACATAAAGAGTCAAAGTTGGGGCCAGAATCACTTTCCTTAGCCCTAGCGTCTTCCAGATGTCACGGTCCCCACTCTGTCCCAGCACTCAATGTCCCCTTTTCTTTAATTACACTATTTCTTCTTTCTACTCCTCTCTCTCACCCCTTCCACATGCCCCTTTACTCTCTCTTTCAAATTCGTGGCCTTTTTTTCTATCTGTTATAGCAAGCATGCATTTATATGTACATACATACATATACAGCCTGTTCAGTCCATACGTTACTTGCATGTGCCTGTTTTCAGGACTGACCATTTTGTAGGTTGGACAACATTTTCTGTTCTTGATCTTTTCTTTTTCCTGCTTCTCCCCTCTCTTCTAGACCATATGTTCCAGCTATTATCTGTTATCTGTTCTTGATCATATGTTCCAGCTGGTACCTGTTAAGTGTTCTTGATCATATGCTCCAGCTGTTTTCTGTTATCTGTTCTAGACCTATGTTCTAGCTGTTATCTGTTATCTGTTCTTGATCATATGTTCCAGCTGTTTTCTGTTATCTGTTCTTGATCATATGTTCCAGCTGTTATCTGTTATCTGTTCTTGATCATATGTTCCAGCTGTTTTCTGTTCTCTGTTCTAGCCCATATGTTCCAGCTGTTATCTGTTCTTGATCATATGTTCCAGCTGTTATCTGTTCTTGATCATATGTTCCAGCTGTTATCTGTTATCTGTTCTCTGTCATATGTTCCAGTTGTTACCTAGTGCTGACTCCATTCATTCTACTTGCAAACTGGAACATAATTCCCATGATCACCTGACATTCTTTTATTCATCGCACAAATGTTAAGTGTTAAGCACATACGTGCTAGCACTGCTTTTGGCATGGTACCGGGCACGAATGGAAAGTATTTGCTTCCCTGATAAGGCAAGCATACTTTGAAGGATCCATCACAACTTGACAGTATAAGAATCTGATTTTTACATTACTTTAATCTTCAAATATGTTTGAAATTGTCATAAATGAATATTGTATTTACATTATTTACGTGCCTCCTTCAAATCCTCCCATGTTCTCATGATTTTCTATACTTCTCAAATTCATGATCTCATCTTATACCCACATATTTATATGACATATTGAGTCCATTTGAATGTTGCTCATATGTTCATGTTTTTAGGGTTGGCCACTTGAAACTGGATAATCTATTAAAGATATCATCTCAGGAGAAACCTGATTCTGCCTCTTTCAGTGGCCTTTGGCTGACTGTTACTCTTTTCGGGTGGGGCTCTGTGAAATTTCCCCATTCCCATTGGCATATCAGATTATGTGGTCATTATGCCATTATGCAGGACTTATCAACTTAAACCTTTTCTTAAAACTCATAAACCTTTTTAATTTATTGTTATTTGTTTATCATTTCCTTTATTTTTGAGATTAAAATAAAATGACATAATTTCCCCCCCCAAAGTTTTCTACATACCCCTCCTAGCGCTTTCAAATTTATTTCCCATTTTCATTAATCATTGTTAATACATATATTCATATGTATATACATACATACATATATACATACAAACAGACAGACAGACAGAAAGTGTGTATTCCTTAACTTTGTCAATTTATCTTATAATATGGCCACTTTGTTATTTAGCAAATGTTTTAATTTTTAGTTTGTCCTAAAATATTAAAAGCTCTTTCTTTGTCTTTAATTCCCAAGACAGAAAAGTTATCTGAGCCGCTCTCCTCCATTCCCCTTGCAGAGACAGGGATGACACGTCCTACCTTCTGCCCACCCTTTCAGCTTACTAGGCACGCCCCTCAGAACCATGGCTTTAATTTGGTTGCCCAATTTTATATTTCATATGAAAATAAGAGTCTCCCCTGGCATGTTGGTATTAAAATAGAATAAATAGAAACCATTTCTACAGTCATTAACACAAAAACATTAACACAAATGAGTCATTGTCTTACTTAGGCTGACTCTATGGAAACACACTTTAAAGGAACTGTATTGAGTTCGCTATTCATTTATTTTTGACACCTCAATTTATTCTTAGAAATACATAGAAGGTTTGTAACTTGGTCTCTCTTCACTGAAGCTTGTCCCCCAAGAGAAGTACTCATAGCAAAATGGTAAGCCTTCCATGTGCATTAGATAAGGTGGTCAACAACACCCAAACCTGAAGTGAGAGCAGAGATAAGTTCACATGGCTTAATTTTAGGGATGAGGAACGTTACGGATGTCAGAGGGAAGAGGCTGCTGTTTACACTGTTTTAGGGCCCAGTTTCTGTCTCTTTTCTTTGTTATTTGATGGATTACATTACGATCTCATACTATCAATATGTGTGCTTGTACAAATCACTCTTCATGTATGAAAACTCTGGGTTTTAGATTATTCATAGTCTTGGCTTTACAGGCTCATCTCTGACTGTAATTCCTTCTTACATGAAATCTTAAAATATATGTATAGACTTTTCACATGGGAAAATAACAAAACCAGAAAGATTCTTTTAAAGTTTATAGATAATTTTTTCACTAGCTGCCTTTTGGTCATAACTCTTCCTTTAAAAAGCACTACAAATATTTCCATAACTCTTTTGTACACAAATGACCCTTCCCATCAAGGGATTCAGTCAGTTAACCAAACTTGGCTTTTAAATCGATTGTAATAACTTTACCAGATTGCCTCTGTGGTCTCATGACTACTGCAATGAAAGAGTAGAAGCCCGATCATGAGCAGGGAGGAATAGGTTTTGAGACAGAGGGAAAAAGTCAGGGTGTAGATATCTAGAGCACTGGAAGAGATGAGGAGAGGGAAGGCTGAAAACCACCCACAGCTTCTAGGTTTAAATCTTTCTCCAACCAGTGTACCATTCAGCTCAGATGGAAGCAAACAGATGCTAGATCGAATGTGTGAGCTCGTAGGCCGACCATCGTTCTTCAGGTCCAAATTCTTTTCTTTTTGAGATTGTCTCATTCTGTAGCCCAGAGACCCACAGTTATCCTCCTGTGTCAGCATGAAAAGCACTGGAATTAAACATTTGAGCCACTATACCTGTTTGAACAAAGACACTTTGGCAGGGTGGAGAAGTGATTTCACCGCGAGGGATGACATTCTTTAGGCATATGGGCAAAGAAGCTTAAAAATAGTTAAAACAGCTTACACCTCTCCCCATATAATCCATCCGTGCTGCAGTTGGAGCTCGTGATGAAGTCAGAAGCCATATGGCTCTGGAAAAAACTAAAATTCAAAAGCACATTGAGGTTGTAGTTTTAGCCAAGGAGATGACTAATTTTGACTTCATTGATTAAACTGAAATTTCATATCCCAAACTTCAAACACACAATTTATTAGAGTGCTCTTACTGGTGACTTGTCAATTGTTTTCTCAGTGGATCTATATGGTGACTGCAGTGACTCTGGTTGTGTGTCTGTAGAGTAAAAAGTTGACTTCACACACGTTTATTAGTTGTGTAATTAGCAAGTTACTTGAGGCTGGAAAGTAAAGAGCACTGGATACTCTCAGATGACCAGGTTTTGACTCCCAGAACCCATATGGAGGCTTTCAACCATTTGCAACCAATGGACCTGATGCCATCTTCTAGCCTCTATGGACACTGCATACACATGCTGCATATACATGAAGTAAACATAAATAAGCCAAAGGGAGCAAGTTACTTGTTTTGCCATGTGCTATTGTTCTACCTGCTAATTGTCCATAACAGAAACACTGTTCTTGTTAAGGTGTGATTGGGTTTATGTTAAGATGAGATGTATAGTCCTTAGTATAGTATAGTAAGTATAGAAGGAATAGTCCTTAGATTAGAAGCTTGGCACACTAATAGCCAATATATACAAAGAACTCAAGAATTTAGACCCCAAAGAACCAAATAACCCTATCAAAAAACGGGGTACAGAGCTAAACAAAGAATTTTCACCAGAAGAAATTCAGATGGCTGAGAAGCACCTTAAGAGATGTTCAACATCATTAGTCATCAGGGAAATGCAAATCAAAACAATCCTGAGATTCCACCTCACACCAGTCAGAATGGCTAAGATTAAAAACTCAAGGGACAACAGGTGCTGGGGAGGATGTGGAGAAAAAGGAACACTTCTACACTGTTGGTGGGATTGCAAGATGGTACAACCGCTCTGGAAATCAGTCTGGCGGTTCCTTAGAAAATTGGGCATGACACTTCCAGAGGACCCTGTCATACCACTCCTGGGCATATACCCAGAGGATTCCCCTGCATACAATAAAGACTCATGCTCCACTATGTTCATAGCAGCCTTATTTATAATAGCCAAAAGCTGGAAGGAGCCCAGATGTCCCTCAAAGGAGGAATAGATACAGAAAATGTGGTATATTTATACAATGGAATACTACTCAGCAATTAAAAATAATGAATTCATGCAATTTGTAGGCAAATGGTTGGATCTGGAAAATATCATCCTAAGTGAGTTAACCCAATCACAAAAGAATACACATGAAATGCAATCACTGATAAGTGGATATTAATGATCCCAAAAGCTCTGAATATTCAAGACACAATTAGCAAATCAAAAGATTCCCAAGAAGAAGGAAGGAGAGGACCCTGGTCCTGAAAAGACTGGATCCAGTTTTGTAGGAGAGTACCAGAACAGAGAAATGGTGGTGGTGGTGGGGGGTGATTGGAGAATGGGCGGAGGGAAGAGGACTTGTGGGACATATGGTGAGGGGGGAACTGGGAAAGGAGAAAGCCTTTGGAATGTAAACAAAGAATATCGAAAATTAAAAAAAAGTAAAAAAATTTGTAGGATAAAAAAAAAAAAAGAAGCTTGGCACACAGTGATTACTTAGGGATAACCATCATACCCTGGAAACGAGTCTGTTCTATCTCTTAACCTAGAGATGTTTATAGATTTCTTGACAAAAAGTCAAGAAGCAGAGGAGATGACACATTTGGAAGGTTTCCAGGGGCCCCACACCTTGTGTCTGACCCACACTGCTGTGGGAGTGACTTGCAGAGTGACTTCTTGTATGCTTTCTTGCCCTTTTGGTTTTCTGACAGAGGTTAACGCGGTCAGACTTGCTTTGGAGCTTCTAGCATCCCTCCTTTCATTTTCATCCCTGGAAAGCTGTCTTATCAGTAGAGACACATTAAAAATACTCCTTCTCCATAGCTTAGAGAAAATGATTTCATGGAATCATACATTCAGGTTTTACAGTTATTCAACCATAACCTGATAACTTGACCTAATTCTTTCTCTTTTTCTTACAAAGGGAAATGTGTGAATTGTGTTCATCAGAAAAGCCTACCAGCTATTTTTATGGACACTCATTTTGTATTTTTTCAAATTTTTTATAACAAGCATATGCAATTTTTTTTACTTAGGATTCTCACTTGCATAAATGATATTGGGCTTCTGATTAAAATTCTGCCTATGTGTCCTAGCTCTGAACATATTGAAAACTGGATAAAAATGATATTGTAATTTTACAAATATAGTTACACCCCATGATGGCATTGTAGTCAGTTGCTGAGTGGCCTACCAAGTCCTTGGGAACCCAGGAAACAAGGTTATCAGATCCCTACGAGTATCTTTTCTCAGTTAACATCTGGAGCTTCCTGAAGGGCCAAGATCAAACTTTAAAGAATTTAATGTTTATTGTTTATAAACCAGATTCTCATCCTATGTAACTCAATGAGAATTTCCACTAGGGACATTACTGAATTCTTTCACAGACTTCCATATGGGAATTCTCAGTAATATAAGATGGGAATCCAGCTTTCCCAGACTTCATGAAATGTTTGGCGAGGGGGGCATGAGGTCAGCTAAGTTATTTTACTTTTATTTTTCTGAAATCATCTGGGGAATGTTGTTTTATTTTAGGCAAAATTTTTATATGTTTTAAAATTATAGATGCTCTTAAATAGAAGGGTCTAAAATGTACAGTATTGGTATTTAGTCTAATGGATTTGCAATGGGCAGGAGAAGATAATTCTCAAAGCTTTTAAATTTACAGTTTCCTTTTATGTGTTTCCAACAATGATAGAATCTTGGCATCAAATGGCAGGTGTAAAGTGGAGTTTAGAGTAAAGGTCTTTGACTAACAGTGCTTTTTTGGTAATTGGTAGAAATATACATTTATGAGGAATTTTCATGAGCAATAGTTTGCATAGGACAGCTGTAGGGTCCACTTTGTTTCACAGACAAATTAAAAAAGTGCTGTACTGATGTGAAATATAGCATGTTTCCTCTAAAGGCCAAAGTATCAACAGTGCTGAGCAAAATGGTAAAGGCCAGCTCCTAAAATAGGAGCTGCAGCCCTTCAAACACATATGTAATTAAGTCGATGACAAGATCGTAATAGTCAGCCCATAGGATAATGACAAAATTAGTTCACTATAGTATCCTGCTCTTTGACTTCACAAAATTGCAAGCTTTGAATAGCATCAGGATATTTTTATGGGACTTTGAGATTTGAGTTTTGGTTGATCCTCTATCATAATTTTCTATACCACAGAGACATTCTTTTGTAAAAAGATTTATTATTTTTATTATATGTTTGTGTTTTCCTGGATGCATGTATGCACATGACTGGTGACTACAGAGGACAGAAGAGGTTGTCAGATCCTTAGAAGTGCAGTGACAGGTGGTTATGATTCACCACGTGGGGCCTGCCAACCAAGCCCAGGTCCTCTCAATAACCAGCTGAGAGGTTCTCATCAGGAAGCAAATACAAATACTGCACTTTTGTGATTGTGTTGATCGTTCTGACTCACTATCTATAAAGTTATATGACTACTCTCAGGGAGTTAATGTTCTGAGATGGATTCCCATGGGATTTATAACTACACAAAATATTCAAATTACAACAAGGTTATTAAACATTCAGTAAATTCAGAATATGAATAGTGAAACCCTGCCTCGAAGATCAATACTCTTTGGTGAACATGCAACATTGGAGAAACAACCATGTTTGGACCTGAGAAAGGCGAATAATCAACTAACTTTCTTTTAAGAATTGCAAACCTGTAGGTGCTAAATGCTTTCTCCTGTTATTGCATTTGCTTCTTGCAACACAACCACTTTGACAAGCAAAGATAATAAATTATAATTTGTAGGTGAGGAAGTAAAAGCTCAGAAGTACATTGACTTTATATGGGTCTATCAGCTAGTGTGTGATATGTGTAGGATCTTACCACAGCCTCTGCTCACTATAAGACAATGAAACCTCAGTAGCATGTGCATGCATCGGATCATTTGGAAGGTGTGCATTATTAACATACCATATTGTACTTATGACCACATTGTGTTGTGACATTATTAAAATTAACAGTGTTTCTTCAGTTTTTTTAAATTTTTATTTACTATATTCTATGTTTACATTCCAAAGGCTTTCCCCTTTCCCAGTCCCCCCCCATATGTCCCACATAAAACCAGACACACTGAAACTATTAGAAAAGAAACTTGGGAAGACCCTGGAGGACATGGGCACAGGGGGAAAGTTCCTGAACAGAACACCAATAGCTTATGCTCTAAGATCAAGAATTGACAAATGGGACCTCATAAAATTACAAAGTTTCTGCAAGGCAAAGGACACTGTCAGAAGGACAAAACAGCAACCAACAAAGTGGGAAAAGATCTTCACCAACCCCACATCCAACAGAGGGCTAATATCCAATATATACAAAGAACTCAAGAAGTTAGACCCCAAAGAACTAAATAACCCTATCAAAAATGGGGTACAGAGCTAAACAAAGAATTTTCACCAGAAGAAATGCGGATGGCCAAGAAACACCTTAAGAGATGTTCAACATCATTAGTCATCAGGGAAATGCAAATCAAAACAACCCTGAGATTCCACCTCACACTAGTCAGAATGGCTAAGATTAAAAACTCAAGAGATAACAAGTGCTGGCGAGGATGTGGAGAAAAAGGAACACTCCTCCACTGTTGGTGGGATTGCAAAATGGTAAAACCGCTCTGGAAATCAGTTTGGCGGTTCCTCAGAAAATTGGGCATGTCACTTCCAGAGGACCCTGGCATACCACTCCTGGGCATATACCCAGAGGATTCCCCTGCATACAATAAAGACACATGCTCCACTATGTTCATAGCAGCCTTGTTTATAATAGCCAGAAATTGGAAGGAGCCCAGATATCCCTCAAAGGAGGAATGGATACAGAAAATGTGGTATATTTATACAATGGAATACTACCCAGCAATTAAAAATAATGAATTCATGCAATTTGTAAGTAAATGGTTAGATCTGGAAAATATCATCCTAAGCGAGTTAACCCAATCACAAAAGAATACACATAAAATGCAATCACTGATAAGTGGATATTAATGAGCCCAGAAGCCCTAAATACTCAAGGCACAAATAGCAGTTCAAATGATTCCCAAGAAGAAGAAAGGAGAGGACCCTGGGCCTGAAAAGATTCGATCCAGTTTTGTAGATACAGAACAGAGAAATGGTGGTGGAGGGAATGATTGGGGAAATAGTTGGGGGAGGGAGAGGACTTATGGTACATATGGTGTCGGGGGGAACTGGTAAAGGGGAAAGCCTTTGGAATGTAAACAAAGAATATAGAAAATAAAAAAAAAAGAAAAGAAAATCCTTTCCTCCCTGAGTTGCTTTTGGTCATGGTGTTTTATCACAGTGTAGAAACCCTAAAGCAGGCCTCAAGCTGTGTGGTCACACTTCTTATGACAGTGGCTCCACTCTTTGGTACTGAGTTTTGTAGTAGCTACAATTCTTGTTGCTGGGACAAAATGTCTGACACCAGCAACATGAGGAAGATAGCTTTTGTTTTGATTGACAGTTTGAAGGGGTCACACTTCATGGTGTAGAAGGCTTAGAGGTGAGAGTTGAGTGTGGTAGCCCCATTGTATCTGTAGTCATGAAGTCGAGAGAGATAAGTATTGGTACTCAGTGTCCCCTCACACCTTGCTCCAAGAACGTCCTACCCATTCAGAGTGGGTCTTCCTTCAGCCATATGACCTCTTGAGAAATGTCCTCAAACACAAACTCTGATGTGAGTACCATACAAAGTATTAAGACTTGTATACCATTAAATATGAAATGAATGTTCAGTGATAACTGATTTTCAAAATAGGTAGCTAAATTTCCTAGGTTTGCTATACAATTGTTACAAAATTAATGGAGTCACACAAGAGAGATATATTCATCCACAGTTCCAGGAGTCAAATGTCACAATTCAAGGTGTTGGTAGTAGTCAAGGTGTCTACTTTATTTTCTTCTCCTCTGTATGACTATTTTCTGAGGACATATTTTAAGTGGATCTAGAGCCCATGTAGATAATCTGAGTGTTCTTTCTCAAGACTCTTATTTTATTTTCCTCTGCAAAGACCAGTGTTCCAAATAATACCATGCTTATGGGTTCCAATGATTAACATGTGAACATTTTGGGGCAAGGAGCACCACTCAATCTATTAGAGCAGCAATGATCCTTTTGAAATGTAAGAGTATGGCTGGTTCTGAAAAGTTACCTGTGTCTGATTAGCCTCCTGTAATTAGATGAAATCATAACCAATAAGCAAAATAGAATGGGCTCACCCATATCTTCACAAAGTTTCTCACATGTCGGTTCACTGCCATCTCTCCAGCTTCTGCTTTCTCCACACATCTGGACTCTGGAACTGGTTCCTCAACTATCATCATCTTCCTTTAACCATCAAATTCATATTGTACTCTATTGTTGGATTAATTGTACCAAATATCCCTTTATTATTTACATATTGATCACTCAAGACCCTTTGATAGCTGTTTTATTGTATGCAAGGAAGAAAGAACCAATTTCATAGCCCAGCATAGAAGGCTTTGGATAGCCTAGGCACAATGTTCTATTCCAACCAGTCTGCTTGTCCGGATGTCCTTTATCTGTGCTTCTGACAATTTGTCTACATAGTGTATTCTTTATTTCCACTCTTCTTTTTTTTAAAGCTCCTTGTTGCCACTCATAAGAGGTCATTCTAGCTTATAATTCCTCTCTGAAGTGCTTATATCCTTATCTTGTCTTGACCTGACCTCTCAATGACAGGATTTTACAAAAATCTTTTCAACCCAAAATGTCTATTGTCTATATTCATAAGTAGCTCACTCTTGACAAGGCTTGCACCTTTAAAGAGAAATGTCCCTTGTTTGTATTAAATTGTAAATTACTGACACAAAATATTAAGCACAGCCTTCCTATAAAAGGAAAGTGTCCTATTTTCTTATACTTCGTCCTATAGTTAACATTTTCTTCTCAATGTTTTATTCTGGACAGTTTTTAAATACTATTTTATACAGAAGAATGGAAGATATATACTAGAATCATTTCCACAAAGAATGTAATTTTTATCCTGATAGTTACTATCTCAAAACCAAGCTACGGCACAGCAAATCACTCAAAGCTACTTACATCTGGACTTTCATATCTTCCAAGGAGTTAGAAATGGATTTTTTAAATGGCTCAACTTTTTTTTTTTACTTTTTTATTAGATATATTCTTTATTTACATTTCAAATGATTTCCCCATTTCCTCCCCCTGTTCCCCAACAAACCCTCTCCCACTTCCCTGTCCTGGTTTTCCCCTACACTGCTGCATCTAGCCTTTCCAGGACCAGGGACCTCTCCTTCCTTCTTCTTGGGCATCATTTAAAATGTGAATTGTGTCTTGGGTATTCCAAGCTTCTGGGCTAATATCCACTTCTCAGTGAGTGCATACCATGCGTATTCTTTTGTGATTGGGTTACCTCACTCAGGATGATATTTTCCAGTTCCACTCATTTGCCTAAGAATTTCATGAATTCATTGTTTTTAAGAGCTGAGTAGTATTCCTTAGTGTAAATATACCACATTTTCTGTATCCATTCCTCCATTGAGGGACATCTGGGTTCTTTCCAGCTTCTGGCTATTATAAATAGGGCTGCTATGAACATAGTAGAGCATGTGTCCTTATTACATGCTGGGGGATCCTTTGGGTATATGCCTGAGGAGTGGTATAATGGGTTTCTCTGGTAGTATCATGCCCAGTTTTCTGAGGAACCAGCAGACTGATTTCTAGAGTGTTTTTACCAACTTGCAATCCCACCAGCAGTGGGGGAGTGTTCTTCTTTCTCTACATCCTCACCAATACCTGCTGTTTCCTGAGTTTTTAATCTTAGCCATTCTGACTTGTGTGAGGTGAAATCTCAGGGTTGTTTTGATTTGCATTTCCCTGATGACTAAGGATGTTGAACATTTCTTTAGGTGCTTCTCAGCCATTTGATATTCCTCAGGTGAAAATTCTTTATTTAGCTCTGTACCCCATTTTTTAATAGGGCTATTTGGCTCTCTGGACTCTAACTTCTTGAGTTCTTTGTATATATTGGATATTAGCCCTCTCTCAGATATAGGGTTGGTAAAGATCTTTTCCCAATTTCTTGGTTGCCGGTTTGTTCTATTGACAGTGTCCTTTGCCTTACAGAAATGTTGTAATTTTTGAGGCCCCATTTGTCAATTCTTGATCATATAGCATAAGCTATTGGTGCTCTATTTAGGAAAATTTCCCCTGTACCCATGTGCTCCAGGCTCTTCCCCAATGGCCCAACTTTCCATCAGTGGACACTGCCTGTTGGACTGTTATTTCTTCTAGAGACCTAGAGATTATGGCAGTTGGTCTACTTTCTACTTAAGTTTCTTCAGAGTAGACTGTCTTTTAATTGTGACTAATTCTCTGAACAGAGTTCTGAACTTTTGTTTAAAATTGTTCCAGTGACATGATCTGCTCTTCTTAGGCCAAAGCATGATGGACATCCCGCAAAGGACAGTATGGTGAGCAAAGTGTTCTAGTGACATAATCTGGTCTTAGGTGTGGAGCTCGCTAGACATCCCACAGAAGACAAGGTCATGAACAAAAAGGAAAGGCAGTGGGGGAGCTCACTTTGTCCTCCTTTGTTGTTATTATAGTTGTTTCTTATTATGAGTACTTTTACAAACTGCAAAGGCCTTAGTGATGGATCTAAAGCCATGGCATGTTCTCTTTGATGGCAAGGCATTCTACTGTTCTCTCTTTCTAAACCAGTTTCCATGGAATCTAATCTCTACTTTCTCTAGCAGCATTACTCATGATCCCAAGTTTCAGTTGGCTTGTCTTCTTTGGAGATATGGTACACATTGGCTGGTACATGGCCAGTCAGCATTTCACATCCCTTATAAGACATGTTATTCATTTTATCCCTCAGATATTATTTATTAATAGACACCATGGTATGGTCAATGCTCTTAATATTTGTTTAGAACCTAATTTTATCGAAATAGACTGACTTGTTAAAGTAAGTTTCTAAGGATTTGCTACATCTGAAGGAATACTGACTTTCTCATTTTTTTTTTTTTAAAGAAAATACTTCATTGAACTGATGATGAGCTTATGGACTTAAAAGGCTCCTGAAGTTAACAATGCTTACAACAGACTTGACTCATATAGAACAATTCCAAAAGAGATTTTCAGTAAATGCTTATAAATTTTCTGATTGACATTTTAAAAAATAAGCCAGCTATTCTGTCTATCTTGGTATTTATCAGCTAAGCTTCATTTGTTTTCAATTGCTAGGACTACACATTGTATTACAAGTCTTCCTGGGTGTCCTGGATTTCTACATAGCATTAATTCTTCTAGTAATTTCGGTGATGTTGAGAGCAAGTGTGGGCCCTCCCCTTGGTATGCTCTCAGCTCTGCAGTACAGGGTGACATAGGGTCCAGAGCACAAGTTGGCCCAGTGCTGAAGAGCATGGGCTCCTGAGCTAAGCATCTGGGTTCTGAACCTGGTTTGGACATTAAAGGCCACTTGTTTGTCCCCTGTGTATCTTACCTTTTTCATCTGGCATGCAAAAACTTATTTTATCACCTCATTTGTCCTTCTCCTTTATTTTCTATTTTTCTATATAGTCTTACTCTATCCCTGTATCAGATATCTAAACAGATATTTGTTTGTTCCTTCATTTTCAACTAGATCCATTTGTTCCTTCATTTTCAACTAGAACTAAATGTCCATGAGTACTTGGGCTGTGTCTTGTCTCTCAGTGCACATGACACTGTGCACATAGCACAGACTGAGCACAGCTGTATAAGTTGACAGAGGAATGAATGAGTGAATGAACGGGAAACAGCAATGGATGCATCCTGCAGAATGTCAGTTCTGCAGGATGCCTCTGGAAGACTGGTGAGATGAAGCAGAGACAATCTGGAATGCCATCATTAGAACACATTAAATAAGGCAGGAACAAGCTTAGAAACCTCTTGTCTAGAATAGAGTGGGAGTGTTTTAAAAGTTTTTCTATAATAGCTAATAACCCGTGACTATCTGAGAAGCAGCACCTAGGAAAAGAACCAGCCTGGCAATCATCCCTGAAGTAGGAACAGCTATGAGGGATGGCTCTGTGGCTGGTGACTTCTGGTGACCCTCACTGTCCTCAAGTGTTGTATTGACAAAATGTCCATCCAAGTGGGGCATTATTCCCTCACTTCTCTCTTGTGGATATATGGTCACAGGCAATCGCTTTGTTCATAAGGTAATGAATAAAGAACGCTGTGGATTTAGCTTCCCAGAGATGCTGGAAGATTGCTCAGTTGCCTTATTTACACATTGAATAGATGCAAATGATTTTAATACATGGATTCAGGTTAAGGAACATGCACAGCACCAGATGCTCTCAGTCGCTGGGGTGGAGGAGATGCCCAGAGCCAATGACTACCTTGGTCTCTGGATCAAGCTCCACCATCATGTGGCTGTTCTAGACTCATTCGCCAGAATTTAAAAATGGAACAAGAACTTGCACGGCCTTCCCGAGTCCTGCTCGCTTATAACTTTTAGACTCCTTTGGGTCTGGCTACATTCCAACAGTCAGGATGCTCAAGCACACTGCTGCACACTGTAATATGGGCAAGTTCCACACCACACTCATTAGCACTGTTCCTGAAAAGCTTGATGAGGAGGGGGAGAGCTGTGCATAACACCTCACCCCCATCCACTCCTTCCCCTCACCTCATCGGAACAGATGGCCCAGATGCAGTAGCTGTCTCTTGCTTTGTTTTGAAATACTTTCTTGTAAAACAAACAATCTTGCAGTAGCATTTTTGTTACTGCGTGAAATTAGATGAAAAGTTAAGTGTTCTTATGCCGATTCCCTATCTCCAAAGTATAAATCAAGCAAAAACTAAAGAAAGGACTTGTGAAATCAATAAAAACAAAGTACAAATGGAAGAGGAACTATCGCAGGTGTGACCCTGCTGGCACCTCCCCCTCTGTTCACTGTCCTGCAGAACACGGACTCTCCCTTTGCACCCACAGGTTACTGTCCCCAGTGTGCTTCATTTCATTTTATTTTGATGTGAAATATGTTTAAGGTGGTTTAAAGCAAGTCGTCTCACCAAGCGTTATTTTGGGTTATTGTGCCAAGGTCTAAGGTTGGATGTGAAAGTGTAAGGCACAGTGTGGCTGAGGAATTTACAATCTGATTAAGTATTTTTCTTGTAAATTAGTAACTAAAAGTACAGAACAGTGTATGTAAACTGTTATAGAAAATAAACCAAACCAAACATTATTTCTGCCACGTGTATATTAAACATTCAGAAGAGTAAGAAGGAAGAAAATGCATACCAACCAGAAAGGATGGTTAGAATGAAGAGGGAAGTGTTTGGGTTGGAACTCTGGCAGAAGAGATGGAACTAGAGAAAAGGCAGGAAGTTCCAGAAAGCATACATGAGAGAACCACCCCCAAACGTAACTGCTTATGGAATATCACAGGACTGATTTGTGTGTTCATTTCTAATCAGAAGACTAGAAAGTCATTATACTCAATATCACCAAATTCATTTGCTCATGCATTCCTTATACTTCTTTGCCCTCAAGGAGATATAGATATAGGTCTATTATAGAACACAGAGAAGGACTCAAGAATTAAATCATAGGGGAAAATCAGAGCTATCTTAAAAATGAGAATTATTGTCAGGCTACTACAGTCCTGTTTCAACAAAGCAGGCTCATGCAAACAGACATCACTGACACCGTCAATAGCAGTAGAGATTACTGCATTGCCAACCACGGGGACTGTGTGTTGTCTACAAGTACTACTCTCCCTTTTTCTCTTACTTTAGAAAAAATTAATTCTGTGTGAAAGTCTTCACAACGGGAAATGTCTAAGCTCTGAATGGCTTTAAGGACTGACCTGATTGGGAAAATGAGGGAATGAACAGAGGAAAGACACATAGGCCCACAGACGGAAAGGCTGGGAGTGGGTGGGCCATGTGCAATCCAAACTGAGGAGGGAGGTTTACTGTACACAGCTGAATGATAAGGAAAGTTTATACACAGGTGAACAAGGGCAGGTTACCTAATCATGGTAGAGGTGTCTCTGCGAGGGAGTAGTCTTGGGCTATAACCATCAGGGAGGGGAAAGCCTGAGTTGATTTTTTCTGTCATTTCCCGATCCTAATGGGTGATGATGGTGGACTTGCCGTTCTCCCGAGTCCGAGGCCTTGGAGTCCTAGACCCAGCTGCGTTTATGGCAACAGCACACATTCACTCAGGACTTTCTCCTCTTTCTACAGGAAATGAAAGCCGCTGAACAAACAGCTGAATTCGGAGCATAGATGAATATTTTTTTCCTAGCCTTCACTGTAGCAAGTTAATCTAGGCAGCATTCAAGAGGATGCATGCCCTGCAGAGTGCTATTCAAGATAGTTTGTGTGTATGAGAGCTCAACTATCATAGACCAATGAATTAGAAAATATTCTTGTGAACATCACGGGTACCTAGTAGCTCTATTTTTAACTGCTATGCAACATGGATTTCTTATGTGTAGGATGATCCCATAAGAACATGGTGCTGCTGGGGATTAGGGAGAGCTTCAGAAAAATATGAAATAAAGATGAGTTAAAGCTCAACAAAATATAGGTAGCTAGAGAAGATAACATCAAAGAGGCTCTGATTTTCCAATTTATATCATGTTTGTTGGAATTAATTATAAAGGGAGAAAGGTGTCTTTCATGTAGCTAATAAAATAGCACCTAAGTATTGACTACCTATATCTGCTTATGTTCCCCACTCTCATGATTGATCCCCAGTTTTGAAAGGAATCTCAAAGGGACTGGGTTAAATGGAGATTCACATTGTCTTTTTCACAGTCATGTTGGTAAGGTTGGCTTAGCTGATCCATCTTTGCCATCACACTATATATATTAACTATATCTACAATTACTTGTGGATTCTATGGATTTACTCTCTCCCTGCTGCTCTGTTGGGACACCAAAATTACTCCCATTTGAAATGTGATCAAGGTGGTACTGAAGAAAAAAAATCCATACTTCTCTGACAGAGTGGCTGGCTCTTTATGGTCTTTTAAAGTCAGAATTACTTCATAATCTATAACTGGAAATTTTTTTCATTACATCTGAAAAATTAATTTCATGGTAATATCAAATATTAAATCATGATCATCCCATTAGATCTCACAGAGATCCATAGATTAGAACCTTATTTCATATGTGAAGCAACTGTATCTTAGCCCGTGTAAACATTATTTATTGCAGGTCAAGCAGTCAATACCTAGCAAAGGCAGATAGATACAGAGGAGTCTTGAACTTTTTTTTTTTAACCTTTGGTAGATAGTTAGAAAAGAAACTTTATTTTTGTTACCAGAATTGTTCCATAGCTAGAATATACCAAGACACAGGAAGAGAACAGAGGTAGTGTCAGAGATAAAGCAAATCACAATGGACCAAATTAAACCACCAGATTCTACACAGCACTCAAAGTAAATTCGTTTCCTTCCTCTGTGTCTCAAACTTCATGTTTGATTTTTATGACTTGGGATAATGTGATAACATGATAATGTATTTTTCCAAGCAAGGAAACTAGGACTATTACTAGCAAGAAAATAGAATTTGTATTTCTCTGGATAATTCTGTAAAATGTCTGTGTCCTTCATATTAATTGGCTGGTGAGGGGTTCACTTTTATTTGTCTTCCTCAATGTCTTTTGCAATAAATATGCTGGTACGAATGTAATTCCTCAAAATGTACCATACTTAGGTTTCTGAACAGCCTAACTGTGTGCACTGTACAATATAACCTGATAGAGACTTATAATGTGGTCCGTGTGGCTTTGATGCTTAGAGAGAATGGCGGAAGGGTGTCATCCTTCCTGCTTTATCCCATTCTCAGAGGACAATCACAAACATGTCAACACATGTTAAAGAGAAGTAAATGGGACAGCCAGATTGCAAGAGATACATGACTTTGCCTCTGGGTATAGGACCTTTACAGAACTGGGCCAAATGCCAAGAGTACTGAATTCAAAGGTAGGCTACCTGAAGTCAGACACTATTAATATAGCATCAGAAAATATAGCAAGTCAGGCCTTACTGGACAAAGAAGTCACATGATGGGCCGAGGATAGTCACTTTGGGAATTACATTAATTAATAGTAGCCTGAGTCCAGGAGGGTAGAGTGTCAGTCAAATCTAAGTTAGAATTTATATCTCATCAAAATGAGAAGGTTAGTTGGTCATGCATTTTCCCCTTTGGGAATACTTGCAATCATGCATATTAGCCATGATAGATTGGACAGATGAAGGTTTACTAAGGACTATCTTGGTGTGATCAAAGAGTTAATTTTCTCATTAATATTTTTTGGAATGACCTGGCTTAAAGAAGATTCCCTTTAAAAACCTGGGATTAATTGTATATGTATAGACAAAGAGAGACAGGGAAAATCAACCACGGTCTGCAGGCTGTCCTGAAGAATGTATCCTGAAGCCAGGCACCACTACTCTCTAGCAGTGCAACTCTGAACCTGAACCTTCGGAGCAAGGAACCTGAAACTCACAGAACATCGGTTTACTCAGATGGAAGATGGGAACTAAGCCCTTTAATTTAGAAAGCCAATATAAAATTAAATTGACATATAGAAACTCTATCTGTGGCTTAAACTTTAGTACAAATATTAGTTATTAACTGCTAAAGAGCAAGAAGAGGAGGAAGAAAGAACACCAGGCAATACATAAATTTTAGTTTCCTGAATAGAAATGTTGAATGACCTGGAATTCAGCCTAGTCAGCCCTAAGGCACTGGGAAGGACAAGGTGGCTGGAATCATTTCCTGGGCCCGCTCATTCCTTCATCTGATCTTTTACAGACTGCAGTTTTGGTATTATGTTTGTGAAATATTTGCGACTACAGCCACTCTGGCTATATTTTGATTATGTTGTCAGCATGATAATTTCATCCTTCTATTTTAATCAAGTTTTACCTTTATATTTGAAGTATGCTTCTTTTTTATTGGCTTTTTAATTTATTTACATTTCAAATGTTATCCTCCTTCCCAGTTTCCCCTCCTGAAACCCCCTATCTTATACTCCATTTCCCCTGCTTCTATGAGGGTACTCCTCCACTCACCTGCCCACTCCTGCCTCAGTGCCATAGCATTCCTCTATGCTGGGGCATTGAGCCTTTCCAGGACCAAGGGGTTCCCCTCTCATTGATGTCTGACAAGGCCATCCTTTGCTACATGTGCAGCTGGAGCAATGGGTCGCTTCATGCATACTCTTTGGTTGGTGGCTTAGTCCCTGGGAGCTCTGAGGGGTCTGATTGGTTGATATCGTTGTTCTTCCTTTGAGGTTGCAAACCCCTTCAGCTCCTTCAGTCCTTCTCCTAACTCCTCCATTGGGGTCCCCATGCTTAGTCTGATGGTTGGCTGTGAGCGCCCGCATCTGTATTGGTCAGGCTCTAGCAGAGCCTCTCAGGCGACACTATGCCAAGAAGTTTCTTTTGGAAGCATATAGTTATGTCTTACTTTTACTGGGCTTCTGGTTTACATTTAGTCCCATCATTTGTGTGGCTGTGCATAGGTCTATAACTATTTTTGGTCTATTCCTCAGCTACACTTTGCTCCAGTTTCCCTCATTTTTGTTTTACTGGTTTGTTTTTGGTATTTATGACTTATCATCTCTTGGTTAATTTATGGGCTATAACTCTTAACTTTGTTATTTTATGATTACAAAGTGATTTCTAAAGTCAACATTTTCAAATACAATATCAGTGCTGGACGGAGACATGGCTTAGGGGCTAGAGTGCAGTGACTGCTCTCCTGATAACTCAAGTTCAATTCCCACCAACCCGTACAGTGGCTCACGAACAGCTATAACTCTAGCTCCAGAGGATCTGACAACCTCTTCTGGCCTTCATGGACACTATACACACATGCTCCACAGAAATACATGCTGGCAAAATATCCATATGTACTAAAAATAAAATAAATATTAAAATTGCCAATGAAGCTATAAATCTGGCCTTCCATAAGATCTCCATGATTATGTAGTATAGTTCTAATTTTTGGAGCAGCAGTAAATTGAAGGGCCTGGAAGAGTAGGGTGAAATAAACGTTTACAATTCATAATGTTTGCAATGGAATGCAAATACCAAAATCTATCAAAATCAATCAGTAAAACAAGAAAGTCCAGACACTCATACATAACCTGTAGGTTTTTTTTCTGTTAATATATACTAAGTTGAGTTGGGAGGCAGAGAAGAAACACTCCAAAGGTATCAGTGAATCCTAAGACACATATATGTATTGTATGGCCAAGGTCTCCATTTGATGGATGGATATAGCACAAAACCCCCAATGATCTAGTTGTCCCATGCATTGCTAGGCATGCAAGGCAATATGGCATAGATGTGGGGATTCTCAAAGGGCGACTCAGTCTTCAATTTTAATTTTATCATGTTATTATTTTCAAGCTGTGCTGTTTAATCACTTTCCTTAACAGGACATTCCCTTATTTCATTAATTATTATAATTTTCTGTTATCACATGGTAGCACTGTAGACATGATAACATTTCTTTTAAAATATTCTGAAAAGGCTAAAACAGTTTTAAAATGATTTACAATTAAAGAAATAGAATGTAGTTTTACTGCTTCTATCATCTCCTTCCTTTCCTTTGTGTTAATGTAACAGTAAACATTAAGTAGTACAGAAGAGTTAAAAATTCCAGCCCTGAAGCCCAGATATTCATCGACAAAGCTTTGTGAATATTCAGTGATTATCATTACTAGTGTTATTAACAATAATGCCTAGTGAAGAGTAGCTAAGGCTTTAGATCAATCTTCTTCTATTCAGGAGAGGTAACAGAATTTTTAGGTCCTTCTCCTTAGCCATGCCATTGAGGAAATTCTGACTTCATCTTCTCTCACTCAGAGGGAATTGAGTGAAGAGTCAGGAGCTACATCAGAATCAAACAGCGCAACTGTCTAATTATAGGTTTGCTATTGTGTCTCTAACACTGAAGCCTTCAGAAGATTGAAGTTCAACAGAGTTGCTTAAGGTCAACATGCAGAAGAATGCGAATTGACCCACTCTTATCTCCTTGTATTAAGATCAACTCCAAGTGGATCAAGGACCTCCACATAAAACCAGATACACTGAAACTATTAGAAAAGAAACTTGGGAAGACCCTGGAGGACATGGGCACAGGGGGAAAGTTCCTGAACAGAACACCAATAGCTTATGCTCTAAGATCAAGAATTGACAAATGGAACCTCATAAAATTACAAAGTTTCTGCAAGGCAAAGGACACTGTCAGAAGGACAAAACAGCAACCAACAAAGTGGGAAAAGATCTTCACCAACCTCACATCCGACAGAGGGCTAATATCCAATATATACAAAGAACTCAAGAAGTTAGACCCCAAAGAACCAAATAACCCTATCAAAAAATGGGGTACAGAGCTAAACAAATAATTTTCACCAGAAGAAATTCAGATGGCCAAGAAACACCTTAAGAGATGTTCAACATCATTAGTCATCAGGGAAATGCAAATCAAAACAACCCTGAGATTCCACCTCACACCAGTCAGAATGGCTAAGATTAAAAACTCAAGAGACAACAAGTGCTGGCGAGGATGTGGAGAAAGAAGAACACTCCTCCACTGTTGGTGGGATTGCAAAATGGTAAAACCGCTCTGGAAATCAGTGTGGCGGTTCCTCAGAAAATTGGGCATGTCACTTCCAGAGGACCCTGGCATACCACTCCTGGGCATATACCCAAAGGATTCCCCTGCATACAATAAAGACACATGCCCCACTATGTTTATAGCAGCCTTGTTTATAATAGCCAAAAATTGGAAGGAGCCCAAATATCCCTCAAAAGAGGAATGGATACAGAAAATGTGATATATTTATACAATGGAATACTACTCAGCAATTAAAAATAATGAACTCATGCAATTTTTAGGTAAATGGTTAGATCTGGAAAATATCATCCTAAGTGAGCTAACCCAATCACAAAAGAATACACATGAAATGCAATCACTGATAAGTGGATATTAATGAGCCCAGAAGCCCTAAATGCTCAAGGCACAATTAGCAAGTCAAATGACTCCCAAGAAGAAGAAAGGAGAGGACCCTGGGCCTGTAAAGATTGGATCCAGTTTTGTAGACCCAGAACAGAGAAATCGTGGGGGGGGAATGATTGGGGAATAGTTGGGGGGGGAGAGGAATTATGGGACATATGGTGGGGGGAACTGGGAAAGAGGAAAGCCTTTGGAATGTAAACATAGAATATAGAAAATAAAAATTAAATTAAAAAAAAGAATTTAGTATTGCCTAAAATGGGTGGAACTGGAAAATATCATACTGAGGTAACCCAATCACAAAAGAACACTCATGGTATGCACTCCCTGATAAGTGAATATTAGCCCAGAAGCTCGGAATACCCAAGACATAACTCACATATCAAATCATTCCCAAGAAGAAGGAAGGAGAGGCCCCTGGTCCTGGAAAGGCTTGATGCAGCAATGTAGGGGAATACCAGGACAGAGAAATGGGAAGGGGTGAATGGGGGAACAGGCAGAGGGAAGAGGGCTTATGGGACTTTCGGGGAGAGGGGGACCAGGAAAGGGGAAAGCATTTGAAATATAAATAAAGACTATATATAATAAAAAAGAATTTAGTATTGCCTAAATGAGATGACAAGGTTTTCATCTGTCAACACTTTCTCACGGACAGTTGTTTATTAGTCAAAAGTATAGACTACCTAGGACACAACCCACAGACTGCAGAAACCCCAAGAAAGGAGGAAGGGGGAAGAAAATAATCACTGGAAGCAGAGGGAGGGAGGGACCAGGGTGGGAGTGGGAGGGGAAGGGTAGGGGATGGAAGGGGGATGGGAGGGGGTGCGGAAAGGAGGAACTGATCAGGTATGGGGGGAGGGGACAAGAGAGAAGTCTAGAGGCCCAGGAGAATAAATGAAAATATGCAGCCTTGGGGAGTGGGAGGTGGGGGAACATTTTAGAAAGTACCAGAGACCTGGGAGGTGAGAGATTCTCGGGACTCATAGGGGATGGTCTTAGCCAAAGTGCCCAATGATCAGGAAAGGGAACTCAAAGAGTCCACCTCTAGTAGATGGACAGGGCCTCAAGAGGAGGGATTGGGTTACTAACCCACAGTCACAATTTCAGAACATATAGCAGAGGACTGCTTGGTCTGGCCTCAGTAGGAGATGTGCCAATCATAGCTATCTTAAAGGCAGAGATGGATTTTTTGAACACCGAGGCCATACTGGAAATCTTTCAAACTCAGAGGCTTATTCACTGTTATGTCTCTAAGACACAATAATATATTCCTGGATATATTTATAGCAAAACCAAGCTAGGTTTTCTACTCGAAATCTCTGAAAAGAATAAGACTGTGTGCATGTTACAGCAAAAAAGAAAGAACAGCTAACAGTAGGGCCAAGGCTTAGATGACAGACATAGATAAGAAATCTGAGTTCCTCTTCATGTCCTATGCAGTGAGGTCTTCAAGCACAGAGTATGGCATGAACGTGTGTGAGTGTGTGTGTGTGTGTGTGTGTGTGTGTGCTGGGGGTTGGCCTAGAATTCTTATTCCCTATTCACCAGTATTTCCTGTACATGTAGACATGTGATATATTTGCTCTACAACTTCATTAGCCATGCATCATTTAACATTTCTAAGTTTGTTTTCTTATAAGAAGCTGGGCAAAACAGGCATTATCTTTACTAGGCTATACTGTGTGGATTGAATAGACCTTGATGTATGATCGTGAAATATTCTGGAATGGTGACTATATAATGCAAACATAGAATCTAGTAACAAAGACTTGCCAGAATAGCTAGAATTCAAGTCTGTAGAAATACTCTTTAAGTTACCTTTAGCAATTTACTTATTTTTAGTTCTAGTAGATAACACTAGCAACCTACACATGCACAGTTCTGGGACCTGAAGATATTAGACAAGTGCTCAACCTTGCAGCATCTAGTCTGGAGAATGGAAGTAAAGATTTGACCAAAATGGCTGACTACATAAAGGAATTTCAGCTCCTGTCCAAATAAAATCTCTTGAATGTATAGAAAAAAGTAAATGATTGTAAGATATACATGTAGCAGCAATAAATAAGATACACATGTATGCTCTCTATGAGCTGCAGACTTAGAATCACTCTTGAGAATTAAAAGCCAGATGAAGACAGGCCAGAGGAAGTCAGACAGCCAAATGCAAACAGCAGGACAGACTATGAGAGGATGAATTAAGTGGACGCTGCCTAGGACAGGCCTAAACAGGAGCAGAAGCACACATGCTGGGGCACTCTTTTATGATCAGCTACTTTCTTTATTTATTTATTGAATATAATCTTTATTTACATTTCAAATGCTAAAACCTTTCCTGTTTTCCCCCCAACCCCTCTTCCCACCCCCTGCCTCCAAGTATATGCCCCTCCACCCAACCCACTCCCACCTCCCCCACCTCAATTTCCCTTTGTTGGGGCATCTATTGAGCCTTCACTTGACCAAGGACCTCTCCTCCCACTGATCCCTGACAAGGCATTCCTCTGCTACATTTTTGGCTGGAACCAGGTGTACCCCTTGGTTGATGGTTTAGTCTCTGGGAGTGTCTGGGTGGCCAACATCCTTGTTCTTCCCATGGGGCTGTAAACCCCTTCAGCTCACTCACTGATAAGTGGATGTTAACCCAAAAGCTCAAAATAAACAAGTTACAATTCACAGACCACAGGAAGCTCAAGAAGAAGGAGGACTGAATTGGGGGTGCTTTGGTTCCTTTGAGAAAGGGAACAAAATACTCACAGGAGTAATAAAGGAGACAAGGTATGGAGCAGAGACTGAAGAAAAGGCCACACAGAGACTGCCCTACCTGGGATTCATCCTATAAACAGTCACCAAACCCCGACACTATTTTGGATGACAAGAAGTGCATACCACTTGCATACCATGGTTGTCCTATACATACAGAGGCAGATCAGATACTAATCTTACTTCACCATTTTGACTCCTCAGTGCGGAAACAATGAAGAAGTCAGAACGAGGCTACTGGGAGGAGCACATTGTCTCTGTAACAAGGGGACAGTGGTCCAGTAAGGCCCTGTGAGCTCACAGTCTCTGGGAGTGTCTGGGTGGCCAACATCCTTGTTCTTCCCATGGGGCTGTAAACCCCTTCAGCTCACTCACTGATAAGTGGATGTTAGCCCAAAAACCTTCCCAATCAGTTCAGGAGCACCTGTAGCTAGAACTTGTATCTTCCTTTCTGTTCTCATTTTCCTCAATGGGAGAAAAGCCAAACATCAAATGCAGAGACAACTGAAGATCCTATTTTTCACTGGGGGGTGGGTGGGTGGAGTGGGGGGGCATAAAACAAAATGACTTGGAAAAATATAAATGTAAATCAACAAATAAACTGTAAGGGAACAGAATTGTTATAACCAATAGAATACTTTAAAAGGTCACCATATTCTGAGAAAAATCTTGGTTATAGCCAAGGCATAAAATAGGGAAATTATTATGACAATAAAATAGTTATGAATCTGAAATTAAAACTTTCTAGGCAATGTAAAAAGCAACATAATACCTGTTGTGATATACATATACATATACATATACATATACATATACATATACATATACATATACATATACATATACACATACATATACATATACACATAATATACATATACATATACATATATGTGGATTATCTATATATCTATTTCATCTATATATTTACCTCACAAAATCAGATATATCTCAAAAGGGACATAGCTATTGTATAGGAAGAAAAGATTGTACTAACACTTGGTTTTCATGGACATTATGCAGCCCAGGCTGGGGTTTGGTTTGCTGCATAGCTGAGGATGACCTTGAACTCCTGATCCTCCTGCTTCCACCTTATACATTCTAGGATTTTAGGCATCAGCACTTTCACAGAACTTCTTTTAGAGTATTAAACTAGATAAAGTAGTTAAATGGTTGAATCCACAGACTACCATTCCAGGAATAAAAATATTTTATTATTATAATGACCATATCAGATAATTGCTAGTAATGATTTGTGATATATCCACAGAGTGGTATCTATAAGCAGAATGTCTCAACAGCCTGTCTGAAAGGTCCCAGATCTAACACTAACCTGATGGCACTGAGGAAGAGGGAAAGAAACAAGGATTTACCATGCGTGGAGGATGAGACGACCCTCATGACCCTCATTCCAGTTAAGGAAGGTGGAACACAGCCCAAGGTCAGAAGTAAAGCTATGATGAGAAGATAAGGAGGAACCTCTCACTTCCTCAGTGGTCAGACAGCAACAGCTTCTGGCTGGTCGTGTGGGCTGGTTAGATTTTAACACAGTATCTTTCTGTCGTTAGTGAATAAAGTGTGATGTTACCAGAGACTTGTGGTGGCCAAGCATGTGCCAGGAGTCACACCAGCCTGCCAGCAGTGAACTCACTCTGTGGCTTCTTGTATTTCCTGTCCTACAATTTTTTTCTGATCTAACTTTTAACCAGATGGGTCTCCAGGACACCTCTGAATTAAAACAAGAATCACAGTTTTTTCCCCCCACAAATTTATAGTTTTTAAGTAACTTTTATATTTCATTTCAGTCAAGTTTGACAAAACACTCCCAACTGTATTTATTAACTGACCCAAGCATCTCATTTAATCGGTTTGTTAGTGAGAAGCTTTGCAGGCTACAGTGTGTTATACATATCCACAAACCTCCAAACACAAATAAATCCGTGGTGTCTTTTAAAGTTGTTTTTCTCAAACTATTCTTTGGAGTTTGAGTTAGTCTTTCCCCTCAGATTTCTGTCATGTGTCCCTAAAACAAGGCCTAAAGAGAAGAATTCAGGATAGCTGGGGGTCCATTTCTAGATTTTATAAAGAACTCGTCCAACTAAATGTCAGACTTCATTAGCATTAAGAGACTGATAAAAAATGTTTGCAGATAGTATCTACATTTTCATATATTATTTATATAAGATTGAGAATTATAGTTTCTTTATTGGATATATTCTATATTTACATTTCATTTCCCTTTTTCTGGTTCCCTGGCCCCCAAAGGTCCCACATGACCTTTTCCCTCCCCCTGTTCCCCCATCCACCCTTTCCCACTTCCCTGTTCTGGTATTCCCTTACACTGATGCTTTGAGCCTTTCCAGAACCAGGGTCCACTCCTTCCTTCTTGTTGGACATCATTTGGTATGTGAATTGTGTCTTTGGTGTCCCAAGATTCTAGGCTAATATCCACTTATCAGTGAGTACATACCATGGGTATTCTTTTGAGACTGGGTTACTTCACTTAGTATGATGTTCTCCAGCTCCATCCATTTCTCTAAGATTTTCATGAATTCATTGTTTCTAATGGCTCAATAGTACTCCATTGTGTATATATACCACATTTTTTTTGTGTCCATTCTTCTCTGTTGAGGGACATCTGGGTTCTTTCCAGCTTCTGGCTATTATAAATAAGGCTGCTATGAACATAGTCGAGCATGTATACTTATTGCATGCTGGGGAATCTTCTGGGTATATGCCCAGGAGTGGTATGGCTGGGTCCTCCGGAAGTATCGTGTCCAGTTTTCTGAGGAACCACCAGATTGATTTCCAGAGTGGTTGTACTAGCTTGCAGTCCCACCAGCGGTGGAGGAGTGTTCCTCTTTCTCCACATCCTCGCCAACACCTGCTGTTTCCTGAGTTTTTAATCTTAGCCATTCTGTGAGGTGTGAGGTGAAATCTCAGGGTTGTTTTGATTTGCATTTCTCTAATGACTAATGATGTTGAACATTTTTTAAGGTGTGAGAATTATAGTTTCAAGATCAAAATGCTGATGAGGATGTGTGTATCATGTGAAAAGGCATGATTTATGATGAAGTACACAAATAACAGAGGTGGTGCCCACAGCAGTTTTGAGGCTAATGTATAATTTAAAACATTGCAACTTCACAAACAAGAGTAAGAATTGCACATTAGGTCCTGTTTGAGAAAACACTTGCTTTCAGTAAGATATTTAAGTGTTCTCCTTTATAACAAGGACCTGGGTGACACTACTGTTAGCTGCCCTTCTGTGACTAGCCTGAAGATGTATCGGTCTGCATGAGAGAGGTTGCAATGTCTTGCCTGTCTGCCTCTCCAAATTTTCCTTAACATTTTGATGTAGAAAAATGCAGTAAGAGATAGATTTTAAAGCTCAAAACAGAAACGCATCAAGCTAAGCTAAATTTATAGCTGAAAATAATTTATTTAAAACCTAGACATTTATTTTATATAAGAATCACTATGATTATTGTTACTAATGTTTGTATTTTATAAGGACCACTCAGAAACCCAGTGGAGAAGTTTTCTGCAAAGGATTACCAGATCCGGGCTGTCATGGAGACCGTTAGAAGATTTCCCACTTATTCCCACATCCTACTTTCTAATAAAACTGGCATCTATTATGGCATCCCATTAACCTCCATATGAGGTTACAAAAGGCAAATTTGCTCCTGGCTTTCAAAGATTGAGGGATGCAATTAAGTCCAATTCAACCATGAAAATATCATTCATGGTGGTTACAGATTCTCCTGAGGTCCAGTCTTAGCAACAAAATGTGTGAGAAAGGCTTCTGCAATGTCTATGTGCACATATGTGCATGTCTGTGCGTGCATGTGCATGTTTGTGCGTATGGAGGCCAGAAGAGGGTATCCGATCTCCTGGAGGTGCACACAGTGGTTAGCTACCTGATGTGGGTGATGGGAAGCGAATCTGGTCTCCTCTGTGGGAATCGCAAAGGGTCTTCATTGCTGAGCTATCTCTCCAGCTCATTATTTAAATAATTTTAAATAGAAATGTGTGCTATTTATTAATGACGACCTCATAGCTGATTTATGGGCCATTTGTCAGTTTTCTGGAGCTTAACATCTGCTCTGTCATTCAAATACCACCAGCAGAAGGTAATTGTGGTGAGCATATACACTCACGACATGACTGCTCCCTGGTATGGTTAGGGGCAAGGATTTTAATGTAGATAATGTAGTGTAATCTAAGCATGGAGACAGCCATGACTTCATTTAGTTAGCTAGAGGCATTTGGAAGGGTTCAGAGCAGAGCCATAAAGAAGTAGACTGAACATGGCCAGCAGACTGGACATGGCCAGGGCTGCCCGTGAGAGAGGGGAGAACAGCAAGGCAGAGAGAACAGAGAATACACAGTGAGAAAAGCAGGGGCAGAGCATAGAGAGAACATAGGGGAAATATTCAAACCTCCAGTTCTGAGTCTAATACAGCATAACATAGTGTATAGGAGAACAGTCCTCCTCCACTGTTTCTTTCATGTAAATATCTCAAATGTCTAGACTTCCCTCAAATACTACTTACCTAGACAAAAGTCAGTTGATGTATTACTTTTTTTTTAATCACTGTGACCAATACCTGACAAACAACATCCTAGGAATCATTTTTGGCTCATTGTCTGAAAAGATACCATCATCGTGGTGGGTAAGACCTGTCAGGGGCAGCTCCAGTGGGGTGATAGCGTGTGGAAGTTTGCTCACTTCTGTGGACCAGGAAACAGAGAGATGAACACTAACATAAGTCTGCTTTCTCTTCTGTTTTTATTTCACCCACAGTAAGGCCAGGCCTTTACTCTCCAGTTAATCATCTATGAAATGCTCTCACTGACACACTGGGAGGCGGGCCTCATTATCCTCGGTGATTCTAATCAGTCAAGCTGACAAGGCAAACCATCACAGAAGAAATTCCATGAAGCATCTGAAATCTCCAGGGCATCCTGTGTGAAGCAATCTAGTTTCCCTCAAGGCTCTCTGTCACATCATTGTTCTCACCATTAGCTGCTTGTTATGTTGCTGTTTATGTGATATTCTTGCTGGCTTACAAATTTCATGAAGGTTAGGACTATCTTCTTCATCTTTAATTTTATTCTAGCAGCATGTATGTGAAAATTAAACCATGTACTGGAGTGGATTTAACATTTTCTTCTCACAAATATTTGTGGCAATTCATAGTTTAAGTATTACCTAGGGCAACGCTTTAGATGCAAATAGTCATTAATGGTGAGGACTTCAGGTCTGGACTTATGACTAGTAGAAGAGATAATATATGACTGGTAGTAGTGTAATCTAAGCATGGAGACAGCCATGACTTCATTTAGTTAGCTTTTGCCCAGGCAAAATTATGAGACACTTATAATAATGCATCACCCAGGATGTTCAGACACAAAGAGAGAAGAGCCCAACTTTGACTTCAATATGAGAAAATGTAATCATACAAGCATGGCTTACTCGCTGGCCCTATCACGTGGAGGTAGGATGTTAACTTCCTTTTGTACATTGTCTCTATAACTATTGTTGTTTCACACCACTGTTTGCTTCCCTTCTAAGCCATTAGGTATCTTCTGGTAGCAATGATGACTATATTCTTTCTTATATTTGTCAAGCTAGAAGAAAAAAATCCCATCATATTATATAATAAAAATTCTTCCCCTTTGTCTGCTCCTACATCGTATTACCAATAAAAGAACAATTACAGTCACTTTAGGAAAGTTAGTGTGTATCCTGATATCCAGACTGTGACTAGACCTAATTAGTTTCCCCTCAGTCTCCTGAGTTGCTTTGGGGAGAGGTGGATATTCAAAGAAATACAACTTCTGTTCAGTGGGATGAGGTAGGGTGATTGCTGAGTAGGAATTCATAGGTGTACAATAAGAATGACAATTCTTCAAGATGTAAATTTGCATAAACTACACCCTTTATGGAATCCTGACTTGAGACAATAGAAAGAAAATCAGTTTTTAAAAATAGTTTATAGCAGATGCTATAAACAATAATTTCAGTGTTTTTCCCCCCCATCGGCCCTAAGTCTCTCTTTATATAAATCCAGTTAATTTCCCCCTCTAATTCTGCTGCATTCTATCTATGTAGCACCTGTGAGGAGGGAACTTTGTGTACACAGTTGGTGGCAATTAATTGAAATTATGCTGGAGATAATGGGACATGGTGATAAGCAAGGTGTGTGTCTGTGTGTCTGTCTGTCTCTCTCTCTCTCTGTGTCTGTGTGTTTGTGTGTGTGTGCCCACTTGGACATTGGGAAGGAATGGCAAATTAGCCCTCTCAGCCTGCATGCAGTACTCCACACTGCCCCTGTTTGAGGAGGTAAATGCTAAGACCGCCTGCTGCTGGACACCTGCTGCTTTATGCTTTGGAGTACTGAGAATGATTCTCTTTCCTTAGGGAAGTGTGAGTGTGGCTTCCTTCACATCCTCCTCGGTAGACACAGCAGTGTGCGTGTGAAGTGAATGCGGGCATATTTCCTGAGAAATTCACTTCGGAAGCATTACAATATCAAACACACATCATACTGGGCCCAAGATGTAATGGCTGCTTTCTAATGTTCAGGAGTTTATTCTGTGCACACAAAGGATATCTTAATGGGATTCCATAGAAGGACAGCTCCTAGCAATGGTGGGTGCTTTCATTTACCTCCTCAGCTTCATTTACCCCAAAGCTTCATGTGTGCAAGGAAAGAAATGGACTCTTGCAGAAGAGGCGAAAGGTTAATATAGTTTGTTGTGACACCTTCCCAAATGCTTTGGCAGCAGTAACAGGCTTGCATAATATGACAGGAGGCAGTAAGGAGCATCTCTTTGGACTAGAGATCCTGCTGAGCAGCTCTTTTCTAGAGGGAGCATCCTCACAGGTGTCAAAAATATAACATGTAAATTGAAAAGGGGTTAGCATTTGTTTATATGTAGAATGTAGAATTTTGCTGTTAACACTTTCAGAAGAAAAGCAAGTGGTTTAATGATACAAAGTAGAAGTCTCTTAAGTATAATTACATACATACATACGTACATACATACATACATGCCAAAACTTGATTCTGAAAGTGAAATTAGTTTCTCTTTATTTCATGTTTAAGAATTGGATATTTACCAGAATAAAAGTTTAATACTCAGAATCTTGTTGAGATTGAGAAAAGATTCAGTCCCTCTGCATCCCTCTTCTCAGTATGGAACAATTAGAATTCCTGACCTAGTTTTCTTTACACTGTAGTTCTATGGGCACATCTTCATTCACTTCTTTCTGATTTTTCTTGTTTCCAAGGCTTTTCTTATCTCAGCCTTTTACTGACTCCCAGGACTCTTTTTGTTTATATTCTCCTATGAGTGGTTCCTTTTTATTTATTATTATTATTTTTTTAATCTGGGGGTTTCTTTTCATGGCCTGCTCCACATTTCACATGAGACTGCACTCTTCTTTTAATTTTTTCTGTTTTTATGCTTCCCTTTTTACCATGCCTGCTATAAGCAATTATTTTCATGTTTGAAAATACACCTAGCTAAGATCCTAATATCAGGTTCTCCAGCCACTATATGTTTCTGCATTATATAACTTAGGTCTAAGTAGATACAGCTACAGGCAAACATAGCATTTGCCATAGGATTGGTGGTTTCTCACTGGTTTGTTTCCAAGACCCCAGATGGTTTCCCCAGACCTCTACTTTACATTGACTCCTGTCTACAGCCCGGTCTCTGTCCAGTAGCAAACCCACCATGAAAACAGAATGCCAGTAGACTACAGAACAGTCATTCCTTAAAGGTCAATTGTTTTGAGGAATAAAAGGACACCAACAGTCCTGTGTGTACTAGTATCTTAGTTATTAAGGACATGAGTGGGAAACATAAAGAAAAAAAAAGTCATATCAGGATTAGTGACCACTATTAGCTTGCTAGATAGGAAACAGAAAAGAGGGGTACACATTGAAAGAGGAACAGTCGTAGCAAAAACAGCTGGGAGTTGAGATGTGAGAGTTTTGCTAAAAGGTAGACTGAAAAGAGACTGATAAAGATATGCATTCAAACAGTCTCAAACAGTCTCCTCTCTCTGGAGGCTGTGTAATAGAAGCCTGTAATTAGGATAGTGTGTTCTTAGGGAGAAGTGCAAGGAAGACAATAGATTATAGAAAAAAAAGGCTGGAACAGAGAAGGACCACGGAGTCCTATTATGTTGGCCTTGGGTATTATATAAACAAAGGAGAGCTGTAAAGAGAGCTGAGTGGAGACTGGCTGTGACATCAGAGTCTCTGCAGACTCCCTGACCTCTTAGGATGACCTGGGGTGGGAGCTGAAGCCTCAGTGTGTTCTCAAACCTCAAATGGAGACCAGATGCTGGAACAGAAATATGGAAGTATGCTCCTTAACTTCAGATGGTGAACTGAAGCTGGAGCCACAGTATGGGGATGTGCCCCAATCTCACCTGGTGAACTAGAACTGGGGTCCAAGTATGAGTAGGTTCCCTAACTGAAAATGGCGAGCTGGAAATGGGACTAATGCACAGATATGGGCTTGCTTCCTACTATAAAAGACAGACCACAGCTGGGGCAGAATCAAGCTTTTCCTCATTTTAGATGAGCAACTTCCCAGAAACATAATCTACTACAAAGTGTCTAAATATAAGGAGTCTCATTTTTATGCCATCTTATTTCATTCATGTAAATATCGTATATCATATAAATATGATATATATAATTAAATAACATTTTGTAATTGGTAACCTGGTGATAGAGAAGAAAGGGTCCAAACTCAAAGGCAGGTGTGATACTGAATTTCACTATGTGTGACACTGGCAGAGCAAAAACTCTGGAGACGCAGAGTCTTCATTTGTATAGATGAAGTGAGTTTTTCAAGTAACTGCCTCATTGTTACGGTTTGAGATTAGGATCTATGGTTATGCACCATACCCAGTATACTTCTCTCCACCTCACAGGCAATAAATAAGTAGGGCCCACTAGCGTTAGCTTGATTTTTACAAGTTCTTAGAGGGGCCAGACTATGTGATAAATCAGCCCACTGATAGTATAATTGTGGTATGATTTCACTGGGGCTTTTTTTTTTTTTGGTCAGGAAAGGGTGCCATATCCCAGGCTTAGTGTATATTCTAAGTGAGTATGTAATCATGGGAACCAAGGGTTAGATGTGTAAGAAATCCCACCTTTATCCCTCCCAAGTTGTTCCCATAATTCTAGAGATTTAGAAATCCTGGTTTCTAAACAGGAACTACTTCCTCTAAATGATACAGTAAAAGTCTTGTGAGCTCCCGAGCCTGACTACTGCTGTTGAACCCCTGGTGGCAGAGTCAGGCAGCGGTGGTGAAGAGTTTGTGGCAGAGCAAAATGTTCCCCATGGTCAAGAATCAAAATAAGGAACAGGAAGTTGGGGCTCTAAAATTTCCTGCAGAGCATGCTGTCAATGACCTCACGACCTTCTCTTAGGACCCAGCTACTAATAGTTCTACATGGGGGAACAAGCCTGTAAAACAAGAGCTTTTGGGAGATATTATATGCAAACGATAGCAGAAATCTTTGTTGACCTTTTCCTGTGAAATTTGGGTGGAATGTCTGGAGGATATACATACTGAGTTGATTCTCAAGATCCAGTGTTTTCTGTGGGTAGTTTCTTTAGTGTGTCTGGAGAAGTAATAGAGAGTTATAACTTCATATTCCTTTTAAAGCTATGTTCTCATGCTGTAGTTCAGCAGGGATATTATTCTTTAGGAGTCTATTGAGGATCCATTAAGAATGCTGTAACAGTCCCATGACCCTTTGTGTTTGTTTTCGGTGATCAGAATGGAGAGAGGTCAGGTATATGATTAACCTGCAAACTTCCCCCAAGGTCAACTAACTCCTTAATGAAAGTTATAAACCCAACCAGGAATCACCCAGAACTCAAATAAACAGAGGAGATTAGGTCACTCAGGGGAAACATAACAAAGTCGATTACATCTCAATATGGGTAGGTTTACCAGATTTTTCTCTCTCCTGAACAAAGAAGCAAGGAGTGCCTGTTTAAAAGTGTGGGAATGAGGGTGTGCAGGAGTGGTTGAGAACCCAGGAACAGAGACATTCTGTGCTCGTTTCTCTAAAATTTACCCAAGTCTGTACATACCTCTTTTACTTGAATGACATCATCTATAAAAATAATCATTTTATTGCAGCTTAATATATACTTATTGTCTTACTTAGGGTTTCTATTGCTGTGATAAAATACCATGACCAAGAGGAACTTTGGAAGAAGGATTTATTACAGTTTATAACTCTCATAATAACTGTCATTATTTTTCAGAAAACAAATAAAACACAAAATGTATCAAATCACTATATAATACTATGTGACAAGTCCTTATCGAGTCCTTCTGTTTGTTTGAAACTGAATACCAATCCACCTCTAAGAAAAGATAGGGAGGACCTAAGTGACCGTAGCTCTAGGAAATTCAGGGGATTAAAGTATGGATGATATACTTTGTGTGATATCACTAAGAACTAAGTCATGTTCTCAGCACAATAGTCTTAATATTTGCAAAGGAAGTCCTAGTTGTTTTGCTCTTGGAAACCTCTTTTCTGTTTCAGCCAAATGAGACACAAACAGTGCACAAGTGGTTCTCTCCACACTGTGCATAACAGCGAAAGGGGTTCAGACCGCCCCACAGGGCTTGGGTAAACAACTGAAGTACAGCAGATCAAAGCTCTTAGGCTTTCTTGATGTATACATACAGCTTGCTTTGGTTTCTTTCATTGATAATGTATATTACATATTTATTTGTATTTGATAATATACATTTTTTCTTAAATGTACTATCAAGTCTGTATTCAGAAGTCCTAATATAATATCAAGAAGGAATATATTAAAAAAAACACAACAGAAACCAAATGTGTGGTAACCTTAGAAAGTGAAGGGACTCTGAGGATTATTTCTAGACAACGTTGAGGTTCGTAAGTGCCCAGGGGCAAGTACAACTTCACTGCTGAGCTGAAAAGAGGATCCAGATGAGGGAGGGGCAAGCACCTCAGCCTCACGGGGCCGCCCACTCCACAACTCAAAGGCAACATTCATGACAGAATGGGGATCACACCCTGAAAACATAGCAAGCACAGGTCTGAGTCAATCCTAGTGACTATCTAACGAGCATTGAACTGCAGCCACTGGGGGGGGGGGAGGCTAGAAAACCATCAATGTTCCATTGTTCTCATGCTCAAGGTGGGAGGTACTCTACAGTGTTGGCTCCTCCAGCATGTTGGCTTCCTCAGGAGAACTGGGAGGCTTTGTGGTTTACCATTAAAATTCACAGTAATAATTACTCAGATTTAAGATATTTTCTTTCCTTCCTTCTTCCACACCCTCAGTGGCTTTTGGAATGAGCCCATTAAGTCATACTTGCAAAATTTATGTAGCATAATCTTTCTAAATGATCTGGTAAAGGGGAACAGGATATAAATACAGATTCCTTCTGCCGTTCACATTTTAAAGCACAACTGCACTTTTAGGAAAGAGATCAAGTCTAGCTAAAATCTACAGGTTTCCTCTGAAGACTTAAAGAGTTTTTCTGATTTAAAAAAAAAACACCTGGAAATAGCATTTGGTAGTACAGTCTTGGGGGAATTTGAATTCTAAGTAGCCCTCTCATTTCTGTTAATGGATATATGCCACAGTTTCTGCATCCACAAAGCGTGAAGATACAATGGTTGTTTTGCAGGGTTTGGGGATTTATGTCTAACAAAATTATAATTCTAAGTGGGAGCTCATTCTCAGAAGCATTGATCCACCCCAGTGAGAAAAACACCAGCAGGGGGCAGGAATAATGGAGATGCTGCTGCAAATCAGTAAAGAAAGCCATCTACAGCCCAAACTGCTCAACAGAGCCGGGTGGCCTACTGGAGTACCACACCCACACAAGCCGAGTGAATCTTCTGCCGAATGAATGAATGAATGCAAGGGCATTCAAATCAAAACCAGGGGCTGTGTCTGGTGAGAGGTATATTATAAGAAAAAGACTATAAGGTCTCTGGATTTCCATTGATATATTGCAGTTTTTAGTAGGCCATCTGCAACTTAAGCCCAGGAGGGACATTTTCCTGGAATGTCTACTTCTTAGAGAGTATCCTGAAACCCCTCTCCTCCAACTGGCTCACTATTTAGTCACCCTTCGATATCTAGATGAGTCCATTAAATTATCTTCTGGAACTCTGAGGCAGACCTCCAACAGAAGGTCTGGCAGTCTTGAAGCTAGGTTTGCCTTCTCAAGCAGCAAGAAAAGGGGACAAGATAATTGTGCAGCGACCTGTCCGGTGTGCAACTCTTCCATCTTCTTGAGTGGGCGGCCAAATGGGCTCCATGAAAACAATGCCCTCCCAGGCTGTCTCCACTCAAAGAGAGGAGGGAGGGAGAAGAAGAGGAGGAGAAAGAAACTAAAAGAGGGAGACATAGACAGAGACAGAGAGACAGAGACAGACACAGAGATGAGGGTAGGGGATATAAAGACATTGGGCTGAATGTTACTCTTGTGGGCATTGTTGCTGATTCATCATTCAAATTCTTTTAAAAATGTATTTATTTTTATATATGTGTATGTTAGTATGTGTCTGTGTGTGTATGCATGCATGTGTGTGTATGTGTACATGCATGTGTGTGTATGCATGTGTGTGTGTGTGTGTGTGTGTGTGTGTGTGTATACATCTGTGCACATATGAGGGTAGGTGCCTAGAAAGGCCCAAGATGTCAGATAATCCTCAGATGGAATTATAGGCAGCTGCAGATTTCCCGTTATGGGTGCTGGGAACCAAGTTTAGGTCCTCTGAAGGAACAGCATGTTCTCTTAACCATGGGTCCCCCTCACACAGAATCCTTACCACACAAGTATTAGAGTATTCATCAGGAGATGGATATTAAAGGTAGATCAGCAGGTTTGGGCCAGATTTGCCTCACAGCATGGCATGCAGGCCAAATGGGTCTTGAATGGTTTTTATTGGTCACTCATCAAAATCCTCCAACTAGCTGCCAGCAATCTACTCTAAAGATGTGGACACATGTATCAAAAGCATAAAAAGGATACTTATGTCAAGATTCTGCTCTATTGGGCACATTCAAAGTAGAGCATCATTTTCATTGAGACAAAGACACCAACAATAGTTCTTTTCTCATTTGGTAAGGTGTTGCCTTTCTAGTGTGGTCCATCTTCATCTTCCTTCTCAAAACTCGGCATCCTTCAGAGCCCAATGCCACTCAGAAATTTTCCCTGTCTTTTTCTAGGTGTACCATCCTGGGGAATACTTTCTGTACTCTGAATGATACTAGCTTTTCCTGTACAACTATTTTAAATTAAGGGCCTACTACTTGGCATGGTTAAATTTTTCTGTGTAGATGTTTTTAAGTTTACTATAATCACTAAAATATAGGGCTTTATTTAATTTGTAATTTGCTTTACCTATAAGGTCTAGACCAGTGGTTCTCAGCCTTCCTAATGTTGTGCCACTTTAATAGAGTTTCTCGTCTTGTGGTGACCACTAACCATAAAATTATCTTGTTGGTACTTCACTACTGTAATTTTGCAACTGTTATGAATCATAATATAAATATTTGATAACGTTAGAATCAAATGCGAAAGAGGTTGCAACCTACAGGTTGAGAACTGCTGGTCTAGAAGAAGACGGCTTACAAAAGCGATCACAAGAATAGTATTTGTGAATGGATTATGAAGAGAAGGAAATGACGCAGTCTTCAATAAGGCTTGGGAAGCGCAAACGCGCTCTGCCGTTCTCATCTTGCCTGCTTGATATTTTAATTGAGAGTCTCGGGTGAGAAGCTAAAGGGCACATTCCCTAGGAAACACACGGAAATGACTTATAAAAATGGATGGCTAGAAAATTTTCTAAAGATGAAAAGAGGGAAGAAATAAAGGGAGAGCAGACACTGGTACCATAGACACGGTAAGAACTGACAACGCTTCCATTTCTTTTTCAAATTTTGATTTGATTTTGTTTTGTATTGCAGAAATGTGGTGTTAGATGGGGACATATGGTGTGAGGCTTTCTTTCATTCTTTGGCTGATAGAGGCGTAGGGAGGAGAGATCTGGTAGTTGGAGGTAGGTGGAAGAAGCAGGGTGATTGCTTGCAAAAAGCTTTGGAAAAGGTAAGGAAAGTTCTGCATTTTTTATTTTGACCCTAAACTGAATTTTATAGCTCTTTTATCTTATATTTGCCAGCAGGTATGTTCTTTAAGGGAAGCGTGTTTAGAAGTTTATAGTGATTAAGTCTATTGCTGGGTATTCAACATTCAACCTAGAGTCCATGCCACAAGACCAAACCTCTATGTTTCACTCTAAGTGGGGAAGGAAAAGGGAGACAGTTCATAAAGGCACACCTATAAGATGCAATTAGCTCTTTCTGCTTTTCTCTTTCCTAGTACCACAGCAGTACTAGGTCCACTGAACCCCCAGGATCTTGCTAATCAGTTTTGGATGGAGGCAACCGAACACTAAGTTACTCAGAAAAGTCAAGGTTTTCAGTGATAGGAAAACAAAGGACTAGACTCACATCTCTATTTTGCTGGTTGACAAAGGACACATGTCCCCATTTAACAGCCCATTGCTGGTGGAGGATGAAGCCTGGTTGATGTCCGTCCAGCATTGCCCTAGTCAGGTCAGTTCCTGCTCAGTGAGAGACACTTGTGCTGCTGCGTAACTGTGCTTCTGATTAAAGGGCACTGGGTCACTCTAGACCTTTAACAGCACTAAATGGACTATTAGGCAGAATTGAAATGGAAGTGACCTCTACAATTTACAGCTCAGAAATACACAGCGACCAAATAATTACCTCATATCCTAGACACTTCATGTTGCCTTTCAGCCTGGGACTGAAAATGAAAACAAGAGCAAGCTAACGCATCATGGTGCTAAGCTGCCTATTGGTTTATCTAATACCATCAGATCACTCTGAGATGTGGGTCTTTATGCCTCTGATATAGAAAGAAACTAAAGTTTAGATAGTTAAAGCGATTTTGTCACTCTTTGAGGAGGTGATATGGGAAGGCAGAATGGGAAAGCCCACTTCTCTATGGCTGTCTGCTTATTAGTGCACAATTAAAAAACCTCATAATCATATACATTTTCTTTTCCTACTTCCACTTCTTGCTACTTAAAAGGAGTGTGGCAGCTATATAGCAGTTATTGTGAGATGGAAGTAAAAGAGCTCAGGGACTGGAAGGATGGCTTCTCAGTTAGGTGTACTTTCTGATCTTGCAGAGGAACCAGGTTGGGCTCCCAACACCCACATTGGCTCAAACTATCTTTAACTCCAGTACCAAAGGAAGAGGTGCCCTCTTCTGGATGCCCCAGTAAACATACATACAGTGCACATACATATATGTAGGCAAGCACTCATACACAGACCATAAAAATAAACAAGCCTTTAAAACCCAATCCTTGCTACATTTCCACAGGCTGCTAGCTAAAGGCTCCTAGTTAGCGTTCACACCACAGCTCATGAATCACTGCTTCCAGATCATTTTTTCCAGATCTAAAGTCTCCGCAACACCAACTTTCTGTCACTTCTCATTTGTCACCTTTAGAGCACCAATCATAAGATACAATCTTCTAATTATTTTTCTTCCTCCACAAAATGCATGCAGCCCTGTAGCAAAAGGATTGTGTTTGTTTAGCTTGTGTTCTGTGACTTCTGTCTAGCAGTGTGCCTGGCATGCAGGGTGCTACTCAAACCAGTTCAGTGAATGGCCCTGTGTGGGCAGAAGAGGAGCGGTTGAAAGACACTGCATTTATAAATCAGAAATAATCAACACAAGCTTCCCTCTTACCCCTCTGACTTCCTTAAGATTATTTCCCCTTGGCTTCACCAGTGATCCTATGGGATGCTGCACTGAACTTCAGCTGACACAGGTCAAGGAAGCCGCATTTGCCTCTGTTCTCTAACAAAGAAACCTTGAGCTATTTTTCTATACCTACTGGGATGAGGTCTGTCTACATGGAGTCTGAGTTGAGGCCCAGTGGTAAACTAGTGGGTACAAATTAAAGCCTGGCACTCTCCGAGTCAATATCTGACATGGTAGAGATACCCAATGAGAAGAAAAATATGGCTTCTTTGGCATAGATAAACTTGCCCTAATCATCTCCCACCTTCCCAGGAATCTTCTGAAAATGATCAAAATGTCTCCATGGAATCTCAACTTACAGCAAATTTTCTTGTCCTTTTCTTAGTGGTAGGAATGGAACACAGATTTCTGTGTATGCTAAGCAACTGCTTTACCACTGAGCCCATTCCTATCCCTGTGCATTCTGAACTTCTAAAATCAGGCTCTGTACCCAGGGATCATGATCTTCTTAGAGCTTAGGCTGTAGAAGGAAGGCTGTAGTTCTTTGGTACCGAGATTAGACGTTTTAGACTAGTTTCAGTTGGATTCTTTCCCTCTTGAATGATATAGTTGACCTTTCAGATGTCAGCTCAAAGGCAAGCAATCTGGCCACCCCTTTTGAGTCTCCTAAAATCAGCAGGCCTTTCCACAAAAGTTAGCTTTTCTTTAGTTACTATTCAGTTGCCATAGCTCAAAGACCTGACCAATTCGCTGTGAAACTTTCCCTGGCTTTCTAAAACACCTAGGAGCATGCCCCATTGTGCCTCTGACTAACATAGCTTGTTTAACAGACATTCCCATGCATCTTGGAACTCTGTATAGAAGCTAATCCTAGAATGCATTTCGTTGTTTTTGAGTATGCAGGTTAATTCTGAGTATGTGATACAAGGTTAGGAATGTATGAAGTGCTCTCTATATCACCTTGGGATAGATATTTGAGCAATATGATTTTGTAGTTACAACATCACAACCTTGGGATAGATATTTGAGCAATATGATTTTGTAGTTACAACATCACAACCCCAGTTCAAGGGACTTGAACTGGGGTTGTGATGTTGTATAAACAGCAAAGAAGACAAACTCATTGCCATTGATTTTTTTGCAAAATAGCAGATAAAATATACTCAGATAAATATTCATTATTTATTTATTAGAATAATACAATTTTGGTAAAGTTTTTCCAGATTGATTTATCTGATTATAATACTAAAACTTATTTGAAAATCTGTGCAAAATGTTTCAATAGACCATATGTTTTATATTATTGAGAATTTGTGAATGATTATCCTATAAATACATTTTGGCTATTCTATTATCCTATTATGTTCTCTGTAAACACTATTTGGGGTAGATTTGTTTGCCAGTTTATATTGGTGTAGATTAACAAATAATTGACAATATTTGTTATGATGATTGCTACCTAAAATGTGATATAGAACCTGTTCCAGTTTAAAAACAACATGCCATTGTGAACTTTTCTGTGATGATTTTAGCTTTAATGACCTTTCATTGTAGATCTAAAATATCCTGGGTATTACATACCAGTCACTGTGCTGGATACTGAGAAAATAAATAGCACTCTGTCTTATGAATGAGAGGGAGCATACATCTTTTCCAGTTAGTCATGGTTAGAAGAGTCAGATATTCAAGCAGAGGTCTTTTAATAAATGAAAATGAAACAGTGCACTTAGTGCACATGCACTTAATAGTTCTGAAGTACAGCAAAGAGAATACTAGCCTGCCCCCAGGAGGTGGAGTGCCACCTTTTAAATAGGAATATTGTATAAAAAATGAATGCAAACAAGTTAACACTTCCATGTGACAAAAGATGCTGGAGATACTCCTCAGTCAAACACTAGCTTGTTGACTGTCAGTAGAACAACTCTCCTCAGAACTCTCAGATGGAACCCACCCTGTTGACGCCCTAATTCCAGCCTCCCTTGCTTTCAAATTGTCAGTTAATAAATTCCAGTGGAAGACACTCAGTTAGTGATACTTTGTTAAGGTAGCCCTAGTAGACTGATTATATTCAATTTTTCTTGGGGACACAGCGAAGAACAAGAACAATTCTGTTTGGATTCTATATAGCACACAAATGCTAATTCCACCAAGAAAAAGATAAACCTGAAGAAATTACAAACTTGCTTTTTCTTTTAAATATGCCCAGAGAAGAATTCAAATACCCATATTTTTATTCATCCTCAACTTCAAGTCAGTCTAGTGTTTGTCAAGAATATATACTTTTCTTATCTTTTTATAGGGTGTGCATGTGTGTGTATATGCACTATTCTTTGTGAATTTAAATCTGGGGAGACTTGGAGCTCTCAAAGTAACTAACTTTTACAGAGCACTTATTACTTTGATCTCTCTCCAAAAATTTATATTTACCATTCTCTCAAACAATTTTGAGCATGTGAAAGAATACAAATACTCTAAACTAGATGTCTGAAGAGCAGCTTCACTCTGGGGACCGACAGGCTGTATGGAATTGGACATTTAAATAATTTCCACACAGCTATCAGTTTACGGAAAAGAACAGTAGATTTTCATATTGGCCGTCAGCTATTGCCTGCAGAGTCTGTGAGTGCCTCTGCTTTAAGACAAGAAGTGCTCAGAGACAACACATCAGAGCAACTGCCATTCAGTCACACCAGCCAGGGAAGGAAGTGACAGGAAGAGACCATCTTTCACTCTCATTTTCACAGGGAGACTGCCTGTTATATTTTAGCTCTCCCCATGCACAAAGACAGCCTTAAGACAGGAGTTAGCAAAAATAAATGTTTCCAAGTTAATATTTTGTTATCCTTAAAGCAGCATCATGTGGCTTTATAGTCACTGGGGTCAGAAAATCCTGTGGCAATGGTACATGCACCTACAGGAGCAATTTGTACTTCACAACACAGCAAATGATCTTAGACAATTACAGAAATCTTTATGTTCTCATCTGTACCCTGGAGACAAGTGACAATGATCACATATTCTGCTAAAACTGTCAGCAATAAGATGTGAGGAAAACTCAAACCAGAACTTCTAACAAATTATGAGGTTCTAAAATGAAGCAGATATTTCTGGGGCAATGGCTCTATACTCACAACACAGCTGCCTCCTCATGATCCCCAAACCATAAAACACAAATAGTAAAGACCTAAAAGATAAACACAGGCACACTACAAGGAAATGGCCCCCAAGGACTATGGACTCTACAGAGTGTGACAATGACTTCAACCCTGTGATGCGAGATCAGCTAGCCACGGCACACATGGGGGAGGAAGGCGAGGGTGGGGTGTGGAGTGTGTCCATCATATACACAGAGCATGGTCCCCAAGGCAGTTCAAGTGAGAATGATTGGCACTGTGACTTGGGACAGCAGCTCCACTTCTGTATCTGTAAAGTGCCATAGCAGCAGCAGGGCCTTCGTATTAGAGGAAGCACCATAAGTGAATACTTCACATAGAGCTTGGAGATTGGTCACAGAGGAAGTGCTAGCTGTCATTATTACTTCTGTTTGCCACTATTAGGTAAGAAGACTTATTTAACTTAACCAAATCATTTTCAAATTACTTAAATGTAACTAGAATGCATGATGGGATAGTGGTAAATGGATTCAAAAGCTGTTGTTTAGACATAGATAACTCTATTTCTATGTTGTTGATTTGTTTATTCATTATTTGTTTATACAACAAATAATTATTGACTATAGTGCTAGAGCACTGTCATAACACTATTGTTCCAACAATTATCTACATAGTCTCTGAATCAAAGGGCTAAGAGCCAGATAGATGCCAGTGAGTTATGTACGAGCCATTAGATGGCTTAGTGACAGTAGAGAGAGTATGGAAGGAAGAGGGACCTCTTGTCCAGAGAAGAGGAGGGATAGTATGTATCACTCCTTAGGAATTAGATCTAAATTAAAATGCAGGATAACTGTTTTTAGGTATAATAAAGACAGACAAGTAAATTAGCATAATAACCAGAAAACCTTGGCTCTTTGACACAGAAAAAAAATGTATGCTTTCAAAGGTAGTAAGCAGCTTTCTCTTTACAGTTATTTAAGTAGAACCTTAATGTCTTTAGTTTGTCATTGTTTAGTCCAAAGGGAACATCAGATTTTATCGTTTCAATATATGCTAAATTATTATAGTTTCCTTCAGTCACACTCTGGACTACCTGCTTGGGCACACAACGTCCTAGGGCTTGACATGACCACTGTGAAACTAACATTAAGACTCTTTACAATGAAGCTCTGGACAGAGCTACTTGATGCACAGCGTACAGTGGGCTCTATTAGGCCACAGTTGGAAGCGAAGGTGGGAAAATGAGAGGAGAGGGACATGTGCTCTGAGCAGATGTACTGTGAGAAATCTGTGACTTCCCTGCTCTGGATGTTCATAGCAAGAAAGAAGTACACAGGAAAAGGTAATAATAGTTCCTCTCTAGATATTAGGGATATTCAAAGGGCTATCTCAGAAACCATCTCTAACACGAATAAGCAGAAATCAGTTTTCTACCATGAGACTGGTCAATATTTATCTTAACATTGACACCCCTGAATAGGTGAGTAGTTTATAAAACTTTGTATTTATAACACTCTAGAAAACCTTTGCGAGTTTTGCAGTGATTAGACTGTAATTGTTCATCTGTGTTTTGCTTATTTGTTTATTTCCTGTGCTTCATTCCCTTATAAAAACAACAGACTCAGTGACGTCAAAGAACATACGCTTGACTCACCTTACTTTTGCACATGAGAAACAGCAAAGAACACCTTTCTTCTTCCTCCTCACAGAACTGTGACCCTCAAACTGCATTTAGTTAACTCAGAATCCCAGTTACTTGACAAATTAAACATCTGGATTCAGTATGTAAACAAACTACGTTTTACTTGTTAGAAACCTCGACCTCTAGTGGCAAAAGAGAGAAATAAGAATGTCTGAGCATTGTGGGTATTTATTTCACTGCTTTTTTTTTTTGTTTACTTTGATTTTTTTTATTTTCTATATTCTATGTTTACATTCCAAAGGCTTTCCCCTTTCCCAGTTCCCACCCACCATAGTTCCCATAGTTCCTCACCCCCCCAACTGTTCCCCAATCATTCCCCCTCCCCCCTCGGTTTCTTTACTAAACTGGATGCAATCTTTACAGGCCCAGGGTCCTCTCCTTTCTTCTTCTTGGGAATCATTTGACTTGCTAATTGTGCCTTGAGTATTCAGAGCTTCTGGGCTCATTAATATCCACTTATCAGTGATTGCATTTCATGTGCATTCTTTTGTGATTGGGTTAATTCACTCAGGATGATATTTTCCAGGTCTAACCATTTACCTACAAATTGCATGAATTCATTATTTTTAATTGCTGAGTAGTATTCCATTGTATAAATATACCACATTTTCTGTATCCATTCCTCCTTTGAGGGATATTTGGGCTCCTTCCAATTTCTGGCTATTATAAACAAGGCTGCTATAAACATAGTGGAGCATGTGTCCTTATTGCATGCAGGGGAATCCTCTGGGTATATGCCCAGGAGTGGTATGCCAGGGACCTCTGGAAGTGACATGCCCAATTTTCTGAGGAACCGCCAAACTGATTTCCAGAGCGGTTTTACCATTTTGCAATCCCACCAACAGTGGAGGAGTGTTCCTCTTTCCCCACATCCTCGCCAGCACTTGTTGTCTCTTGAGTTTTTAATCTTAGCCATTCTGACTGGTGTGAGGTGGAATCTCAGGGTTGTTTTGATTTGCATCAAACCCTGATGACTAATGATGTTGAACATCTTTTAAGGTGTTTCTCGGCCATCCAAATTTCTTCTGGTGAAAATTCTTTGTTTAGCTCTGTGCCCCATTTTTTGATAGGGTTATTTGTTTCTTTGGGGTCTAACTTCTTGAGTTCTTTGTATATATTGGATATTAGCCCTCTGTCAGATGTGGAGTTGGTGAAGATCTTTTCCCACTTTGTTGGTTGCCGTTTTGTCCTTCTGATAGTGTCCTTTGCTTTGCAGAAACTTTGTAATTTTATGAGGTCCCATTTGTCGATTCTTGATCTTAGAGCATAAGCTATTGGTGTTCTGTTCAGGAACTTTTCCCCTGTGCCCAAGTCCTCCAGGGTCTTCCCAAGTTTCTTTTCTAATAGTTTCAGTGTGTCTGGTTTTATGTGGAGGTCCTTGATCCACTTGGAGTTGATCTTAGTGCAAAGAGATAAGAGTGGGTCAATTCGCATTCTTCTGCATGTTGACCTCCAGTTGAACCAGCACCATTTGTTGAAAAGGCTATCTTTATTCCACCGGATGGTTGTGGCTCCTTTATCAAAGATCAAGTGACCATAAGTCTGTGGGTTAATTTCTGGGTCTTCAATCCTGTTCCATTGATCTGCTTGCCTGTTGCTATACCAATACCATGCAGTTTTAAACACAATTGCTCTGTAGTACTGCTTGAGGTCAGGGATATTGATTCCCCCAGAAGTCCTTTTATTGTTGAGAATAGTTTTAGCTATCCTGGGTTTTTTGTTGCTCCAGATGAATTTGAGAATTGCTCTTTCTAGATCTATGAAGAATTGAGTTGGGATTTTGATGGGGATCACATTGAATCTGTATATTACTTTTGGCAAGATGGCCATTTTTACTATATTGATCCTGCCAATCCAGGAGCAAGAAATATTTTTCCATCTTCTGAGGTCTTCTTTGATTTCTTTCTTCAAGGACTTGAAGTTCCTGTTGTACAGATCTTTCGCTTGTTTGGTTAGAGTTACGCCAAGATACTTTATGTTGTTTGTGGCTATTGTAAAGGGTGTTATTTCCCTAATTTCTTTCTCAGCCTGCTTGTCCTTTGAGTACAAGGAGGCCACTGACTTGCTTGAGTTAATTTTATACCCTGCCACTTTGCTGAAGTTGTTTATCAGCTGTAGAAGTTCTCTGGTGGAGTTTTTCGGGTCGCTTACGTAAACTATCATATCGTTTGCAAATAATGATAGTTTCACTTCTTCCTTTCCAATTTGTATCCCTTTGACTTCCTTTTGTTGTCTAATTGCTCTTGCTAGAACTTCAAGTACTATATTGAAAAGATATGGAGAGAGAGGGCAGCCTTGTCTAGTCCCTGATTTTAGTGGGAATGCTTCAAGTTTCTCTCCATTTATTTTGATGTTGGCTACTGGTTTGCTGTAGATTGCTTTTACTATGTTTAGGTATGGGCCTTGAATTCCTGCTCTTTCCAAGACTTTTAGCATGAAAGGATGCTGAATTTTGTCGAAAGCTTTTTCAGCATCTAATGAGATGACCATGTGGTTTTTTTCTTTCAGTTTGTTTATGTAGTGGATTACATTGATGGATTTCCGTATATTGAACCATCCCTGCATCCCTGGGATGAAGCCTACTTGATCATGGTGGATGATCGTTTTGATGTGCTCTTGGATTCGGTTATCAAGAATTTTATTTAATATTTTTGCATCTATATTCATAAGAGAAATTGGCCTGTAGTTCTCTTTCTTTGTTGGATCTTTTTGTGGTTTAGGTATTAGCGTAATTGTGGCTTCGAAGAATGAGTTGGGCAGTGTCCCTTCTGTCTCTATTTTGTGGAATAGTTTGAAAAGTATTGGTGTTAAGTCTTCTTTGAAGGTCTGGTAGAATTCTGCACTAAAACCATCTGGTCCCGTACTTTTTTTGGTTGGGAGGCTTTCTATAACCCCTTCTATTTCTTTAGGGGTTATGGGACTATTTAGCTGATCTACTTGATGCTGATTTAATTTTGGTATTTGATATCTGTCTAGGAAATTGTCCATTTCCTCCAGATTCTCCAGTTGTCTGCTTTTGAAACAACTCACTTTGCTCAATGAAAGTGAGGATGCCCTAGTCTCAGTTGGGAGGGAGAAAAAAATCACCCACAAGGGGGGAGGGAGGGAGGTCTGTGGGAGGAAAAGGAGATAGAGGGCAGTGTGTGTGTGTCGGGGGAATATGATCTGGTATTGGGTAGGGGAAAAGGACTGAAGCCCTGAGGGCCAACAGAAAGAATGGAAACAGTCAACCTCAGGAGGTAGGAGCTTGATGGGACCCTCCAGAATTGTACCAGAGTCCTGAGAGGTGAGAGACTCTCAGGACTTAAAGGGAGAAATCCTGGATAAAATGCCCTACAGTGGAGAGACAGATCTTGTGGAGCCCATCTCCAGCAGAATGGCAGGACATCAAGTGAGGGAGGGGGTTACCAACCCACAGCCAAAACTCTGACCCATAATTGCTCCTGTCTGAAAGAACTGTAGGGATGGAAATGGTGAGGAGCCTCAGGAAAGGAAGGTCCAAAGTAGGATCCAGCTCAAGGGGAGGTCCCAAGGCCTGACACTATTACTGAGGCTATGGAGCGCTCACAAAAAGGGGACCTATCATGACCGCCCTCTGAAAGACCCAACAAGCAGCTGAAAGAATCAGATGCAGGTATTTGCACTAAACCAATGAACAGAAGCTGCTGACCCCTTTGGTTGAATTAGGGAAAAGCTGGAAGAAGCTGAGGAGGAGGGTGACCCTGCAGGAGAACCAGCAGTCACAATTAACCTGGACCCCTGACATCTCTCAGACATTGGATCACCAAGCAGGCACCATATACCAGCTGATATGAGGACTCCAACACACATACAGCAGAAGATGGCTGGGTCTGGGTTCATTCAGAGAAGATGCACCTAATCCCCAAGAGACTGGAGGCCTCAGGGAGTTTAGATGAAGCAGCTCCAGAGGCAACAGTCACATCAGTGCCACCACATGCTTCTTTTCCAGCTCTTAATCAGATCCAAGAACAATTCTCTATTTTTATTGCAAGGATTGTAAGGTACATTATAAATTTAGTGGTACCGTGGGTTCCTCTAAAGCTGTCCAGAAATTGTTTGGAACGTCTGTAGCAAAGGGCAATGCTTTCCAGATCTTAATATGTGTTCAGAGCCTCTGAAGACCTTGTTAAGTACAGATTCTGGTTTGACATGTTTTAGGTGGGACCTGCATTTCTATCCTAAAATCCTTCCAGAGGATGCCTGCTGCTGCATGTCCACAGTCCCCACTTCAGTAAAAGGACATAGAAGCTCAGCTCTGATCTCAGTGCACCATTAGATTCTGTTGAAATTTGTAAAATCCTCTGACATGCAGGCTGCATCCCAAGATGATTAAATCCAAGTTGGTAGTATTGGGACTCAGGACTAGTTTTCAAATGCCCCAGAGATCCCATTATTTGAGTAGTCATGGCTTAGAAGAAAAGGTTAGTAAGGTGTCCTAGTCCTGTTTTATTAGGGCTCTGGGCTAAATTCTATGCACAGATCCCCAGCATGTGATCACTTAGAAGCAGAGATGGGAATTGAGTGTGTTGACTGGAGGGGTAGCAGGTAGAGATACAGGGACAATGGCTGAATTGAGTTATCATTCATTATTGTTTACCTATCAATTACTAAACATGTTTGGAAATCATCTTACTCTAGGCACACTACAGGGTATATTTTTTCCCCTTTAGGGTCTTTGGTGAGTCTTGTGAAAAAAATCTAGACCTACTATATTACATCCAAGGGTGTTTAGGTAAAGACCTCCTGAGTTTACCTGAAACTCACCAGCCTCTGTCTACCGCAGTCAGCACTAGGTCTTGCATGCACCATGACCCCCCTTACCTGTGCATCTGCATTGCCAATTTTTAATCATGCAGATCTCAGCTTGTCAAGTCCACACCAAAACCTCTCTTGACCACCTCATTGAAAGTCGCCACTTAATATTCTAAAACCATCCCTATTATAAATCATCATACAACATATGGTGGCTTTATTGTTGCTTTTATTATTTCTCTGCCTTTAAAATGTATACTTCCTGAGAATATGGACTTTGTCTTATATAGTATTGTATCAATATTCACTCACATATTCAACCAGTATACATTGACTATAGATTATATGCAAGCATAGTTTAAGATGGTGGTCTTAGGTATGATAATAGTGCCTACCCAACAGACCACTGAAATGCTCTGAGCTGGAGAATCACAAATGCCATCTCTGGCTATAGAGAGTCCATGTATCTAGTATGAAAGACAGACACATATTCATCCAGCAATGGATGTCCAGAGCAGCACTGAAACGGCTAGTGGAGCCGGAGGCAAGAGGCAATGGTGAGCCAAAATCAGTGAGTTAAAACTTTTAATTGATTCAGCATTACGAAAAATTATGGCTAAAGATCATTTCAACACAATATTTTATTTCTAGTGTACTCCAAAAGATAATGCAGATGGTGCCATAAAGAAAAACTTAGAGAACAACATTCTATTTGGAAGATAAGGATAAGCAAAGATTGTTAAAGTAACCGAAACATGTGGGATTTAAAGAGGCTATGGGGGCTGTATCTGTATCTGTATCTTTATGTGTATGTGTATGTGTGTGTGTATGTGTATGTGTATGTGTATGTGTATGTGTATGTGTATGTGTATCTGTATCTGTATCTGTATCTGTATCTGTATCTGTATCTGTATCTATTTGTATCTGTATCTGTATCCCAGTACAGAGGGAGAGAAATGACCTCAAAAGTTGAGAAAAGTATACTGCTAAGTATTTTTTATTTGGGTTCCTTTCTGAAAAAAATTATATGTTCATGCATCAGGAGTTTCTAAAGTACATATACTTTTTGACACAATACCACTTTGGAGGATTCATTTTAATAAAAATAATTATAAGTGTATAGTAGTTGTTGAGCAAATGACAACCAAGCTATAATTCATAGACCCAGTGAGGTTAGGTATTGAGGACAGGACCAAGGTAGGGATGGGAGAGGATGGGCACATGGATCTTCCTGTGAGGGGAACAATGCCAGATTTTATGGGTGGACTGCAGGGCAGAAGGGATTGGATGGGGATGGGAAAGGAAGATGATATTGAGGAAGGGAATGAGAGGCAGAGACAGCTAGAATTGAGGGGCATTTGACAAGTGGTATGGAAATCTAGTGTAGTGGAAACTTAAATATATAAAGGGTATTCTAATGAAGTCTCCAAATAATGAGGTAGACAGAGTCTCAACTAGTCATTTCTTGTCATCAAATGAAGCCTCCAGTACTGGGACTGAGTTAAATTTAACTAAGTTATTGGCCAAAGGGATCCCATGAAAATCTCCAACAAACAGAGGCTGTTGCCAAGACAATAGGTTGTTATTCAAAACTGACAGCAAGTCCCCAGTGCTGAAGACAACAGCCATACAACTCACTGAACATGGAGAGGGCTGGTGTCTACCTTGAAGCTTCACTTCCATGTTCTAGTGTCTTTGGTATGGGAAGTTACTCTGCTGTCTACTAAAAGTGAAACATATACACCAAATCATCTGGAACACCTTGGGTCTACAATCTGTCTCATCTGCAAAATATGCTAGAATAATGGTGGCACAAGAGTTTGTGGGAATAACCAACTAATATCTGATTTGACTTAAGGCATACTCCCTAAGATAGAACTCATACCCAATACTTCTTGGGTGGCCAAGAACAAGAGACTAGATACCTCAGGGACTTAGGGTAAAACCAAGTGCTAGTGATCTTAAAAATAAAGTAACAGCTTGTGTGCCTGTCATCCGAGCACTCAGAAGGAACATCAGAAGACCTAGAAGACCAGTCTACAATACGTAGGATAACTTGAAGACACCCAGAGCAGACATGCTATCAAACAGCTCATCGAAGAGATCGGGGAGCCTTGGAATTATGGCTTAACAGATGAAGAAGAGGCAGAGGAGGAGGAGAAAGCTGCGGAGGAACACAGGCCTAGGAGGCTGCTCAGATAGCAGAACGAAAACACAAGGAGGCCATGGAGATGGAGGAGAAGAGAGCCCGCTGGGAGGAGTGGAATGCACTGGAGGAAGTAGAGTGAGAGGAGAGGGAGCTGCTGGAGGTGCAGTCTGTCCCCCTGAGAAACTAGCTGACGGTGTACGTGATGCCTACACTCACCCAGGGCCTCAACGAGTGAGTGCTGAAAGGTGAGACCCAAAGACCCCGTGGATTTTTTTGACAGAGTATCTCTTCAAGAACAATCCTGAAATGTAGTGGAGACTCCTCAGGGTCAGGGCACAGAGCGTCAGAGGGAGAGTTTAAGTTAAAGTTGTAATTTGAAAAACTGCTTTTGAAAATGATTTCCTAGTTTTTTTTGGGGGGGGGGAGGGAGGAGGAAGTAGCAAAGGGGAATCCTAATAAAGTGGAATCATGAGAAAACTACACAGCAGTGAACAACTGCTGTCTCATTGAAAAGCAAACAGACGAGGCACGCTTGCTTTGCCATGGACCAATGGCTTCCCATTACTCTTATGTCAGTCACAACTCTGCACATAAGACATCCGTAGTAACTTAAGTTACAACCTGAAGTCATACGCTCCAACAGTGTCCGAAATGAAAGAAATTAGAACGGCGCATGCTTGCTGCGCCTCACATCAGGGGTGATGGCTTCCTGCAAGGTGGCTCTTGAGGATAGGGCCAGGATTCTAGCCACCAAGTCAGAGAACTGAAGAGGTTGTGATGGGACATGCTACCCCTGATCACCACAAACTGCTGAATATGTAGCGCTAATTAATTTCTCAGTATAGTCATGAGTTGTGATTTTTCTCCATAAAAAAATAAAAATCTGGTAAAAATCTGTAAAAATAAAATTGAATAAAATAACTAAAATCTGATGCAGCTGAAAACAAATACAGAGACCCACAGTCAGACACAGTGCATAGAGTGAGACCTTGGAACACATGGTTTTAAGTGAGATGTCTCCATCAAATCCCTCACCTTAGAATTCAGGGAACCCTGTGGAAGAGGAGGCAGAAAAAGTGACAGAGCCAGGGGGAAGGGGGGATGGAGGACACAAGGAGAGCAAGGTCCTCTAAATCAGCAAAGCAAAGTTCACATGAACTCCCAGAGACCGAGGCAGCAATCACAGGACTGACCAGGGCCGCCCCAGGCCCTGTGCATAGATGTAGCTTTCAGCTTGGTATTTCATGGGACTCCTGACCATGAGAAGGCGTGGCTCTGACTCTTGCAATTTTTCCTTTAGTTCTTTTCCTTCTGTTGGTTTGCCTTGTCTCTTGGAAGCCTATTCTTTTCTAATGAAGAGCAAAAAGGGAGTGGATCCAGATGGAAGGTGCGGTGGGGGGAACTGGGAGGAATAAAGACAGTGTATCTGTAATCAGATACACTGTATGAGAAAAGAATCTACTTTTAATAAAAGAGAAAATTCAATTAAAATAATCCTATAGATGCACAGAGACTTGTCTTTAGAGATGTTTGTGGCTAGCTACCCAAATCCATATTTCTTTTTTCTTTTTCTTTCTTTTTAATTTATTTTCTATATTCTTTGTTTACATTCGAAAGGCTTTCCCCTTTCCCATTTCCCCCCTCACCATATGTCCCACAAGTCCTCTTCCCCTCCTCACCTCCCCCCCCGCCCCCCGCCCCGTCCATTCCCCAATACCCGTGCCCCTCCCAATTTCTCTGTTCTGGTATTCTCCTACAAAACTGGATCCAGTCTTTTCAGGACCACTCTTTCCTTCTTCTTGGGAATCTTTTGATTTGCTAATTGTGCCTTGAGTATTCAGAGCTTCTGGGCTCATTAATATCCACTTATCAGTGATTGCATTTCATGTGTATTCTTTTGTGATTGGGCTAACTCACTTAGGATGATATTTTCCAGATCCAACCATTTGCTTACAAATTGCATGAATTCATTATTTTTAATTGCTGAGTAGTATTCCATTGTATAAATATACCACAACCCTGAGATTCCACCTCACACCAGTCAGAATGGCTAAGATTAAAAACTCGAGAGACAACAGGTGCTGGCGAGGATGTGGAGAAAGAAGAACACTCCTCCACTGTTGGTGGGATTACAAGAAGGTACAACCGCTCTGGAAATCAGTCTGGCAGTTCCTCAGAAAATTAGGCATGACATTTCCAGAAGACCCTGTCATACCACTCCTGGGCATATACCCAGAGGATTCCCCTGCGTGCAATAAAGACACATGCTCCACTATGTTCATAGCATCCTTATTTATAATAGCCAGAAGTTGGAAGAAGCCCAGATGTCCCTCAGAGGAGGAATGGATACAGAAAATGTGGTATATTTATACAATGGACTTATTTTTCTTTTTCTTTTTGGCCTGTAAGGCTTTTTTTGGGGGGGCTCTTTTTTAATTAATTTTTAAAATTTTTTACACTCCATATTTTATTCCCCCCGCCCACTCTCCAATTGTTCCACATCCCATAACTCCTCCCACCCCCTGCCACCATGTGGCTATCCCCACCCTCCACCCCACCTAACCTCTAAACACCCTGGGGCCTCCAGTCTCTTGAGGGTTAGGTGCATCATCTCTGAATGAACACAGACCCGGCAGTATGTGTGTGTGTATGTGTGTTGGGGCCTCATATTAGCTGGTATATGCTGCCTGTTTGGTGGTCCAGTGTTTGAGAGATCCCGGGGGTCCAGATTAATGGAGACTGCTGGCCCTTCTACAGGGTGGCTCTCAGCTTCTTTCAGCCTTTCCTAATTCAACAACAGGGGTCAGCAGCTTCTGTCCATTGGTTGGGTATAAATATCTGCATCTGACTCTTTCAGCCTCTTGTTGGGTCTTCCAGAGTGTAGAAAAAAAATACTCATTACAGGTTTCCAAAGACAACATCTCACTTTAAACGCTATTTTTCCCAACTGGTTATTCTCATATACATTTCAGTATTACCTTTCCCCCTTCCCCCAAACTTCACGTTTTGAAGCCTTCACTATCAGACCTAGTGACAGCACCCAGCATTCCTAAAAGGAACCTGACTATATTGTATGAAGTTTAGACATCAATAGACACATTTAAACTTACTTAATTTCTGATAGGGCATTTCACATCTCAACAGTATACAGTGACACCATGATACACATGGACACAGCATTTTACTCTACTAACAGTCATCAGCTATACTCCCTGAAGATGAAATTATTTGTCAACTGATGGGTGTTTGCGTTAACTTTAATTAAAACATTTTTATCTTTAACTCTTGAAAAGTAGGTAGCTCTGGAAGATGGGAACTTCACACACCATGCTACAGGTATCAATTGGAAGTCATCAGAAATGTCAACCTGAGTGTGCCTTCCCAAGGAGTCCTTACATACTAGTTCCAGAATGTTCCTTAGAAACTAGCACCTGGTTCCTTATCACTCTTACCAGACACTCTGCCCTACAGGTGCCTAGGTTTTCACTGCTGTAGTTTCACATTTTCATAGACCAGTGCTAATGTGGTCTGCATATCCCTGGGCTGCGGCCACCCTGCAGAATCCTACACAGTTAGGTGTGTGCTGACTAGGGAACAGCTCCTGCCTGGTTTTCGATGCCAAAGGCTCCTGAGTAGTATGGAATATGGGCAGTTTTGATTTGTTTATGTCACATTAAGGAAAAAGAAATTGGAGTTGATGTTCAGAAAGCAACCTCTCTGTCAGATTCAGAGCGCCCACCACATTCAGAGTCACAGCCCTAGGCCTGTTGGCTGGTCCCTCTGTAGGAAAGACCATCACCCCAGATTTGTAAATAGGTCTTTAGTAGGCTTTTAGAGTCAGTGTTATTAATTTTTAATACTTTTAGAAAGGGGAAATTGTTGCCAAAACCCATATTTCTGACTAAGATTTTTACTTTCAATCATCTGGCTACCTGATGGAATGTTGACTCTGTTTGCAGTAACTCAACATGACATAGTAAAACTGACCTTGGATTGAAAAATGGTACCTATACTAGAAGGATTTAAAAAAATGACAAAAAAAACTATAGCTTTCTGCTTCCTTGGGAATGGCTGTCTTGTAACAGTATATAACTGTAGGAGGGACCTTGAAGTTGCCTACATAGAACTGCTGAGAGCACCATTATCTTATTTAGGGAAAGAAGTCTAATTTAGAGCAACCTACATGATTGTAATGCAACTCACTTGCACATGAGTTTCTATAGACAGTGCAAGGGGCTCCCTGGTCTACAGATAGGAATGCATGAGCAAGGATGCTTTCCTGGATGGCATGCCCATCTGCATCCTCCAGGGTAGAAGGACACAGAATAGTCCTTATATAAAAACTGTTACTACCACCGGGTCTCAAAGAGAGGAAGGAATATCCTTGTGGGCTGCTCAGGGATAGGCAGTTGGGATCAGAGTTAGGCACAGTCATGTATTTAATTATATAGTTAAACAACTGAAATTTTAAATGGTAGGAAGCATTTTATTGGAAGTCTTTAATCAACATATCTCCACTACAATAAGGGGGAGATGGGGGGCTCACTGTTGATCATTTTTTTTTAAGCACTGGATGCTCCCCTTCCACACTTTCCCTCTCCTACCTTTAAACACTGGATGCCCCCTCCACACTTTCCCTCTCCTACCTTTAAACACTGGATGCCCCCTCCACACTTTCCCTCTCCTACCTTTATTTGAGAAAAATGACTGGCATCTCTGTTCATAGAATTGTTCTTCGAATACAGCAGAGGAATGCTGCTCTAAGGAATAATAATTCATTATGTTCCTCTGTGCTTTTTCTCCACTTTCTAATTTTTCTGAAAGTGAGATTATGTACAATATATACTGACCTAGATCCATACATATAGTCTTACATATTATTTAAAACAGTGTTTCCGTAAAATAGATCTGTAACAGAACCCAAGCATACTCTTTCCTCTCACAAATGTAAGAGTAGACTATATATACAATATATAGTCTATACTATATAAATAGTATCTCCCCCCTCTCTCTATCTCTCTATCTCTCTCTCTCTCTCTCTCTCTATCTATCTATCTATCTATCTATCTATCTATCTATCTAATTGCCTTAAAATGGTTGAAACTTCCCTCCTCATTTACCTGTGGATACATATAGTATTTACTTTTAATTTTAGATCTATTATTTTCTGTTTCATATTTCTTTCATGAGACCAGACAAATTCATCATCTCATTATTTAATGTACTAGGAGAGAAAAGGTACTTCTTACTAGTTCCATAAATTAATAAATATCCCTATAATGTATTTCCTTGTGTGTATACATGTGTGCTAAAAAAGTTTACCACCCTATAAAATGGTTTTAGGACTTAACTTTGACTTTTAAACTTAATAGATCATGAGAACCTTTCCATGACAGCATACATATTTCTATCATTCTTTATTCACTATTGTTTGGTGCTAATTATATGGATGGAGTCACACAAATTTTTACCATGTGCCTTAGTGTTATTTATCTAAGGGAATGTAACCTAGCAATACAAAAAAAAATCTGCTGAACACTTAAGTGTAATATGTAAATAAAGTAATTAGTACAGAGTTGAATAGAATGTATTGAGTAATGGTGATTTTATTATTAAGGGATTATTATATTACTACTGTCATTAGTGGCTAATTAGACACTAATTAGATTATTAACTAATTAGATTATTTTCATTTTTTCTTCAGTAAGACAGAAATAAACTCACTATACCCTTCTATGAAATATTATAGCATGAATTAAAACAGAGTCACAGCACTGAAAGCTATGCTCATTTTAAATTTTGGTAACATGGAGAACCTTTTTTGGAAAACCTTTCCAACAGGCAGTCTTGCGAGAAGAGGGCTGTGCTTGCTGGCTCCCTTCTGAGAAAGCTACATAGAAAGGAAGGATTATACGAACCAACCAGTACTCCCAGAGCTCCCAGGGACTAAACCACCAACCAAAGAGAATATATGAAGGGACCCATGGTTCCAGCCACATATGTAGCAGAGGATGGCCTTGTTGGACATCAGTGAGAGGAGAGTCCCTTGGACCTGTGAAGGCTCAATGCCTCAGTGTAGGGGAGTGCCAGAACAGGGAATTGGGAGTGAGTAGCTGTGGAGCAGGGGGAGGTGAGATAGTATAGGGGGTTTTCAGAGAGGAAATGACGAAAGGAGATAACATTTGAAATGTAAATAAAGAAAATATATAATTAAAAAAGAAAGATAGAAAGAAAGAAAGAAAGAAAGGAAGAAAGAGAGAGAGAAAAAAAGAAAGAAAGAAAGAAAGAAAGAAAGAAAGAAAGAAAGAAAGAAAGAAAGGATTATAGGGGCCTCTTGGCTTCTTGAGGACTGGACACTAGGTTCTCTTTTTTTGTGTAGGGGATCCACTCAAAGACATCTGTTGGGTGCCTAAAATAATGGTCAGGAGCTAAGTGTACTGTTTTGTTTCCTATACACACATCTTTAATAAAGTTTAATTAGATAAAAGACAATGATAACTTTGGACAAAATAGAACAATATAAGAGAACACTATAATAATAAGTACACTATAATAAATATTATGTTAATTTTTTCTTTCAGGAATCCTATCACTCCATCATGTATACCCTTCTTGTGATATAAGATAATACAATGCCTACCATAGTGATAGAGTGCCAGCCTTCTACTGACCTTGTGATATGATTTATGTTAGGACAAGAATCATCAGTCTATGATGATGCCAGTTGAACATGGATAATTGACACCATAGTGAGAGATGGCTACTGTAGTGTGTACTGTGAAGCTTACCTGAGTCTCAGGGCCCAAGATTGCTTTGGGGAATCAATTATTATGGGTGAGCAGAAGCTTACAGGACTGATTGTGTCTATTCAGACTCTAGCCTTTTCTTTATGGCCCCTACCTTAAAGCCCCCAAATTGCTCTGTGTAAGTGTGTGTGTGTGTGTGTGTGTATGTGTGTGTGTGTGTGTGTATGTGTGTGTGTGTGTATGTGTGTGTGTGTATGTATGTATGTATGTATGTATGCACCATAGTACACACAGAGGACATTTTGGGGTACTTTGTGTTCTCTTTTTACCATGTGAGTCCCAGGAGTCAGGCTAAAGTTATCTTGCTGACCCCAAACTGGCTTTTACCATAAATCATATTGTCATGATTTTCTCATAGTGGGATAGTGTGGCCTAAGGCTATGGGCATACACAAATACTAATGAGGAAGAACATTTCAAGAGTTCAGAGGTCATCTCTCAGGAGCGGACCAAGGGCTAGTCTTGAAGTCAGGGTTCCTTTGAAACTTGCAAACTTTGGAATAACTCAAGGCTGCCGGGTTAACCCTAACTTGTCCAAGGGAGAGGAAATTACAGGAGTAAAGTCAGAGGAATAAGGCTGCATTAAGCAGAATTAGGAACAGGAATGAGAATTAGTGTGTTTGCAGAGAAGGCAAAAGAGGACAAATTGGTAGGCAAGTGGACAAAAGTCATCACAAAAAGTATTAAATGAATGTAAGCACGGGTTTAGGAACAATGACTCTGGTAGCTATTTTTAAAGATAAATTAAAGAGGCCTCTGTACAGAAGGAATGTGATAAGCCAGGAGACAGACTGCCTTGAAACAGTATGATGACCATGAAAATGGAAGACCTGTCCACAGTAAAAAGTTTCTGAAAACAGATTAAATACTAATACTAATAGGGGAGAAGGAGGTAACAACCTTCAGACTGTAAATCTGTGTTTTATAATCTAAAGCCTTTGTGGACTGAAATAGACATGCCTGGTCAGATTCCACACGCACCCATATATTCAACAACTATTTATTAAGGAGTTTGAGTGCCAAAGCATCTTGAGAGGATGGTTCATGAGCCCCACACACTCCCTCACAGGAGGCGCTTGCTGAAGGAGCTTCCTTGTCACGAAGAGTGCTGGCATGCAATCGAGGGTTTGGAAATCTTCATGTTAAATAAGACCCCAAGATACTATAGCCACGCAAGTTTGTGATTCCTGGTCTCTCTGTGTCCCACTAAATCATTCACACCAGGGACTTTCATAAATCTCAAGTTATAAAGATAGGAAGGAAAAACATGACATATAAAGAAACACCTTTTCTCCTGGAGGCAGTCTCGGTGGCGGTTCCCCTGACGTGTGCTTTTCCTATGCTCCAGGCTGCAGCTACTCTGCATTTTCCTAGGGAGCAAAACAATGGGACTAGGCCTTGATGTCAGGAAAGGGTAACTACATTCTGAAGGTTCAAATGACAGGCCACTTATAATCATGAAAACCAGAGTCCCCCTTACCAAGAGTAATGATGTCTTTGTCGGGCCGATTCTATGGATGATGCCAAAAAGTATGGCATGCATTTTGGAACAACCACATTAAGGAGATGCCTTTATATATACGATGTAGATCACCTTGTTCCTTGGGGAACCTTTAGGCCACACGATGTTTGTGGTTGAATTTTTTAAAATGAGGTTTTAGAAGAAGCAAACACTGTAGTCAACACACAGACCTCACCAAAGATGTTCATTAACTAAATACCCAAGTGGAAATTTCCTCTCTTTCATCATGGTCTTCAATCATCTCTTTCACTCCCCCTTTTCTTTCCTTTTCTAAGTGAGTCCCTTCCACTCCTGGTTAATGGTTGAGAAGACTGCATGTTCCAGAATATGCTGCCTTCTTTATTTAATATAATTTTAATCGTTTCTTTCATTAAGTTTTAGCATTCCTCTGAAAATCTGGCAAATGTTCAGATACATGCTAGCTCCATTAAACATATTAAAAGAACATTCAATCAGGAAATTAGTTACTGTTCTCTAAATAAATTATGATTCAGATGCTGCATGTAAAATATGATAATTCTATGAGCAAAGCAAATTACACATAATATTTTAATGTTCTGTTAGATGGAGTTGAATCAAGTGAAAAAGAGCCCAGCTTTACAGTTAGACGGAGCTCAGCTTGATTGATGGCTCCAGATTCAGGGAAGCTCTTTAGCCTTCCTGAATCCATTATTAGATTCTCATCCATTATCATTGTTTCTAAATGGGGCATTATTGGCATTTGGGGCAGGGTAATTTTTTGTTGTGTGTGGCAGTTCTCAGAATCGCAAGACAGTTTTTTACTGCTACATCACTCCCATTTCTCATTACTAAATACTAGCACATTCCCACTTCCAGGATTCCCACAACAAAATGGCCCTGCAGATCTTAAATGTCTCACAGAAGGCGGGGGCCTTGCTAGTTAACAAAAGCACTGAATGGATTGTAACAATACTACTTCCAGCAGGGAAGTTCAAATTAGAACATTTTCCTGGCAGTTTGGAGTAAACAAAGAGGTAGTTAAGAGAATGTGTTGAGGTCAGGCAGACCCGGCTCCATACCAGCTCTGTCAATGGTGTCTCTGTGTGGTACACTGCTCTGTCTAAGCTGTTAGTATTTCTTGTATAAAATCTTTATAGGAGTAAGATTGGTTCAAAGAATTGTCCTAGGATTCTATGAAGTTATGAGTGCCAAGTACTAAGCCCCAGTCCCAAGACAGAGCAGCATCTGGTCAAACAGGCACAGTTGCTGCCATCATTATTACTGAAGCCAGATGTCTGGGTAAGGAAGAAGATGTCCTATCCAACAATTTTTGGGAAAAATAAGAAAACAGAAAAGGCAAAAACAAAAAGAAAATAGAGCAGAGTTGACGGCTATTGCTACCTTGAAATAGTGGACTGCTCTCTATGTCCTAAAGGCTGTGAAGGGATAGACAATGGGAAACTGAGACCAATGCGTGAGGACATAGAGTGGATCTGTAAGATTTATAAGAAAGGCTTGGACAGACAGAAGTGGCGAACTGACACTGGCCTTCCACGGCAGTGTCTGTAAGCAGGAAGCTGTTTTTACCTGTGTGCGCTGTGTGCCCAGTCTCAGTGTTTGTACTTATAAACACCTCACTCTGAAACAGTGGCCTATGACCGCGGAAGCCAGTTCAGTGTTATCTGCTTAAGGGAAAGCCAACTGGAAGGACGTGTTTGGTTAACACGAAGCAGGGTTATTCGAAATCAAGCAGTCTTCCTCACAGACCTTATTCCTGGGACTAATAAATCAAGGCTCAGAGGTATGGCATCTCAGAGTATATCTAGGGCCACTTTCATCTTAAGCACCTTTTCAGTGAGTGTTTTAGACAATCAGTTCTTTGTCCCTTGTGCTCTCTCCGAGGGACACTAAAACAGCTCACAGCTCAGATGCCCCGCGCTGCCTTTGCGCTTGCTTGTCCTACCTTCCTCTGTCAAGAACTTCAGCACTCACGATGATCAAAGAATCACAGAAGGACCATCACCTCTGGCTTCTACGGTGGGACCTTCCCCCTTATTGTGCATGCCCCAATCGTCTTCATTATCCCTAAAATATGACAATGTAATCAAATTCTTTCACTCATCTATTATTTGAAAACTAGATGACCTTTGTTGAAACACAGAAGCTCCCCATCCTTAGTCTCTCCTTCCTCTTCGTGCCTTCTTCATTCTCCAACTGTATGATTTGCCCATCTGTGTTTGGCAAACCAGCAACTCTACTCAGATTATAATTTATATGTTCAAAAGTGTTGACAGTTTAGTCACGCAATCCCCATGCTCCAAGGGAGAAATCTTACTGGCTCAACTTTATCTCTAACGTCATTTATCCTAAGGAGGGAAAAGGCTATCCTACTTTGAGAATGTCTTCATATGAATTGGTAAATTGAGCTCCATATAGAGAATATGAAGATCCAAGGGCTGAATGTATATTCTAGGGATCTCTTTGCTGCTCATAAGCAAATATTCAAAAATCTTATACCTTTCATAGAGTCAATTTATTCATCAATGATGCGGTCTATTCTGCACATATAGAGTCAGAATTATAAATATTACTTATGTGTGCTGGTGCCTTTGAGTCACAACGACAGCCTGCTCAAGTTTGTATTTCCATTTCAATTTACTCATAGGAAGACATTTACATTTTAATGTATAATTTTGACCTGCATTAATGAACTATTGAAAAATTAGAACTGCATTTTCAAGCCATAAGAAGAAATGGCCCTGTGTTGTGCTACTTAGGAGGAGAACCTTAAGAGGGATGGATAGAAGAGACTTTTTTAATTTACCAAAGTTTGAGCTTGCATGTTTGGTTTTTATGAGAGCAGTGAATTTTTTCATCAATTTTGTCATAGTAATCTATTTTCTTAATACAAACAAGATGAAATACAATTAAAGAACATTAAAAAACTCCTGGGGGACAGAATTAGAAAGTTTGTAGCTTTGTTCCCCCTCCTAGTCTGCTCTCTCTGCTTTGTGTGTAACTGGAGACAATGTCTTAGCTTCTTGATCTACCCTCTGCTGTCATGCCCTCCCAGTCATTATTGATATGCCTGCTTTCAGATCTTAGGAGATACGGAAATGGTAAGCATAGCTGGAAAGTCTTCACATGCTCATGGCCACACATGTACTTGGCTCTTCATATTCCGAATACGGCAACAACTTTCACTCTGCTCTTATGAGAAGCTAGTAAGAATGTGGCGGGTGAAATCCTAAACCCAAGTAACCTGTCTTTGGTCATGGGGTTTTATTACATAGAACAGTGGGTGATACACAGACACACACAAAAAGCCAGGAAGGGCTTCTTCTGTGACTCTTCTCTGCAACAGCGTTCATTCCATGGCAGTCATCTGTGCTTAGCATGCTCTTTGCTGGTGTCTCATATGCTATCAGTTAGCATAATGAGTAGCTTACAGGAGGGCTTAATAATTTCCCATCGAATGAGAAAATTAGCCAATACACTGTTCACACAAAACAAGCTGTGCTCATTCCTATACAGCCCATTTGTCACGAACTCCATTCCACCCCAAGTACTATGGATACTGATGTTACCTGTCAAAACTGAGTCAAATCAACTTGTTCCCCTTCTGGCTTTACACAGCCTTAATTGCATTGCTTTGTGCCATTGCTGTATCCGTCTATGTGTGTATGTACCTGTCTACCATATAATTACCCATCTTGTCTCTCAAACCCCATGAGAAACCAAATGTGAATTCCAGTTAGGTCAAAAACGAATTTCTGCTTCTTATCAAATGAAGCTGACAGCAGCTAGTTCTCAGACTTGTGTTTTAAGTAGGCATATAGTAAGTACTTAATATGTTTTATCTATACTTGCTATTTGAATATTAAAAGTATTTGATACTGTTTTCTTTGTATATCCTATCATAGTGTTTAGAATCATGTTACGTATATATCAGATGTTCAACTTCTTTTGTTGGCCTTATCTATACTAGAAAATTAATTCAGTGGTCTTGTCTTGAAGGCAATTTCCACTTATTTGTTTTTGTCACTATCATTCTGCAATGAATTCCTATAATTAAAAAAAAAGCAAAGTAACCTTGGCAGCTCATCTCTGTGATTGTACTGCAGAGCATCTCTGTGTTTGGACCTAATGGTCTAAGAACAACATGGTCTAACTGTCTAGACCAGAAGAGGGTGTCAGATCCCCTGGAGGTGGGGGTCACAGATGGTTGTAAGCTGCCTTGTGGGTGCTGGAAGCTGCACACGTGTCTTCTGCAGCAATAGCAAGTGTTCTTAATAGCGGAATCATCTCTCTATCCTCTCTTTGCCACACTTCTATTCTCACTCCACCACTGAGGTTGATGGACATCTGGGATGGTACCATTTTCTTGCTATTGTGAACATCCCAACAATAAATGAATGTGGAAGTATCTGTGCTGCAATATGCAGGGTCATTCTGGTTTGCGTGCAGGAATAGTAAGGTTGGTTTGCCCTATTGCATTGCCATACCAGCCGTGACCACTCTACATTCCCACCAGCAGTAAACAAGAGCTCCTCTTCCCTCACATTCTCCCTAGCATTTGTATTACTTATTTTCTTATTTTTAAATTTTTTTTATTGTCTTATGCTTGTGCATGATATGTATGTGTATAGGACACATATGTTCTAGCATGAATGTGGAAGTCAGAGGGCAACTTTTTGGAATCTATTACCTTCTGCCTTTACATGGGTTCAGGGATAAACTCAAATATATAGGTTTTCTTAACAGGAACATTTAACTGGGGAGCAATCTCTCAGCCCCCGTCATTTCCTTTTTTATTGACAGTCATGCTGACCTGGTTGAATTGGAATCTCAAAGTGCTTTTAATTTGTAGTTCTCCAATGGCTATGGATGTTGACCATTTTTATAAAATATTTTTTATAAAATATTCATTGACCATTTGTATTCTGTTTTCATAAGCCCATTTATCAATTGACAGTTTTGTTTTGTTTAATTTTAGAGGATCTCTATCTGAAGTACAGCAGGCAAAGGTCTTCTCCCATTCTGCGGGTTGTTGGTTCCCTCTGCTAACAGTGTCCTTTGCTGTGCAGGAGTTTTTTAATTTCATGTAATCTCATTTGTCAACTTTTGGGTTACATTTTTCATGACAATTATCATTGATTGTTCCTGATTATTCACAATACTTCCTTCCAGAAAATCAATAACCTTATACCTCATATTAAGAGGAAAAACCCTTTATGTTTTGTACTATGCAAGCAATTTTACTCTAAATTAATTTACATAAAATCCTTTAAATTGATAATAAAATCAATCTGAGTATTTTGCAGATCACAGACCCTTACATGCTGGTAGTAAAAGGTAGATATTTTACAAAGTACTTAATTTTAAAAAGTAATGATTAAATTGAATATAACTAGAAAAACTATATTACAATTACATTTTATTTGCTTATTGAATCCACATTAACATTCATATAACTTAGGATACTGTTATGGACAATTGTGACATGTTTTGTCCTGGTTTTGCTATATCTTATATTACGTTTGTGACTAAATAAGCATATTAAGCAAATTTCTATAAAAAGTAATAAAGGGTCCAGTAAAGATTTGTGTTAATCCAACAGCTAGCACATCAATTTGATAATGTAGCCAATTTAAAAAGTAAATCTTTATTGTTATGATAAATTTTTCTTAGAAAAGATAGCCTTGTCTCTTGAGAAATGGAGTTCAAATGTGTTCTGAATGTTCACTGATAAAGCACATGAATAAATTTAGAAGGCATCATTTGATATTTAAATGTGTATATTTGTACTTTGCAACTACTGCCTATTCTCATCCATCTACAGTAACAAGGGGCACAGAATGGGGACAAGAAAGCTAAGTGAAATTGCTACATACAGAATTGAGTTTTTCATGAAGGCCTTTAATAACAGAAAAATATTGACAATGTCCTTTGCCTTATAGAAGCTTTTCAATTTTATGAGGTCCCATTTGTCTATTGTTGATCTTAGAGCATACACCATTGGTGTTCGGTTCAAGAAAATTACCCCGTGCCCATGTGTTCGAGGCTTTTCCCTATTTTCTCTTCTATTAGTTTTAGTATATTTGGTTTTATGTGGAGGTTCTTGAGTCACTTGGACTTGAGCTTTGTACAAGGAGGTAAGAATGGATGGATTTGCATTCTTCTACATGCTGACCACCAATTGAACCAGGACCATTTGTTGAAAAGGCTGTCTTTTTTCCACTGGATGGTTTTAGTTTCTTTGTCAAAGATCAACTGACCATAGGTGTGTGGGTTCATTTCTGGGTCTTCAATCCTATTTTACTGATCTACCTACCTGTTACTATATCAATACCATGCAGTTTTTATCACTATTTCTCTGTAGTACAGCTTGAGGTCAGGGATAGTAATTCCCCCTGATGTTCTTTTATTGTTGAGAATAGTTTTTGCTATCCTGGGTTTTTTGTTATTCCAAATGAATTTGAGAATTTCTCTTTCTAACTCTATGAAGAATTGAATTGGAATTTTGATGGTAATTGTAGTGAATCTTTTGATTGCTTTTGGCATGATGGCCATTTTTACTATATTAATCCTGCCAACCCATGAGCATGGGAGATCTTTCCATCTTCTGAGGTCTTCTTCGATTTCTTTCATCAGAGAAAGTTATTGCCATACAGATCCTTCACTTGCTTGGTTAGAGTTATACCAAGGTATTTTATATTATTTGTGACTATTATTTCCCTAATTTCTTTCTCAGCCTGTTTGTCTTTTGAGAAGATGAAGGCTACTGACAGGACAAAATAGCAATGTTGGGAAAAGCTATTTACCAACCTAAACCTGATAGATGACTTATATCTGATATATACAAAGAACTTGAGAAGTTAGACTTCAGAGAATTAAATAACCCTATTAAAAATGCGGTACAGAGCTAAACAAAGAATTCTCAATTGAGAAATATCAAATGGCTGAGAAGTATCTAAAGAAATGTTCAACATCCTTAGTGATCAGAAAAATGGTAATCGAAACAACCCTGAGATTCTACCTCACACCAGTCAGAATGGCTAAGATCAAAAACTCAGGTGACATCAGATGCTGGCAAGTATGTGGAGAAAAAGGAACACTCAACCATTGCTGGTGGGATTGAAAGCTGTTACAACCACTCTGGAAATCAGTCTGGTGGTTCCTCAGAAATTTGGACATAGAACTACCTGAGGACCCAGCTATACCATTCTTGGGCATATACACAGAAAATGCTCCAGCATATGACAAGGACATATGCTCCACTGTGTTCATACCAACTTTATTTATAATAGCCAGAAGGTGGAAACAACCTAGATGTCCTTCAACAGAGGAATGGATACAGAAAATGTGGTATATTTACCCAATGAAGTACTACTCAGCTATTAAAAACAATGAATTTATGAACTTCTTAGGCAAATGCATGGAATTAGAAAATATCATCCTGAGTGAGGTTACCCAATCACAAAAGAACACATATGGTATGCACTCTCTGATAAGTGGATATTTGCCCAAAAGCTTAGAATACCCAAGATACAATTCACAGACCACATGAAGCTCAAGAAGACGGAAGACCAACGTGTGGATGATTCAGTCCTTCTAAGATGGGTAACAAAATACTCCCAGGAGGAAATACAGAGACAAAGTGTGGAGTGGAGACTGAAGGAAAGGCCATCCAGAGACGGCCCCACTTGGGGATCCATCCCATATACAGTCGCCAAGCCCAGACACTATTGTGGATGCCAAGAAGTACTTGCTGACCAGAGCCTGATATAGCTATTTACTGAGAGGCTCTGCCAGAGCTTGACCAATACAGAGGAAGATGCTCACAGTCAACCATTGGACTGAACACAGGGTCCCCAGTGGAGGAGTTAGAGAAAGGACTGAAGGAGCTGAAGGGGTTTGCAACCCCATAGGAAGAACAATTATATCAACCAACCAGACCCCCAGAGCTCCCAGGGAGTAAACCAGCAACCAAAGAGTACACATGGAGTGACCTATGGCTCCACCTGCATATGTAGAGGAGGATGGCCTTGTAGGGCACCAGTGGGAGGCGAGGCCCTTGGTCCTATTAAGGCTCAATGACAAAGGCATTCTGGGGAATGCCAGAGTGGTGAGGTGGGAGTGTGTGGGTGGGTGGGGGAGCACCTCAAAGAAGCAGGGGGAGGGGGCTGGTATAGGAGGTTTCTGTGGGGGAAATCGGGAAAGGGGATAACATTTGAAATGTAAATTAAGAAACTATCCAATGAAAGAACAGAAAAAAATAACAGATCAATATAATCAAGTTCAGATCAGTTCTTCCATCAAGAAGATGTGGAGCACAAAATGTGATGTGATCATGGGCAGTGGAAGAGAGAGAGAGAGAGAGAGAGAGAGAGAGAGAGAGAGAGAGAGAGAGAGAGAGAGAGAGAGAGAGAGAGAGAGACTGACTGCTGGACTAAGAGTCTATGAATAATTTATTTTCTAGTGATTGTGTTTTAGACATCAAAGTAAGAGGCCAATAAAACATACTTGAAGTTATATTTTCTTCTGCTGAGGTTGAATTGAACAGAGTGGGTCAAAAAGAAAATCATAGCAAAATTAAAAAAAATTGTGATTGGAAGGATATATCTTCATACATTATATCTTTATTTTATTGTTTTTTTTTTTTTTTTTTTTTTTTGTTTTTTTGAGACAGGGTTTCTCTGTGCAGTCCTGGCTGTCCTGGAACTCACTCTGTAGACCAGGCTGGCCTCGAACTCAGAAATCCGCCTGCCTCTGCCTCCCAAGTGCTGGGATTACAGGCGTGTGCCACCACCACCCGGCAATATCTTTATTTTATTAACCATGTTTTACAATTTCATTGTTTGTATTTCAAATTTTATCATAAATATCCCTAAATACGTCATATTACTCGATGCTTGTTTCTGTAACAGAATTGTCCAATTTTTACGAGATGTTAATTTTGTATAGTTGATCTAGATATTTTTCTACTAAGATCCCATTTTTATCAAGTTATCTTTCTTTGATGAAAACTGCACTTGATGCAAAGGCATACTATTGAATGAGGCTGCCTATTCCCAGTAAGACAAATGTTCCACACTCTCTCTCATCTATAGCTCCTAGCACCAAATCTTCAGATATATAAAATACATAACTATTGATACCATCCTCATGAAACGTCTCTTTACACAGATGAAGAACATCACAGAAAAACACACCTGAACACAGTAGAAAGGTCAATGGATCTTGGGGAACCCAGACCCAGTGGGTACATCTACATCACATCTTCTTCATCCTTCAGGGAACATTGTAGAAGAGGGGGTGGAAAGATTCTAAGAAATCAGAATACCAGGGCATCTTCTGTGAAATAGACACTCCTAGAAATGGCTGCATAAAAATGACCAGAACTATGTTAGTATCAGTAGACAAGCTAACTTGGGAGGGGGAAATGTTCATGTTGCCCCATCCCTAGATGAAGTACTACAGGCAGCTATAAGAAGCACTATAGGCAACTAATGATTGCAATGACAGGAAGAATTATCCTTTCCCAGGGATGATCCCCTTACTTGTTATCTGATATAGAGTAATCAGCACTGAAACTGTATAAGCAGAAACAACAAAGATGGACCAGCAGTTGTATTTATATTTTTTGAATATACATATATTTGAATATATGTAACAATGATTGTTAAAGAGAAAGAGGCTATCAATTTGTGAGTGGGAAGCATGGAAAGGCTCGAAGGAAGTGTACTTATGAGGGGTAGAAGAGAAGAAAAGGAAGGGTGGAATGATGTAATTCTATTTTAAATTTAAAAAGTAAAAATAAAATCCTTCAGCAGTGTAATTAATAAATAATACAAAATATAGACTCAGTAATTTTAAAATAACTGAGCACAGATGTTGCTATCAAAATTTTCTAAATACAAGTATTTTCTAAAAACAAATAATATGGTACTACATCAAATGTGGTGTGAAATAACCAAGCCATAATCCAGTACAATATTAATGATGAAGAAAATAACAAGTTCATAAATTGTAACTCTTCAGAATCAAGAACTTGTAGTTCTTAGGGAGGGAAAAGAGAACCATAGACTGAAGGGAAGCATTTGCAATATAAATAGGAAGGACTTAGAATCGAGAAGCCCTTGAATACATAGTTCTCAATAGATATGAGTAGCTACTTTACCAAAGACAATATACAAATAGATGATAAACAGGCAGATGATACCTTACATTACTAGTAATTTGGGAAATTTGGACATAACTCACAATGAATACCACTGCAGGACTATTGGAATGGCTGCATGATGTGTGACCATTCGTTGGGACATTTAAAGTGATAAATCCACTTGTAAAATAACCTGAATTTTCTTCAAATTAGCAAATATCTAACATATGATCAACATTTTCACTCAAGGAAAAAGGAAATGCCTGTTCACACAAAGTGTTGCCTTCAACACTATTTTATGATACATAAAATAATATGAATAGGTCTCTATAATTAATAGGACATATAAGGATGTCTGTTATGATTCCATTTACATAAAATTCTAGAAAATGCAAACCTGTCTACAGAGACAAAGTACAGTTGTCAGGAGTTGAAGGGTTTAAAGATGAAAGGAAAAACAGATTACAAAAATTATGAGTAACCTGTATACAGCAGACCACATATTTATATACAGTCTCAAATGGGTCTATGAACATCGACATATCACCTCTGCAAATCACATATCTATAAACATCACACTGCAAACTGTATGTATATTACTATATGTCAATTATACTTTAATATGTCATGGAGAAAGCTGGAAGTGGTTGGATGCTATCTCTAAAATCTTCAGAGAGATTAATTCAAAGAAAATATCACTAGAGAAATACTTAATGATAATATTAAAATATGACAAAGGGTAATAAAATATTAAGGAGTGTGAAGAGAGGTTGAAGGCTAATAATGCAAAAGTATGGGAAGTGAGATCTTCAATGATTTCTGACACAGCAGAGTGTGCTAAATTAGGTAAAAGTACAAAGTAAAGTCATTTAACTTTAATTATATTGTTGGAATTTCCTGAACAGAACACCAGTGGCTTATGCTCTTAGAACAAGAATCAACAAATGGGACCTCACAAAATTGCAAAGCTTCTGTAAAGCAAAGGACACTGTCAATAGGAGAAAACAGCAACCAACAGATCGGGAAAAGATCTTTACCAATTCTACATCTGATAGAGGGCTAATATCTAATATGTACAAAGAATTCAAGAAGTTAGACTCCAGAGAATCAAACAATCCTATTAAAAATGGAGTACAGAGCTAAACAGAATTCTCAATTGAGGAAATTCAAATGGCAGAGAACCTAAAGTAATATCCTTAGTCATCAGAGAAATGCAAATCAAAATGACCCTGAGATTCCACCTTACACCAGTCAGAATGTCTAAGATAAAAAATCAAAAACTCAGATGCTGGCAAGGATGTGGAGAGAGAGGAACACTCCTCCATTGCTGGTGGGATTGCAAGTTGGTACAATCACTCTGGAAATCAGTCTGGAGGTTCCTCAGAAAATTGGACATAGTACTACCTGAGGTCCCAGCTATACCACTCCTGGGTGCATACCCAGAAGATGCTCCAACATGTAATAAGGACACATGCTCCACTATGTCCATAGCAGCCATATGTATACTAGCCAGAAGCTGGAAACAACCCAGATGTCCCTCAACAGAGGAATGGATACAGGCAATGTGGTATATTTACACAGTGGAATACTACTTAGTTATTAAAAACAATGACTTCATGAAGTTTGTAGGCAAAGGGATGGATCTTAGAAATATCATCCTTAGTGAGGTAACTCAGTCACAAAAGAACACATGGTATGTATTCCCTGATGAGTATTAGGCAGAGTGTGGGATACCCACAATACAACTCATGGACCACATAAAGCTCAAAGGGAAGGAAGACCAGAGCGGATGCTTCAGTCCTACTTAGAAGGGGGAACAAAATAATCAGGGAAGCAGAGTGTGGGAGGAGCTTGGGAAGAAGAGAAGAGGGGGAGGGGAAATAGGGGAAGAATCAGGTATGGGAGGAGATGAAGGAGATGTACAGAGGGTCAGGAAATTGACAGAGGTGTGTAGTAATGGTACATGGGCAACTGGGGGTAGCAACTAGAAAGTCCCAGATTCCAGGAAACCAAGAGCCTCCCAGGACCCCACAGGGATGACATTAGCTGAAATAACCCACAAAGGGGAGGGAGAACCTGTTGAGACCATATCCATGCCCAGTTGAGGGATGGAGCCACCCACCCATCTCCAAAATTTTAACCCAGGATTGCTCCTGAGTAAAGGAAATACGGGGACAAAGTGTGTGGAGCAGAGATGGAAGGAAGGGCCATGCAGAGACTGCCCCACCTGGGGATCCATCCCATATAAAGTCACCAAACCCAGACACTATTGTGGGTGAAGAGAAGTGCTTGCTGACAGGAGCCTGATATAGCTGTCTCCTGAGAGACCAGTACAGAGGCAGATGCTCACAGCCAACCATTGGACTGAACACAGGGACCCCGATGGAGGAGTTAGGGGAAGGACTGACAGAACTGAAGGTGTCTTATTTGGCATCGATGGGAGGGGAGACTCTTTGTCCTGTGAAGGCTCGATGCCCCAGTGTAGAGGAATGCTAGGGTGGTGAGGCAGGAGTGGGTGGGTGGGTGGGTAGGGGAGCACCCTCATAGAAGCAGGATAAGGGGGGATGGAAGAGGGAGTTTGCAGAATGGAAACTGGAAAAAGGGATAACATTTGGAATGTAAATAAAATAAAATTTAAAAAAGTTGGAAGAAGAAAGCTGGGTCATACATAGCAAAGCTGCCAACATTTAAATATAGAATATATACAATAAAAAAATCAAAAAATATATGTTATCAATTTAAAAACATTATTCATAGTCATTTTAGACAGCATGACATCTTTTAAAATACAATGTGCTTTTTTAGACATACACGTGTGGATAATTATTTGTGATAACACACTGTACACAGTGATCTTATCTCAAAATTCAAGAGTTCTTAGTCTCAGTCCCAATTTCTTTATGGATCTGAAGTCAGCTTGAAACCAAATAATTTGACTTTTAAAAAAATGCCTTCCAATTTAAACAAAGAAAAAGTGAGACCTGTGTTCTGTATATGAAGAATTTAATTACACTTTCTATATTTTAGTTTCAGAGACTGTCCTCGCCCAAGAAAAGTCATTAATTAAATGGCATCTTTGCCTTTATTATTGCTGTTCTCATGAAATAAATGGTAAGTGTCCATTTATTTCCATTGCTTCTGAGAAAACTGCCTTTGTTCAGAAAAAGAAAGAAAAAAAATCAATTCTCTAGCACACTGGCTGATTACCTATGTATTTTAGTAGCACTTTATCACCATGGTATCCAGGAGCTCAAATCCTGGCAATGAACTGGAACATCAAGCCACAGCTCTGAGATGAGGCCGGGATGAATATCAGAGTATGAAGCCGTTGATGCTACTCCATTTGTGTCAACACAGGCAAGGACAAAATGGACGCAGAGCCTGTTTCCTAATGAAAATGTACTAGGCTGAACCTCATCAGTTTGAGACCACTATCTTTTTATAAAGCAGGTACTCCTTACAGAAAGGGTCATGGGTATACACTAATCCTGACGCACAGATTCACATGTCAGCTGTTTCCACCAAACAGCCACACCCGCTGCACCTTTGATGTCCAATCCAACATGTGAGGTGTAAGCACTTTCAGCCATCAGTTTGTACACCAGAGACTTTACTGCATCAGAAGAAACATTGTTAGAAAGTTCATAGAATGCTATATTTTATTAAATATGTTTTATTTGAAATTAAATATTTGGGCAAATGATGATTCACTATTTGACAAGAGCTTTGAAGGGGAAGTGGTATTGATAAATTATGAGCCTGTTGATGCTACAGAAAGATATTGTTACTGATTAAACACATAATACATAATTCAGTCAATTTTACATTTCTTTTGCCCATAATATTTAGGCACCTGGCAAAATTTCAATTTTATACTATGATTTTATTTGTTAAAATATATACATTTCAGAGCTATATCAGATTTCTAAAGTTAGTATGAACATTTAATATAATAAAACTCTTGATAATGAGCAAGGTATTATATCTCACTAGATTTTTCCACATTTATACAGTATGTTATACTTTGCAGTGTTAAGATTAAAAAATATTTACAGTGTCACACATCCATCTGATGTTTATTCTTCTATTTATAGTAATAAAAATATTTGTAGGTGAGGGTATTACATTTCTATTATAGAACTCTTTTTAAGTGCTGTTAATATGCTTTATATAATGCCAAACTATAGCTGAAAAACTGAGTTTAAAAGATATCAAACATATTTCTTCCTGTATGAAAATCAAAACTAAAATCACTATAAAACTAAATCATATTTAGAGTGCACTTTTTTTTGGTAAGGCAAGAAGGGAAACTGAGGAACTGAGTAGTCTGTTTTTAATTGAATCTATATTTTTTTAAGAGTTACTAGTTTTCTATGCTGACCAACTAGAGATAGCTGGTAGGATCAGTTGTACTGGAACTTTGTTGAAATACAGAAAAGAATTTGAAAATTATTTTAAAATGCACTTTTTTCTGCAGATTTTTTTCATGAGGTTACATAGTGAAAAATATATCACAGAATTCTGATTTCAATCAGCTTATCTAACAATTACCTAAATGACATAATTTGAATTGTTCTCTATGAAAATGTATCAAAAAATGAAGCTAATTTACTATCTTCCTAGACTAATTTTCTAATACATAATTTGTGATTTTATAAATAACAAGAAGGAAATTCTTGAAAGAACACACACATCACGCAGTTACTTCAATTATAGATGAACTTTTAGCTGCAGGCGTTTCAACTCGAAGATTTTATTTCTTTTCATCTCTGAACCTTTTAAGCTTATTAGAAGAAGCTTCTACAATCCAAACACAAAAGAACTGTGTGTGTGTGTGTGTGTGTGTGTGTGCACATGCAAGCATGTACGTGCATACACACACACACACACACACACACACACACACAAATGAGTGCTCCCAACACCTGCCATACAACACAGAGCGAGGCCACTTCATATAGAAAGCTGTTTAGTTTTCAAAAGAATTTCTCTGTGTTGTTAACCAGCATAAAACAGTTTTTTTAAAATAAAATGTGAGCTTTAATAACCTGGTCTAAAAATATAATTTATAGACATTTCTACATTCATTAATTCAATCAGATCTTAGCATATTCAGATTTCTAGGCTTTTTGATCAGTCTCTTACCTAAAATGGGATTTTGAAATGAAATGCATTTTTCTTATGCCACTTCCTTATGTTGATGACTAAGCCATAGCTTTTACCACCTAGGGGTTGTAACATATTAAATCCTAAAGCAGAAAGACATGATACAAAACAAATCCTTACAATGTCCTAAGACATTTCAAACATTATAGAAATATTTGGTCTGATTCTGTACCATACAGAGAATTAAATGGCCTCTAATAGCATATACATATAAAGCATTCACAAACTGATATCTATAACTTCATCTAAAATAGCTCTATGTTTATGCACTCATAGTGTCCTGTGCAGTAAGGCCCATGGCATGTTAATTTTCTTTACCTCTAACAAAGCACAAACAGCATGTGCATGGTAGGCATATATGACTTCTTGGCAAAGATGTAGCTGATGAGTCTCATTATCTCCATGTTTTGACAAAACTAGTCTGCTTCCCATACTCCTTATGAGGTTTCCTTCTAGAATCCACAGGCCTTCTACCTGATGGCTTGCAAAACACAAGAGAAAAGTGGCACCAGGGATACAAATTCCATTAAGGTACACCAAATTTAGCACAGGATAGGTCTACACGCACCTGCTTTCCATTTAATTCTGTGAGCGTGATGGGCCCTGCACTGGAGAGGATTATGGTATTGTCCAGACAGGAGGCCTGACATGCTGGCTTTTCAGGAAATTGAAAACTATAAACACTAGGCCTGACAATATAGAGAGCGAATTCCAGGGTGGCGTTCCTCCTTCAGAATGCAGAACTGAGTTAAAAGTTTCCATCATTGCTTGAATATCTAAAACCAGGCCAATGACCTAATTAAACAGGAAGTCTGTTTAATAGTCTGACTTATGTTATAGAAACGGTATTGAATGTCTGTTGAACTTACTAGCCCGCCGTTGTTAAACTCTGTTATCATAGCATTGCACTAAAAAATCTGCAACTATAGTCACATAATGTCTAGGGTACTCTTATAAACCCAAGTTACCTGTGAGGTATGTAGGAGATACTGAATTTATATGTCTTGATAATTCTGATTGGTATGCGCCTGTAAAGGAGGTAGTCATGATGCAAAGAAGCTGCAAGAAGGACCCGAAAAGTGAAAATCTGAAATATTTCCTGACCACTGTTTCCAGTTGAGATTATTAGCTGATGAATATTGGGACAAAAGGTTTTTATAAGCAGATAAAAATAAATCACAATTAAGGTTAAAATGGTGAGAAGCTGCCTTGGGAACACCTTGGGTAACTGGAGGGACATGAGTTGCTGCCTAGCACAGCCTTTCATGCACGATGAACTTCCAAAGGAAAGTCAGAGTTCTAAATTTTTACTGTTAACCTCACCCCAGCCCCATTGTTCTGTGTTCCACAGAGAATCTCCTGGGATTCACTCTGGGAAAAGATGTTTGAAATATTCATGGATGTGATTCATCATATGAAGAAACATCAGAAGTCTGAAAGCCTGTAATGTGCTAGCTCTGAGAACCAGGAGGACGCGAACTGCTGATGTTTTATAAGGGGACAAATATAAATTATTGCCATGCATTTTAATTTCTCACACACTTTTCCTATCAAATTTTGTGCACTTGGAATCACTAAGTTCTTCTTCCTTTTGTATTGTCCTCAAATACTTACTAGAGGAAGATGGTTTGTAGAGGGCCCTGACAAGGAGGAGTATAGTGATTTAACTTGAAGGCACAGGTTTCCTTCTCTTCCACCATTTACAGAAGGTCATTTTACCCCTTTGATAAAATTACAAGTAAAATCTTTTAAGTGTTCAAAACTAAAGACGTATGGAACAGCTTGTGTCTACTGTACAAATTAAAGCACTTGAGGGCAACTGATATCTGCACACACTGACATTTGGCTAGCTTGATGAACACTAGTTAACCTTTCCTTCTCTATGAGCAATTAAATCAATGTGATAGATTCTTATTTTTTAATTGTCCTATCAGCATGCACCATCTCTGGACCTGGCATGTGTTTATTTGTAAATCATTAAATGAACCATTATAAAAAGCTGGTGTACAGTCAGAATAAACAGATACTTAATAGGGGTTACATGTATTATAACATTTTTCCATCCGTGGTGGATATTGTGACATGCTGGCAAGGCAGATAATAAATGCAGCAAATGGATATTTAATACGAGCTTAAGCAGGTCACAATCTTATTGTCTATCTCATCTGGAGCATCTTCCAGTTGTCAACAGGAATTACACGAGTGAACAGCAGGCAGTATGTATGTCAAGCATGACCTGTTGATAGAATAGCATCTGGAACACGACATCGATCACTCTATGATCGTTCCTAAAACACCCACTAAATTATCCTCCCTTAGATAATTATTTTTTTAATATTTGAAAGTTTTTCTCTTTCTGAACTTTTTTTTATCCAAACAATCTGCTTGGTCCTATCATCTTAATCAGCTTGAAATGTCATCTTGTCACAAAGGTATACATCTGAATTCAGAGTGTTTAGAATGGGATAATACCATAAGCCTTCTTTTTCTGGCTCTTCTGGCCTTTCTTTCTCCTGAATCTTCCATTTCCACCTTAGAGCCAACATCTTAAGAACACAAATATCACAGCTCTCTTAGGTACCATGCTGGACATGAAGCTACTCAGAGCTGCAGTCATACTACTACTTATGACTAGGTAATAAACACTCCTGAGTAATTCTGAACATTCACAAAATAAATACTAATGGAGTATTTAAAAGACAATGTCTTGATTTTGTAAGACATTAATCTGAGATTAAACTGTCAAGATGCAAGATGAATGCCAAGAGCCAGGCACGATTTGCAAAGCAGATGTACTGGGAAAAGCAGGGTGAGAAAAGTTGACAGCACATGGAGGCTGGTAAGGCACATGCATGGGCAGAGCCGGCTGTGAAAGGAGTGGGAAGGCCGGATCAGGACCTGCAGACTTTGCGCAGTGCTGCGCTTGTGGAATACTACTCAGCAATTAAAAATAATGAATTCATGCAATTTGTAGGTAAATGGTTAGACCTGGAAAATATCATCCTGAGTGAATTAACCCAATCACAAAAGAATGCACATGAAATGCAATCACTGATAAGTGGATATTAATGAGCCCAGAAGCCCTAAATACTCAAGACACAAATAGCAAGTCAAATGATTCCCAAGAAGAAGAAAGGAGAGGACCCTGGGCCTGTAAAGATTGCATCCAGTTTAGTAAAGAAACCGAGGGGGGAGGGGGAATGATTGGGGAACAGTTGCGGGGGGGGGAGGAACTATGGGAACTATGGTGGGTGGGAACTGGGAAAGGGGAAAGCCTTTGGAATGTAAACATAGAATATAGAAAATAAAAAAAAATAAAAAAGAAAAAAAGAAAAAAAAAAGGCTACATGCCAAAATAATGAAGACTGCCAGAAAAATAAAAAAGGGCTAGTGGAACTTGCTTTGCAGATACTCAATTTACAAGAGGCACATTTGCTCCAAGATCTACTCAGCTGTCTTAGGATTTTACTACTGTGAAGAGACTCTATGATTGTGGCAACTCTTATAAAGGACAACATTTAACTGGGGCTGCTGTACAGGTTCAGAGGCTCAGTCCAGTATCATCAAGGCAGGAGCATGGCAGCATCCAGGCAGGCATGGTGCTGCTGGAGGAGATGAGAGTTTGACATCTTGTTCCAAAGGCAAATAGATGACTGACTCTTCTGCACTGGGAGGAGCTTCAAAAACCACCACCTCACAGTGACAAGCTTCCTTTAACAACGCCCCACTTACTCCAACAGGGTCACACCTCCTAATATGCCACTTCCCACCAGCCAAGCATATTTGAACCACATCAGTAAAACATTTTTTAAGTCATGCTGTATACAGGCTCTCTAAATAAGGAACCTAACTGACTAAATCAAATTAATAAAAGTTTATAGTGGAATGGAACAGATTGTCCTTTTCTTTGCATTTAATTAAAGTATTTAAAGTTCTACATACTTTTTTTTATAAAATGTTCATTATATTGTTTCTAAACTGACTCAAAATTTATGCTTCTAAATATGAATGGTACATATTCAAAGACCGACTTGCTGGGGAAACTGTTTTCAAATGAGAGCTATAAGAGAAAAGTATTCAGTCTGGGCCTGAGACACTGGCCCAGTGTCAGTCCAATTTCTTTATTGAATCTGAGGCAATTTTGATCAGACCTTGTCAAATAAAACATGATTTCTCTCTGTAGGAAAAACTTAAGTTCTGATTCCTTTTCATTAAAAATGTAATATAAATTTAAAATCACCATCCAACAGTTTACTTTGCTATCTTTATACCAAGACAATAATAAATAACATCCCAATGTCACTACTTTCTATTTCTGAACAAACAGACACCATATGTCCCCAACTTTACACATTCAACAGTATGTGAAGATTTGTGTTCAATTCATTTACTTTGAAGGAGAAGGAATTATATTCTTTTTTATAGCTGCTTCTATAATATCCAATTCCTAGTGATTATAGCAATTGTTATTTTAAAAAATAATATTCACACCTTCTTCCCTCCTCCCATATTCAACTGCTCTTCCTTACTTATCTAACTTTGTGTCCTATTTATTATTATTATTATTATTATTATTATTATTAACTATAATTATTATGATTGGGCTTTTTCAGGACAGCATTTCTCTGTGTAGTGCTGTCTGTCCTGAAACTTGCTCTGTAGATCAGCCTGGTTTTGAACACAGAGATATGCCTGCCTCAGCCTTCCCAGTCCTGGGATTAAAGGTATGTACAGCCACTGCCCAGCTTATTATTTTATTTTATTATTTATATTTTATTTTATTATTCAATTTTGGTTTTCTGACAGAGGGTTTCTCTGTGTAGCCCTGGAAGTTCTGTTATTCTGTAGAGCAGGATAATCCAGAAATCAGATCCACTAAAGAGTTATCAAGTATAGTTTTGGCTGCCCATATATTCATAGGCATAAATATTTACTGAAGAGTGGTGTAACACCAAGGAATACACTTTTAAAAAATGATCCCTTTCCCCCACAGCTGTCAGCAAATATAGTTCATTAGCTAGGGACAGGTCCTATATCCCCTCTATATGGTAGAATTTAGTCTGGTTCCAGTCTATGTAGGTCTTGTGAATGCTATCTCAACTGTTGGAAATTCGTATGTGCTAGAAAAACAGTTTCTTTGTAGTTGTCTACTACCTAATGCTTTTGAAACTTCCCCTTCCCCTTTCTCTCATGATTTTTTGGGAAAAGGAAGGGTGTTGTGGGTGTTCCCTTGGGTCTGAGCATTCCACAGTCTCTGATGCATCACACCATCAGTTGTGCTTCTCTATTCTAATTGCCATCTACTACAAACAGGATGTTCTCTGAAGAGGACTGGCAAATGCAATAATCTATGGACACAGTGATAAGAGTTGGTTTAACATTATAATAAAATTTAAGAAACACACACACACACACACACACACACACACACACACACACACATCCCTCTAAAAGCTAATGCACTTCCTTCAATAAGACCACACAGAATCCAACAATGCCATACCTCCTATTCTTTCTGTCTCAAATAGTGCCACTGTCTAGTGACTAAGCATACATATATATGATCCTTTGGGGGCCATTCTTATTCAAAGCATCACATATACCTGAAGATTAAAAAGTAGCATCTGCAAATAACATAGATAGAACTTATGATGTGTCTTTATAAGTCTGAGTTATCTCACTCAGGATGACTGTTTCCAGCTCCATCCATTTACTTATGAACTTTATAATTCTATTTTCTTAGCAGCTCATTAATATTCCATGAATCACATTTTCATTATCCACTCAACAGATTATGTGCATCCAGGCTGTGTCCATTGTCTAATTACAATGAACAGAACAGACTGGGGAGCAGAGGAAGCACTAAGTATATGAAGACCTGAAGTACGTTGATGACATGAGTTGGCCATGTCAAGGATCAAAGCCTTAGATCATGGGAAATTGGCAAAGCTCTTCCTCCTTTAATGTTCAGAAGGATGGAAAAGCCTTCCTCTGGTCCAAGTGCAATGTTGAAAAATGTCCACCATAGCTTTCTACCTCTCAGTATTTATGGCCAAGACCGCTTCCCTACAGAGAGTATTCCTACCTGTCTTTTAGCTAAACCTGTCTTCTTGGTTGAGCTGTGTACCGTAAACTCTTCCTCCTTGTTTGGTTATATACAATGACCCTGACTCCCTGTTCACTGCATAGAATAAACACTCTGAGCCTCTGTTTTGTTTTGTTTTGTTTTGTTTTAAACAGAGAGATCCTTTATTAAGCAGGGAAGAAAAGTTAAGTTAAATTGGCTGCTTTCTGACTCAGAACAATGGCCTTGTGGTATAATTTTTAAGAGAAAATAGGAAAGGTCCTGTCAGATCAGGAAATGATGAGGTGGTATATTTTGATTGGGGATGCTAATTAGATGAACCAAAAAGGGCTTTTGATTGGTAGACTGTGGTAGTCAGTCTCAGGAGGAGGAAGTGTACAAATAAAGGAATAGACCTTGGTGGCCAGCTTTAGAAACATAATCTACTGGCTTTTAGCAGGACAGAGGGAAGGGGGAGACAGGCAGTTCTGCAGTGCCATGCATGCCTGGCAGGGCAGATGTTGGATTGACTTAAGAAAAACAGTCAATGGAGTGATTTTTTTTTATTTATTTTCTATATTCTTTGTTTACATTCTGAAGGCTTTCCCCTTTCCCAGTTCCCCCTTCACCATATGTCCCATAAGTCCTCTCCCCCTGCCCCCTTTCCCCAATCACCACCCCACCATTTCTCTGTTCTGTTCTGGTATTCTCCTACAAAACTGGATCCAGTCTTTTCCGGCCCAGGGTCCTCTCCTTCCTTCTTCTTGGGAATCTTTTGACTTGCTAATTGTGCCTTGAGTATTCAATGCTTCTGGGCTCATTAATAGCCACTTATCAGTGATCGCATTTCATGTGTTTTCTTTTGTGATTGGGTTAGCTCACTTAGGATGATATTTTCCAGATCCAACCATTTGCCTACTATTGCATGAATTCATTATTTTTCATTGCTGAGTAGTATGCCATTGTATAAATAGACCACATTTTCTGTTTCCATTCCTCCTTTGAGGGACATCTGGGCTCCTTCCAACTTCTGGCTATTATAAATAAGCCTGCTATGAACATAGTGGAGCATGTGTCTTTATTGTATGCAGGGGAATCCTCTGGGTATATGCCCAGGAGTGGTATGATAGGGTCCTTTGGAAGTATCATGGCCAATTTTCTGAGGAACCGCCATACTGATTTCCAGAGCCGTTGTACCATCTTGCAATCCCACCAACAATGGAGGAGTGATCCTCTTTCTACACATCCCCGTCAGCACCTGTTGTCTCTTGAGTTTTTTTTATTTTATTTAATTTTTATTTTCTATATTCTATGTTTACATTCCAAAGGCTTTCCCCTTTCCCAGTTCCCCCCCACCATATGTCCCATAATTCCTCCCCCCCAGCTATTCCCCAATCATTTCCCCCCCCCCCGCCCCCACGATTTCTCTGTTCTGGGTCTACAATACTGGATCCAATCTTTACAGGCCCAGGGTCCTCTCCTTTCTTCTTCTTGGGAGTCATTTGACTTGCTAATTGTGCCTTGAGTATTTAGGGCTTCTGGGCTCATTAATATCCACTTATCAGTGATTGCATTTCATGTGTATTCTTTTGTGATTGGGTTAGCTCACTTAGGATGATATTTTCCAGATCTAACCATTTACCTACAAATTGCATGAGTTCATTATTTTTAATTGCTGAGTAGTACTCCATTGTGTAAATATACCACATTTTCTGTATCCATTCCTCTTTTGAGGGATATCTGGGCTCCTTCCAATTTCTGGCTATTATAAACAAGGCTGCTACAAATATAGTGGAGCATGTGTCTTTATTGTATGCAGGGGAATCCTCTGGGTATATGCCCAGGAGTGGTATGACAGGGTCCTCTGGAAGTGACATGCCCAATTTTCTGAGGAACAGCCACACTGATTTCCAGAGTGGTTTTACCATTTTGCAATCCCACCAACAGTGGAGGAGTGTTCCTCTTTCTCCACATCCTCGCCAGCACCTGTTGTCTCTTGAGTTTTTAATCTTAGCCATTCTGACTGGTGTGAGGTGGAATCTCAGGGTTGTTTTGATTTGCATTTCCCTGATGACTAATGATGTTGAACATCTCTTAAGGTGTTTCTCGGCCATCTGCATTTCTTCTGGTGAAAATTTTTTGTTTAGCTCTGTACCCCATTTTTTGATAGGGTTATTTGGTTTTTTGGGGTCTAACTTCTTGAGTTCTTTGTATATATTGGATATTAGCCCTCTGTCGGATGTGGGGTTGGTGAAGATCATTTCCCACTTTGTTGGTTGCCGTTTTGTCCTTCTGACAGTGTCCTTTGCCTTACAGAAACTTTGTAATTTTATGAGGTCCCATTTGTCAATTCTTGATCTTAGAGCATAAGCTATTGGTGTTCTGTTCAGGAACTTTCCCCCTGTGTCCATGTCCTCCATGGTCTTCCCAAGTTTCTTTTCTAATAGTTTCAGTGTGTCTGGTTTTATGTGGAGGTCCTTGATCCACTTGGAGTTGATCTTAGTGCAAGGAGATAAGAGTGGGTCAATTAGCATTCTTCTGCATGTTGACCTCCAGTTGAACCAGCACCATTTGTTGAAAAGGCTATCTTTTTAATGGAGTGATTTTTTTAAATCTCTAATTTTAATTCAAAGGTGAAGGGGAATCACTAGATGAACAGCATGCCAAGGCAGCTCCATGGCTTGTATGTCAAATGACTGTTAGACTTCAAGGTAAACTTTGCATATTTATTCATTGTCCCTGTAAGATAATATGTATATCTGATCTTACAATACTACAGAGGGTATATCAAAATAAGTAATCCCCCTGTAAGTGAATGAAACATACTTAACAACAACAAAGAGGAAATCAAGGGGGCTATTCATGTGGAGGATGAGAGAGGAGGAAGATTTTAGGAGCAGAAAGACAATGTAGAGATGAGAGGAGAAGTGGGAGTACTGTGCTGTATGGAGTGGTGGGGGAAGGAGAGGACATGGCTGGGGTTTAGCGAGGTCCATATCTAACTAACCTACATCGCAAGCTTAAGGTCTACAAGAGCAGAGTGAGACCTTAAATATGAACATCTCAGAAATTTTTTCTTAGCTCAAGAGTTTGATGGGAGTCAAGTGTCAGCTTCAAGTGAGGACTCTGAAAGGAGCGACAGAGTATATTTGTAAAACTGGGGCAGGATAGAGGACACTGGCTTAAAAAAATAGTCATGGTGGGGCATGCCAAAGACAGAAAGGGAAGGAGGCAGGCATTTTTAACTCCTGTGCTTGCCTTCCATATGGGTTGCAGAAGGCAAAGGGGACAGAAGAGTGAGCTGGAAAGAACATTTATGCAGCTTCTGGAAGGAAGAAGTGCCCAGAAGGACACGCGTGAGTGAAAACTCAGCTGAAGCAATCTATGTACAAAAGGAAGCGGGCAAGAGCCTAGAGGTGAGTGGGAGAGAAAGGCTACCTGAGAGACCCTGAGGTCAGGAAGGTGTGCAGAGACCGAGCAAAGGCTCACACCCCAGGAATGGCGTACAGAGGGAATACTCGTGTACCTGATGACTTATTCCTTCAGACACTGGAATGCACAAGAAGTAGCCCGGTTCGCTTCTGTACTGCAGAATATGCACTTAAGCCAGAAATCGTTAAAAGGGAGGCAGAATGCTTCAGAGAATTTGAGGAATCAAAATCCACCTCTCAAAATGAAAACTCCAAACCTTGTCCACAATTTCAACAACTCTGAGGCTTTGAGCAGTCATGTACTTTCTCCACAAACAACCCGAAGGAACTCTCATAATGTAGATGACTTCCTGGAGGATAAGATTAAACTTGGGATAGGTAAATAAATGTGATCTTGCTCAACAATCAGTGAGTAAGAAAACCAAGAGAGCACCCCACCGTGACACGAAGCGGCAAGTACACAGTAGTGGTTCACACGAGAGCAAGTCTGAGGGACTTTAGGAGAGAAACTAATGTAGCTACAGAGGTAGTCACAGGGAGGGGGAGTAAGAACAGACTCACTAAAGTCACAAAGCTCTCATGAATGCAACGTTACATTAAGTATTATATTAAGATGAAAATGACATAAAAAGCCAGGAGTGAAACAAGCATGTCAGGGGAACCAGCAGGAATTACCAGGGTTCTGACAGCAATGCTCAGAGGTAAAGGATTCAGAATCTAAGGAAAACAGAAAACAAACAAAGACGCTTTGAAACACGGGCACAGACTGTTTGGATAATCTGTAGTTATTGGGGATATCAGAGAAGTAAAACTAAAATAAAAAAAAATAAGAATAGTCAGATCTTGGCAAACACAGGGTCTAGACAGGAATAGTGCAGAGTTAACTTCTTTAAGTTTTATGTTTTAATGCCTGAGGACAGCTGTTGGGAAGCAGGCTTCAAACTCCTATAGCTATTTTGAAAAAGAGTTTTAAAAAGCTTGGTGAAGGTGATTTTCAGACATTTTAAAGTCGGAGATATAAAAAAGGTGCAACCTTGGTCCTGTGAAGGCTCGATGCCCCAGTGGAGGGGAGTGAGTGAGTGAGTGGGTGAGAGAGTGGGTAGGTGGGTGGGTAGGTGGGTGGGGGCATACCCTCATAGAAGCAGGAGCAGGGAGGGTGGGTCAGGGGGTTTATGGGGCAGGAAAATGGGAAAGGGGATAGCATTTGAAATGCAAATAAATAAAATATCCAATAGAAAAAGAAGATAGGAGGTTTGGAGAGTAAAAACCATGTATTTAAAACGAGGAGAGAGTGGTGCAGGCCTTATAGCCAGCTTCTCAAGCAGCTCAGGTGAAAGGATCTGCTTAAAGCCAGGGCTTTGAGCCATCCAGGACAATGCGGGAAGACCTTCCTTTTAGACAAAACAAAAGTCTAATCAAGCCTTCCATTTAGACAAAACAAAAAACTAATCAAGCAAACAACAGCTGAAAGCAGTTATTTAAGCATGAAATAAATAAATAAATAAATAAATAAATAAATAAGGGAAAGCCTTGCAAGCAAACATACAAAATGTCTAAAGTTAAGAAACAGAAATTGATATATCTGAAGAGGGGGTGCAGGAGACAAAAACCACAGACAGCCAGAAAGCCAGAGACAGAATAGACCAGGCATAGGCAGAAGAAAAACTAGGACAAAGAAAAAACGTCACACAAGATCTTACATAAGGACCGGATGGCTTGAGCCAGCAGGAGTTGTGGGAAGGGAGAAGCACCTGTCCTAGGGAAGGTGCGAGGAGGAGGAGACACAACAACACCTGGTCTCAGAATACATTAGAGAAGGGTGCCATGCGCCAAGCAGGGTTCTGGAAGGAACTCAGGGTAAAGGATATTTATAAAATAGTGGCAGTGAGATCATTTAGGACAGAAGAAGCAGAGAATCTTGGTAAAGAACATTAAATGTGTTTGGATATGATTTGGGGAAGAGTTGATGGACTCTGTAACTAGTAGGTGAAAGTTTGATGAGAGTCAGAATGATCACAGTCCCAAAGTATTGCCCTTCTTACCAAGGAAAGGAAGCGCGGTGCTGCTGAAAGAGGAAAGCACAGTGTCCAAGATCATCCCCAGTTAGCATCCCTGAACTAACAGCACGTTGGGACAAATTAAAGTAACAACAGCCTCTCTCCTGAAAGCATGACATTTTCATACATCGAAAACAATGCAAAACCTAAATGCACCAAGGAGCATTCAAGAACATTTTGCATACCAAATATTTTTTAATGTTATTGAGATCAGGAAAGACAGACATGCAGGAATTATTCCAGATCAAGGAACATTATAGAAACAAGAAAAATGGGTCTCAAATAGAATTCTGTAACAAAAATATAATTGCATTTTATTGCTTGATAATAGGCAATTGGTAAAGTCTGAATAAGGTTTGGTAAATATACTTATGTTAATTTCCTAATTTAGATAATTGATCTATTGCCATGTGGTATATTCAAAGTTATACATTGTGAAGAACAAGGAAACGAGTCATAACTGCTAAAAATAACTTTCAAAAATTTAGCAGAAACAGTAATGTGCATTTATATAGAGAGGCTGATAAGATGAATGACACAGAGGTTTGGCAAGGAGAGCCTCATACACCGCTGCTGGGAGTGGGGCACATGAGCAATCAGAGTTCTCAGCACCTGAAAGCAGTCCCACTCTATGACTCAGTCATATTCAAACAGGCCTGCTCTATGACTCAGCCATATTCCTCCTGGGCACAGCCTTTACCTTAAGGAATGCATCATCTTCCTCCAGAAAGACAATGCCACAGCACTCTCTCATTTGAAGAGCCTAGCTGCAACACTTTCATTTTCTGTGTTTAATTTAGAGTGCTTCCAAAATTCAGACAATAAGAGGGACGGTAAAAAGAGTGTACCCTAATATAAGAAGGTCAGTACACAAAAAAATGAAGATTGGGAAGGGAAAATGGGATGGAAAGACCAAAACAAAGGGGAAATAAAGTCACTAGGAAACCTACTGTCTGGTAACCCAATTAAAAAACATAAAAGAGAGTTTAAAGGCTGACAATGCATAAAACTAGACAATCTCAGTCCTAGAAGTCATTAAATGGGTCATTAAACAAAACCCCCTGTGCCAGGTGTATAATACTTCTTTAGGAGTTATTGTTTAGCAGGCCCTAACAGCCACCTACCATTCTTATTTGCCCAAGAGAACTAGTCAGTAAGATCCCATTTAAGCATGTCACATAAGATACCATATGCTGTAGATGCAGTATAGAGAGAAATCCAATTGGAACTGAACTAGAAGCTTTCTCTCCACTGGCTAGTTTATATATTGCTCCATGGTGCTATGCAGGCTTCTGGGGAAGTAAAAACATCAATGATCTTATGCAAATGTGAACTCTTTTTGTTTCAAGGTTTTAAATAAACTAGTACCACTTTAAATGCAAGGCTCAGTCTATTGCATTTCTTTACAATTCAAAAGAAAAGTAGTGTTAGGGTCTAGTGGGAGAACCTAATACTGCTAGTTTGCTCAACTAATATAAGCATCAAATCACCCTTTTAACACCTGTGTTTACACCCACAGGCAAAAGATACACCGAGCCTTAACCAGAGAAGCTTCTTATAATAAATGCAGGTGATTTCAGAGACCTGTAGCTACACAAGGTGCAAAGAATAAAGAGTTGAGGACTTAGTCCCAAATAAGGCATTTATAGCATTCCCTTAAGTCTCAGGGAATAGTGCTGAGGAAGAGACAGAAAAACAGGAAGAAAAGTTGAAAAATACCATCTCCTAACTAGGATATGGCTGTAGCAATCACGAACTCAAGCAGCTGTGTCTACTGACAATGACCTTACATATGTTGGGTCCTCTTTATAGTCAGCTGTAGATGGGGAATGGCTTATGGGGTCCTACCACTTTCTAAGTGATTCTGGCAAGTGTGTGTGTGTGTGTGTGTGTGTGTGTGTGTGTGTGCGTGTGTGTTGGTGGTGGTGGTTTAGTATCCTGTTATAACACATTGATGAGCCCACCAGGCTCTAATTCACAGTTCTGAAGCCATGGTTACCACACTGCTCTAGTTAAGTTCTATGGAAAACAAACAAAAAGACAAACGTATTATTGTGACACTTTAAATTGAATTTTCTTATTGTTGACATGACAAAATATTTAGCGATTAGGTCTTAAATGTCATAACACAGCAACTTAGCTTCTGATGACTCAGAAAAAAATTAAAAAAATAAGGATTAAAGGGCTCAGGGTTGTCGTTCATGGTAGAATACTTGCCTAGCAAGCACATGAGGCCCTTAGTTCCTTTCCTAGAACACCTGCCTCCCCCACAAAAGTACTTCAAAAGAAAAATATCTAACAAGAACAAATGTATTTGTTTTAAAAGCTTTATCTTTACTATTTTAAACTTGTATGTATGTTTGTGTTTCAGAGTGTGCCTATGTGTACATGAGTGCAGATGACTATCGCAGAGGCCAGAGGCACTGGGGCTAGATTTACAGGTGGTTCTCAGCTGCCTAACCTGGGTGCTGGCGGCTGAACCTAGGTTCTATCAGAGCAGCACAAACTCTTAGTCACTGAGCTATTCCTCCAGAGAGAGAGAGAGAGAGAGAGAGAGAGAGAGAGAGAGAGAGAGAGAGAGAGAGAGAGATCTGAACTGTGGTAGCAATTGCTACAATCAGATGAAGAGCAATATTTCAAGATTTCTGTGATTCTGATCACTTTAATAAATTCATCAAACACTCATATGAGCCCAGAAACTTCATAATAGTAGAGTTCAAAATCATCCCAAAGAACAATTTCCACAAGCATATCAATTTTGCAAAATGAGATGCTGAAGCAAATTAAAGTAACTCTGATGTTGCTTAATAATATTAATAATAATAGCATATTATTATTATTATTATTATTATTAAGCAGGTTTATGACTTTAGGAAGACACACATATATATATATATATATATATATATATATATATATATATATATATCTTCCTTTGTTAGCGGCCATCTAAGAAAGGCTAACGGCATGCAACTGACTTTTCTGGAGATGGTCCACTATTTGCATGGCCAGCTGTGGTTGAGTTCTGAGGCAAGGTCACAAGAGCCTTCATCCCAGGATTGGTTCTTGCTGGTGATATGCCTTTTCTTGTTACTATTATATAGCCTAAGGATTCCTGGGCATAAGCCCACTCTATTGGGCAGATTTTCTGCAGATTAACATGAAGATGTACTCCCATTTAGTTATGATGTATAGAGAAATTGATGATTTCATAATTCTTAATAAGAATTTTGTAAAATTTCTAAATTTATACAAGTAATTTCAAGTCCTCTAAAAGCTGCAAATAGGGCTTTGTAAATCTTCATGTGTCATGGGCTATTTGCACTAGGATAAGAAAGCAGGCTTGGGATAAATTTACAGTCAGGCAAAACGTTTCTTCTAGGTTAGCTGTAGACCATTATCTGGTAACTGGGAATGGATAATTTATTGTAGCGCAAGGACAGATAATAAAACATTGACTTATTTATATATATAAAACTTCAAAATAGTAAGACACCAGGCAGATGATTTGTCTATTGACAAAACCATGCTGACTTATGACATAAAAATTATTGCTTTAAACTTATAATGAATTTATGGGTCTAGAAGATAGATAATGAATATTTAGTCAGGCACTACTCTTAACGGAAAGATGTATACATTTTTGCTGTAATTCTTTGTCATTTCATGTCATTTCATGTCATTTCATGTCATTGTCTTGAACTTACCTTAAACTTATGAAATGTGAAGATGCTTAGAAAACCATGTGATCATTTATCCTGAGAAACTATAAGAACTAAGAAAAACAATAAAATGTTGGTGCAATTTTCTTCAACTTCATCCTGAGTGTTTTCTGCATGTGTAAATTTTTCTTTCATTCTTTCTTTCTCTTCCTTTCCTTTCTCTCTGGTTCATGAAGAGTTAAATTTCAAGCCTATAGCCTGGCCAGTTAGAGAGGTCCTTGGGCCAGAGAAAAAAGAGCCCTAGCAATTAAGCGTTTTCTTCTTCTTCTTCTTAATCCTCTGCTGTTGCCAGCAGGAGTTAGTAAAAGACTTATAGACAGAAGAATCACCAAAGATAAAGCAGCTTTGGCGCTAACAGCTGACTATATATTCTATTGCTGCCTTCCTGCAGAAAAACCCTGCCATCCTGGGCTGGTCACTGGCATTCCTAAACATGTAAATACAACTTGCTCAGTATAATGTTATATGCTTATGTACATATATGATTATATTCATATATGCATAGTAAAAAATGGCCATGAATTTGAAAGAGAGCAAGGAGGGATAAATGAGAGGCTTTGCAGGAAGGAAAAGGAAGGGGGAGGATGATGTAATTATGATCTCAAAAAAAAAAAACCAAAACAAAACAAACAAACAAACAAAAAAAACAAAAACAAAAAGTAAAACTCCAGACTTCTGAGAGAGGGAGAATTAGTCTTCCCCAAGAATAAGTGCTGAGTGGTTTTCCAATATCAAGTAATCATTCCTTAAATCATATACACAGGTGATACTCAGCAGGTTGTATTTATATATTCATGCACACAAGGCCATGAGATGAGAGTGGGGGCTGGTATGGGGAAGGCTGAAAGAGGGAATGGAGGGGTGGTGTGATCATATTTAATAAAATTTTAAAGACACATGAGAAGTATGAAAAATTGGGTGTACTGGCTCACACCTTCAATCCCAGTAGTCTGGAAGACTAAATAGAAAGATTTGTTCAAGTTTAGGGCCCATGTGAGCTACAGAGTGAGTTCTAAGCAAGCTTGGACTACAGAGGGACTGTTTGAAAACAGAACAAAATGGAATTGTACTTCTGGTTTTCCCTTACTACACAGCAGATGCAGAGAGAGTTAACAGCATCACAAACCACATGCTTTTAAGGTTCTGTATCTTTGATAATGAATCTTGACTTTCATCCTCAGCTGTTAAATTACCACCATGAAAATCACTGCCAGTGGTCAAGTTGCATGAAATAATAATTATGTGTTTACTGTTAACCATCAGTCAAGTTGAAGTACTTTGAGGCAAAATATGAAATATAAATATATAGTCTGTAGGCCTACTTACCCCAAAATACACAACACACACACATACACACACATCAATCTTTATTTTAATTTTTTGAATATTATTCTTGGCAATTAAAACAATCAACTGGAAAATACAAAACAAATAGTCTCAAAAGATATCCCTTAAAGAGTCTAATCAGTAGCAAACCAAGCCATAAGACAGTGTTCAGGTAGGTTAATGTTGTATATCTATCCTTTTACAATCATCTGCCATTGAAAATTATCCTGGTCTACAAGGCACTCTCCCTATATTCAAAGCTCATGATTTACAGCTGGCAATTTTCCACATCTTTATCAGAAAGCAATTCTTAGCTGTCCCATGTTAGTTGCTAACATCTGCACCACAAAGGAATTGTAAAGAACAAAATTCACAAAAGATTACTATTATCACATTTCTTAAAAGAGAAGCAATCCATTATAATTTGATATACTGATAGTTTTTGAAGCACTTTCCAATGTAAACTTCAAAAGATCATCATGAATATTTAATTTCAATGCAGCACACATCAAGTGTTCAAAATTATCAGCTGCTGGGAAACTAAATCCACTGATAAAAGAATGGAACCACTTATTAAAGCCACAAGCATGATTTTGAGCTGTGATTATATGTAAATCTAATGTCATTACAATTGATAACTGTGGGATTAACTGGGTATTTCTGCAACTTTAAAATATGGTAAACAGTCAATAGTGAGAGAGGTTAATCAGTTAATGGTTTAACAGTTGCAGCTGCAAAATGAGTCATCGTCTTTTGAAACTGAATTTTAATCCTGAAAGCTCTCTATCCAATAAGCAAGCACTATTTGGAAGCCTTTTATTATTAGGTCTCTTATCCTGTCGTCAGTTGCCAGCTGTGTGTTTCACATTCTAAGAAAATAACAAATTCCAACTGATGAATAGCTCGAAATATGTTGAGGAATAAGGCAAAAGGTTAGGAGAGGAATTATAGCTGTAATTATGATCAGGTTTCTATGCAGATATAAAGGCCTGAAAGTGAGTAATCCTACCGCTCACACACTCTACTCTAATAAAAATTGCCTAACTTTTTCATGACTTTATTTTTTACTCTGTAAAATGGGAATTTTAATAGCAGTCTCCCACATGGGTGTGCTGTGAAAACTCAATGAGATAATGTTCATTAAAACGTTACTTGCCAGTCATGACACATACTTAAAAGTGTGTGCCAAGCCAGCAAGCCAAGAAATACCCCGGAGTTCTTCTTCAGCACTGTTCTTATTCAGACTTTGACAGTATCCTAACAGTCATTCATAGCGTTTGGCCATCAGTGTTTAGTGAGTTCTTGTTGGTAATGGTGGTAACATTGATGCCAGCAGCTTCAGTTGCTAATAGTTAAGATATGACATATGCGATCTAATTTAAAAAAATATTTGCATAGATCAGTGGAGATTTAAAAGACCCTGTGTCTTGTTAGGAATTCTATTGTTGTGACAAAACACCATGACCAAAAGCAATTTGGGGAGAAAAAGGTTTATTTCATCTTACAGCTTGTAGTCCATCACCAGGGAAATCAGGGCAGGAACTGAAGTCAAGCACTTAGGGGCAGAACCTGAAGCAAAGGTCCTGGAGGAGTGCTGGCTCCTGGCTTACTCAGCCTGCTTTGCTACCATTCAGGACCGCCTGCCTTGCAGTGGCAATGGCCCCTCCAATACTCATCAGTAATCAAGACAATACACTGAAGGCCAATTAATCCTATGTAGGTTTTTTCCTTAATTGAGTCTCTCTTTACCCAAATGATTTTACTTTGTGTGTCAACTCCCACCAACCTGTTTTTTAGTTTTAGTGGAAACCAGGTTTCCACAATTCCTCTTTTTTTCACAATGACCATGTTGATGTCAACAACATCCATTCTAAGCTTAATATTTAGAGACAGGTGACAATTGGGTGTCACTCGATAATTTTCAAAAGTATCATGTATGTCTCTATATGCAATAGTTTTAGAATGAACACATTTCGTCAGCAAAAATTCACTTTCATTTAAATAGTATCTGTTTATTTTCAGTTCTTAAACCTGTTTTAATATTGTCCAAGGTCTTCCTAGTGCATCCCTGAACAGAATCCCTCAGTGGCTACTGTTTGCCTCCCAGGGACATGATGTGGAAGGTAGCGCAGAGCTGTGAGGCTCAGGGTTAGGATACTAATGAGTTCCTTGACAGACTCATCTCTTTTTTTTCTTTTGATCTATTTGCATGGTCCTGATTTTGTGACTAGTTAGTTTTGACAATAGTGCAGACAGACCATTCTTTCCTATTATTCTAAATGAATGACAGAATTGAATGTATCTTAAACTCCATTAGGAAATGGACAACATATGTCTTGTTCTTCAGTGTACTCCCAACTCCTATCACAGTAGCTGATGGTGATAGGTTTTAGGAAAGTATTCGTTGGATAGTAAAATGAAGGCCAAAAAGAATGAAAACAAGAGGCAGGGAAGAGAGAAAAAGGATCGTTCCAAGCCTAGTTCTAATTAAGAATGGAACATAAGAATACTTGATTACCATTAAAATTTTTTAAGGATTTATTTATTTATTATATGTAAGTACACTGTAGCTGTCTTCAGACACACCAGAAGAAGGTTGTGAGCTACCATGTGGTTGCTGGGATTTGAACTCAGGATTTTCAAAAGAGCAGTCAGTGCTGTTAACCACTGAGCCATCTCTCCAGCCCCACCATTAAAATTTTTAAAAATGATTAAACTAACTCTTAAGAATGGTTTGATTTGAAATGATAATGGCTTACACGAGAAATTAGGAAGAAAACAAGAGTTATTATATAGCATAAATGTCGCTTTATCTCCTCAGATGAGACAATGAGGGATGAGATGAGAACTGTCCCCAAATTGCGCAAATGCACAGCATGGGCTGAGCCCAGAGTGCTTCTTTCTCTCATCTAACTATCTCTAGATCTAGACCCGCAAGCTCCTAGCCTCCACATGATCTACTCTTCCAAAGTGACTGATTCATTCTGCTTTCTCTCAGCTTCTGACTGACTTGCTTTCCCTGGCTTCATATTAACTTTGACAATATGTTCTAATCTTCTGGCTCCTTCTCACTCTCTGGCTCTGGTGTCATCTACCTGTGTCAAACTAGTGTCTCTGGCTCACTTGTGTCTAGCTTGTTTTCCCGTTATTCTGTCTCTACAAAACTGTCCCAGGAAAACTGCCATACACATACGTCACGCACCACACACCACACACCACACTCCACCACGGCCTTTTCTCTCCCTAGCTGCTCTTAAGTAGCCTCTCTTTCTGCACTGTTCTCCTGTGGGTTGGGTATATCCTATCTCTGACACATTCTGTCAAACTTTTTTCTAACGTGTCACTTTGTCCCTCAATTATCTGCTACTTTCAAACATGGCTGGCTCCTTGTCAAGACCAACCTTACCTCCATTGTCAGGGATTAAAGGCGTGTACTACGGGCCTGTCGTATTCCAGCATTCTGATGCAGGACATGTCTGCCTTTCAACTTGATCATATCTTTGGGTGTGATCCCTTGCCAGAGCAGACATGTTGCTGGATAAAAATTCCTCTACAATACAGTGATCTATTTTCTACAAAGGATTGAATAAAATGAGAGGATTATGTAGAAACATATATAAAATAAGTCCACAAAATTACAATTATTTATCACTAAGGATATCAATTTTTCAAATATTTTTCTTTCTTATATATCTTTTAAAGCACTAGTAACGATACTCCTGTGCCTGGAACAATTTAGGAATGCTAATTCAATATTACATGGCCAATACGGTCCATGTAGCTTCATTCTTACTGATAAAATTTTCATAGACTCTTTTTTCCCCTCATTGTTCAAATAACTATTGTCAGTAATATCTAGGATATTAATATTTAGAATATATGTATCTACTGAGACTTTTAAAACAAATGACCATTTAGAATATAGTTTAGAATTGGAATCCCAACCATTACACATTTCATGTGTCTTTTGATCACATTGTTTGTTTAAATAAAATTTATTTATTTATTCACTTAAAAACCCTATATCAGCCCTTCCTCTCCTTCCAGTATCCCCTCACTCAAGTTCTCTACCCATTCTACCATCCCCTTTTGTGAAGGAGAGGGCCTAGTCCTGGTGTCCCCCCCCCCTGTGATGGTTTGTATATGATTGGCCCAGGAAGTGAACCTATTAGGAGGTGTGGCCTTGTTGGAGTAGCTGTGTCGCTGTGGGTGTGGGCTTAAGACCCTCCTCCTGGCTGCCCGGAAGTCAGTCTTCCACTAGCAGCCTTCAGTTGAAGAGAGAGAACTCTCAGCTCCTCCTGCACCATACCTGCCTGGATGCTGCCATGTTTCTGCCTTGATGACAATGGACTGAACCTCTGAGCCTGTAAGCCAGCCCCAATTAAATGTTGTCTTTTATAAAACTTGCATTGGTCATGGTGTCTGTTCACAGCAGTAAAACCCTAACTAAGACACCCCCCTTATCCCCTCTTCCCCTGTCCTCTTACCCCACCCCAAGCACATGAAGTCCCTTTGGGACTTGGCATATCCTGTCCCACTGAGGTCCGATTAGATACAGGGGATCCACAGGAAAGCAGGCAACAGGATCATGCCTAGCCCCTGCTCCAGTTGTTGGGGGACAAGCTTGAAGACCAAGCTGCTCAGCAGCTACACATGTACAGGAGGCCTGGGTCCACCCGAGGCTCACTCTGGTTGGTGGCTCAGTCTCTGGGAGCACTCAAGGGTCCAGGTTAGTTTACTCTGTTGGTCTTCCTGTCCTCTTCCTGTTTCTCGATCCTTCTCCCAACTCTTCCATAAGACTTCTTAAGCTCCATCTAATGTTTGGGTGTGAGTTACTGCATGTAAAATGACATATCTAAAATCTACTCCCTTAACAAGAAATCCAGATAAAATATAATTTTGTTCATTGGCTAGGTTTTGCCAAATTGATGTGTTTGGCTTGAAACTCATAATTCCTCTGGGATTTGTGTTCTGGGATTCCAGATATTCTTTAACACACCCAGTTCAAATATAAGTTGATGTTAATCTTCATGTTTAAATGAATCCTGTTCATTGTAGATGGCCATTACTTTGTATCCTTTAAACCATATTTATCCATTTCTTTTTGTACCTTACTCATCATCCTTAAAATTCCACTCTCAATTTCTGTGTGTTTGAAGGCTTTTAAAAATACATTTCACATATAAGTGTGTTGAATTCTTTAAAACATTCCTACAGCAGTGAGAAAATGAAATTTGCTTTCTGTTTCTGGCTTTATGCTTTTCACAGTAAAAAGACACCATCTCTATTTTAAAATCTGAATATGAAATATTAAATCTCATTTTGCTTAATACATGTCACATTTTCATTATTTATTTCACTGATGGACAACTTAGGTTGCTCCCCCCATACCTTGGCTGTAGTGAACAACCTTCCCAAGAACATAAGGGTAGAGATATCTCACTGAAATCCTGATCTGAGTACACACACACACACACACACACACACACACACACTCACTCATTCACATGCACAATGATGCACACAACGAAAGAACTTCTGGGGGAATCATCATCCCTGACCTCAAGATGTACTACAAAGCAATAGTGGTTTAAAAAAACCACTCCATATTGGTATAGAGACAGACAGGTCCATAAATGGAAAAGAATCAAAGACCCAGAAGTAAACACACACACCTACGGACACTTGATCTTTGACAAAAAAAAAAAAAAAGGCAAAAACTTATAGTGGAAAAAAGAAAGCACCTCCAATAAATGGTGCTGGTCTAACTGGCAGTCAGCATGTGGAAGAATGAAAATAGATCCATTGCACAAAGGTCAAGTCCATGTGGATCAAGAACCTCAACATAAAACCAGATACACTGAATAGAAGAGAAAGTGGGAAAGAGTCTCAAACTCATTGGCACAGAGGAAAATTTCCTGAACAGAACACCAAAGGCTCAGGCTCTAAAATCAATAATTGATAAACAGGAAATCATGAAACTGAAAAGCTTCTGTAAGGCAAAACCAAACCAAACCAACAACAAAAATACCTTCAATAGGACAAATTGGTAATCTACAGATTGGGGGAAAAATCTTTCACTAACTCTACATCTACAGAGGGCTAATATGCAAAATATATAAAAACTCAAGAAATTAACCTCCAAAAAACCAAATAACCCAATTAAAGATGGGGTACAGAGCTAAACAGAATTTACAACAGAAGAATCTCAAATGGCTGAAAAACACTTAAAGAAATGTTAGTCATCAGAAAATGCAAATCAAAATGACCCTTAGATTCCATCCCACACCAATGGTGAGGTGAGGGTGTGTGGAGAAAGAGGAACACTCCCCCATTCCTGGTGGGATTGCAAACTGGTACAACCACTCTGGAAGTCAATCTGGAGGTTTCTCAGAAAATTGAAAGTAGTTCTATCTGAAGATGCAGCTATACCACTCCTGGGTATATACCGAAAAGAAACCCCAACATATCACAAGGACAAGCGCTCCACCATGTTCATAACAGCCTAATTTGTAATAGCCAGAACATCGTTCTAAAATTCAATTAATTACTCACTTCCCTTGTCACCCAGATCTCTGCTAGACAGGGCTACGTTTCTGACATTAGTCTTTGATTTTCAGTCTCTAGCCCATCATCTGTTGTTCTAGTAGACAGCAAATAAATGTTCAGATAAAAGGAAAGATAGTGAAAGTAATGCACAGCTAGTGTTAGAGACTGAACTACATCTCTCTCAATGTAGATGTTAAAGTCCTTATCCCCAGTACTTCAGATGTGACACTGGAGATAAAATCTTTAAAGATGTGATTTGGAAAATGTCGTTAGTTTGTGAGCTCTTAGCGAATCCAAATGGGATCCTTATAAATAGGAAATGTTGAGATGCTAATGTACACACATTCACAAAAGACCAAGAAAGTACACAGAGATAAGATGGCTACCCACAGCTTATAGTGAAAGATGTCAGAAAAGGTAAATTTTGCCAACACCTCAATTTTTGATCCAGAAATGTCAGAATAGTTCTGTTTAAATCACCAAGTCTGTAGTATATTGCTATGCGGATATTAGGAACTATAGAGGGCTAGCAATGGCTGGCTCAGGGTCTTCCTAAATGTGGATTATTATAGGCATATGGGAGTATTCATGTGTACTGGAAAACATGTCGTAAAAAGAAATAAAAGATTTTCCATTCTGGACAAAGAAACGAGACTCATTTTTTATCCCAAACCTCTCTGTTCTCTAGATTGTAATATGAACATATAATTAAATTTGATTTTGATTAGGCAAGGCTCTCAGTTATAATTCTCATGGATTTAAGTCATAAGCTATAATGGACTTACATGGAGTGAGGATTTAATCTGATTATAATAAGCTACTTAAGCTGATAAAGTCATTTGCATTAACAGCAATATTTCATTGTTAGGACTCTTAAGCAATCCCTGTAATGTTTAGTCTGCCTAAAAAGCTGGTGTTTTCTGACTTAATATCATTCTGTTTACAACTGTGGTAGTTGGTTTCAAAGAGATGTTACTCTTAGAAAATGAAATTTAACATAATAAAATACTCAATGATATTATGAAAAAACTCGCCATGAAACATAAGGCCCTTCTTTAAGAGTGATCTTTTGGTTATGTGCTTCATCTTGGATGGTGGTTATGTTTTTATAGTAAAAACAAAATGACTTTAACAAATGGCTTATTTCTGGTAAGATTTAAGTGAAGCCAATGTAACTATGACACTACATTAATCAGTCAATGAAATAAAGTAATTTCTAGTTTTCATTTAGAAGTAATTTAATTTCATTTAAAAACACTTTCATTAAAAATATTAAAAATGTTTTTTAAATATATGAAATTTCATTGTCTATATTATGATAATTGTGATCTGGAAGTGATATGGTTAATTCTCCAACTGACTATAAAATCACCCAGCTAGCAATGGAAAAAGCTATTAATCAGGAAGATAACCTGTGAAAGCCTTATTCCTCTCATGAATGGTTGCTAGTTAAATATGAACATCTGGAAAACCACTATAAATTCATTTGTGCATATATCCATTACCCTATGCACAAAACTCCTTTTGGAACAGATTTTTACATTATAAGGAATGAATAAATGTATCAATGTTTTTTTCACTACACACAGATTTGATAGACTATTTATTAACAAAATCAACATTATCCTTGGATTTCAGGCACTGGCTATAAAGTGAAATAATAATATTTAGTTGAATACAGATCTAAAAGATTTGTGCTTTAGCAGTGCTTTGAAAATCCAATTGGCTTGATTTTTTTGATTTCATGATGTCTCAGAGCTTCACTTTGGTAATTATTTTTATGCACTAAACAATATAAACACAAACCATATCACATTTTATACATACCAACATGCATAAAAGCTGATAAATTTAAAAGTATTTTCTATAAACCATTTTTTCACCTAATATTTTTAGTGGTGCTCTAAAAACCTGTTAACAAAGGCCCCTGGGCCATTCAGTTAAGAGAATTTTTTCATATTTACTATTAGCATTAATTCTTGAAGGTTACATTACTTATAAAAAGTAAAAGAAAAATTGAACAAACAAAAACAAAAGAGAGTTATCTAATCTAAAAGAACAAAACAAGAAAAAGGAAAGAAGGAAGGAAGGAACAAAAAAGAAGGAAGGAAGGAAGGAAGGAAGGAAGGAAGGAAGGAAGGAAGGAAGGAAGGGAGAAAAGGAGAAAGGAAGGCATTAAAATAGGACTGGGAGGTGCTGCATTAAGAGCCTGTACTGCTCTTCCAGAGGATCCAGGTTTGATTCTAGGACCCATGGTAGGAAGCTCAAGATTGCCCATAACTACAGGTCTAGGGGCTCCAATGACTAGTCTCTACAGGAGCCTGCATGCACATTTCATACACCCACAGTGCCCTTCTTAGCCCCACATGCACATAATTAAAAATAAGATTAAAAAGAAAAGGAACACTGTGTTTATAAAATAGAGAAAAGCAAATAAATTATAGCTCTGCCTAATGGAATTACAAGAATGGATTGGAGCAGGGCCGGGCCGTTCATGAAGTCTCACCCCTAACAGAGAAAGCTTGGCAGTTGATGGCTCTAGAAAGGGAAAGGCACCTTTCTATAGGTATGTGGCCCCTTGAAGGTAGAACCATACTCTATTAGTTGATCCTCTTCCCACACACATAGCGGCAATGCTAAGTCGACTCAGTAAGTTTACAAAAGAGCATGAGGTTGGGAAGAGAAAGTGACATAAGAGATAGGGATGGATTGAAGGAAATGAATTTGATCAAAACACTTTACGTGGATGTACAAAATTCTCAACAATAAAAATCACAAATCTAATTTTTCTGTAACAAATGTAAATTTTCTGAATGGGTAACTAGGATAAACCTTAATCCCGAATTAAACTCAGTGGAATAATTGTTTTTAGAAACATGGTAAAGTAATATATCACTTTTAAGTATTGCTAAATAGAAAGATTAGATACTTTCCAAGTTGAATCATAGTGAGAGCAATCCCTTAATCTATTAGATTAAGTAATTTATAAATGATGATGATGGTGATGGCAACAGTGACGATGACAATGATGATGATGTAGGAGATGGGCAAGGTGTATTTGGAGATCAGTGGTTAACCCTTGGGAGTTGGTTGTCTTCCTCTACATTTCCTGGAGTCCCAAGGATTGAACTCAGGACACAAAGGTTGCCAGGCAAGCAAACACTTTTGAGCTGTCTTGCTAGTGAGCCCAAGCTTATATAAAATTTAGTAGCAGGATTCTTTACTGAAGTACATAAAGGGGTTTCAAAGATCATGATGTTAAGAATACATATTTATGCATAATAGTAACATGGATATGTATAATGTAATAATCACAAGTATCTTTATGGTAGGCATAAAGGATTTTTATAACCTATTATAAGCTTCCTACTTTAATGCTGGAGAGAAACTATTCAATACATCAAAATGGAAGTATATAGCTAAAATAAAACAAATATGATCATGAAAATTAGGTTAGACAATCTTACTGTAGAGCCTTATGAAACCTAACCTACATCTGTGACATCACTGGATTGTAAATGTGTAAACAAGACAAACTGTTGTTCATCTCTCCCATCAGGCCTATAAAAGAAGCCTGGCATATGGTACAGCGAACAAGGGCATTTGCTTCCATCACCATCCTGGTGACTTGAGATGGATATTCAGAACGCATGTGGTAGAAGGAGAGAACCATTTCCTACAGTTGTCCTCTGACCTTCTGTGACCTCTTCCTACATGTACCTGCATGCAGGCTTATGTGCACATGTGCACATACAGGCACACACACACACACACACACACACACACACAGAGAGAGAGAGAGAGAGAGAGAGAGAGAGAGAGAGAGAGAGAGAGAGAGAGACAGCTCTCTAAATAAATGTCAAGAAAATTGAAGCTGAGTATACAGAAATGTGGTTTGCTCATAGCTGATACTCAACAATAAATGTAGGTAGAAAGCTAAATTTCAGCAAAAGCCTGGTTTGCTAGCCATTTGTGTTAAGGAATCACTGTTCACTGAAAGGGGGAAAAGAGGAACAAGTAACATTTATTCCCATCTGCTGCTGCTGAACTTGCATGCCACAGAAGCACCGTGATGTCTAATATTAGATTCCACTCCAGTACTCTTTCATCTGACCATACCATATCCTTAAGAAAGAAGTAACAGTCATGTGCCTTTGTTTGTAAAAGCAAAAAAATCAATACTTTTCTATCACATAATTTCGTGTCTCAAAAACTTAGCTGCTCATCAGAATCATCTGAAGAGCATTCTGAAGGTATCTTAGAAGTTGGTGTTGTGGCTAACACCCATAATGTCAGCATTTGGAAGTCTCAGACAGGAGGATTATGAGGTGAAGATCAACCTGGACCACTAAGCCCATATCTGAAAATGTATCTGTCCCCATAGCCACAGATCTTGATTCGGAAGGTCTGGGTCCTCCCAAGGCATCCTTGTATTCAAGTCTCCAGTTTGGCATGGGTGCATTTGCCTGTGATCCTAATACTAAGGAGACTGATGCAGGAGAGCTGTAATGTCAAGACTGGCCTGGTTTATATAACATGAAAAGCTTGAAACACAGCTCAGTAGCCGAATATTTGATTAGCATGTACACAAGCCTAGATATGATCTCCAGTATCTCCATCCCTTCAATAACAAGACTCTACAGGAGAATAAGATGTCTATTTAGGCTTTTGCTGTTCCTTAGCAAATGTTCCATCTGTATCCTTCCTTAAATTATAAAACATCTTCTAGCTTGAAAGAGAAAGATGACAAGTGTATGCACATTAATATTTAATGAATACCAGATATTTGGTAAAATCCCATGTGGAATTTCATTTAGAATACATTAGGTCAGTGGTTATATAAGCACAGTTATCATTATGTTACTCTTATGAAAACATGTAATCCCTAAAACCTAATTTATGTCTCTCTTTATAAGGTCAACTATCATGGTTGAGTTTAACTCTTCTTCAACAGATAGAAAAGACGTTTTTCTCTAAGCAGAGAACTTAGATTGCTGCCTTCTCACCCTATTATACTATTCTGCAAAGCTCTTCATAATGATTATGGATCTCAGAGTGCCATCTCATGTAGGATCTTGAATAAGCCTTGCCAGACACAATCCATACTTGACATTTCCTTTGGCTTCAAAGGGTTGGCTCCATCCTCATGATGCTGGAACCTTTTGAACACCTTTGAGACCCTATATGACATCTAGTTGTGTTTATCCTGGACCTTTGGCTAGCAAACCACTCATTTATCACCATAACTAACAGAATGCTGTTTCCTTTGTCAATCATATTCATTTCTTGTGGATTGCAGATTTCCTGTTGCTTTCTTGCTAATTGACCAGAATGTCTAAATAGATCCAGTGGCTTTTTGTTTTGCAAAATATGCAAAAGTTATAGTGGTTTAGCAACTGAGAATGCCTTATCCCTTGATTTGATGCTGCATTATTTCACACAGAAACCAGAGCCTTATTGCTTCAAAAGCTTCTGGGGCTTTAGAGAAAAGGCCATTATCTTTTTCTACAGTTTCCATCTGCTTATATCTCTACATGATTCATATGATATGAAAACAAGCAATATTATCAGAAGTGGTATTTTCCAAATACTTATGAGACAATTGTCCAAGTTGACCTAACTTCACTTTTCCTGTGAAGGTGTTCTCTCTGTTCAGAAATGCTACCTGGTCTCTCCTATGCACTGTCTTCTGGTAGGCCAGATCCAGTGAACCAAAGATGATCCTAACATATAGAAATTTTGAAGATGTTCACATAAGTGTGAACAGTTTCCTAAAGTATGAGGCAAGGAGAAAAAGAAATGGTTTAAGTAGTGGGGGAAGAGGAGATCCTATATAGGGCCTTCTTTTAACCACTTTCTATCTCCTACACACACAGCAGATGAGTCATATCTCTGAATAAATATCTTATACAACAAATACAGAAAAATGTCCCCTGAGAAAAATTCTAAATCCATAATTGGAGTTATGTATACTAAATGCTAAGCTATTGAAAATTGAAGTTATATATACAAACTGCTAAGCTATTGAAAATAAAGTAATTATGAGGGAGACCTCTCTTGGTTACCTTTCCATTGGTATTTCAAAATGCCATAATCAAAGCAACTTAAAAATAAAGCATTTATTTGGGTTAACTGTTTCAGGGGATTAGAGTTCATGATGGCAGAGCCAGGGCACAGTGCCAGGAAGAGTTGAGAGCTCAAATCTTGATTCACAAGGAGGAGGTACAGAGTGAACTCAAAATAGTGAATTCTTTGAAATCCCAAAGCTCTCTCCTGGTGACATACTTCCTCTGGTAAGCCCACACCTCCGAACATGCACCAACTGGAGATCAGGTATTAAGACCCATGGATTGATAGAAGCCATTCTCACTCAAACCACCCTGGGTGGGGTAGGGGTAAATTTTCAGGTGCTAAGATTCTATGTACACATTCTATGTACCTAATTTGCCAGTTTCCCAGCAGAATCCATCCCTGTTTTTCTTTTTGTCCACCCCCTTCAACCCCCCCTGTAACACATACTGTGCCTACTTGTTTTGTGTACTTCAGGTCCTTCAGACAAACACGCATAAGAATATCTAATCATCCTACTCCCAAATGAACTTTTCTACTTCATTATTCCAACTTGAAAAGATAAAGCCTTTAAGAGAATTTCTGAAAATCTTGTTGTCATGGAACTATAAGCCACTATCAAGATGAAATAAATACAGGTGTTGTCAGGTCCTATTATGCTAATACCTGTATTGCTGTTTCTGCAACTTAGCATACTTACAAGTTTTTTGTTTCTCTGATATCTTGTGGTCTGACAGAAATGAATGGATAACTTTGAAGGAAGTTGGAGCCAGAGGCAAAAGCAGAGCTGTATTGTCTGGAATAATCATGTCTAATCTTTTGATGTTTTTGCTCCCAGATTTAAGATGATGATAGATATTTTGCCTGTAGATGAATGGTTCTCAGTCTGTTATCACAGCCCCTATGGGAGTGTCAATCAACTCTTTCACTGGAGCTAGCAGATATCCTGAAATCAGATATTTACTTTACGGTTCTTAAGGGCAGCAAAATTAGTTTTGGAGTTGCAACAAAAATAATTTTATGGCTGGGGTGGCATCACTACAACATGAGGAACTGTTGTAAAGGTCAGATCATCAGGAAGGCTGAGAACCCCTGCTGTAGAGGATGAGAAACTACCATGAGTTTTAGTGAGACATGGCAAAAATTCAGGTTCTCCATAATGAGCAATGTGAATGTGACCAATGAGATTTGTGGTTAATAAAATATAATAAAGAACACTGCCAAGTCATTTTAAGAGTTTGAAAAAGCTAACAACTGTAACATACAGAGACAAAGTATATTCAAAAGGACAAAAAGGAAGGAGGGGTGGACTTGTGGCCAGGATCATAACAAAGAAAAAAAAAAGGCAGTGAGAAGAGAAAATTGGGGACTATACAAACCCTGGGAGAACCCACCAGGGAAAGTGGAGTCTGGGTTTTAAGACAATGTTTGGACTTATTTCCATTATAACTCTTGCTAAATGATATTACTTAAGACCCAGTAACTCTGGCTTAAACAGGTCTGGCAGGTTCAATGTTCTGGCTAGTGCTGTGCTAGACCATCACATTAACGTATTTTGAAGATTCAACTTCTAAAGAGGACTTTTCATCACTCACTAACTAAACTTCGCTGAAATGGGGCCAATTTATAAATTGGCCTGAACAAACTTTACAATGTGATTTCAAAGTATTTATTGACACATCATTAAATTGTATGGCAGTGCCTGAAACACAGAGATTCAGTAAATGTATACTGAAAGAACACAGGGCTGACTAATGTGTAAATGTTTAATTCTGCACAAACTGGGTGGAACTTGGAGTACTAACTGGGTGTGGAGGCCCACTCATAATCCTAGCACGAAGGAAGCAGGAGCAGGAGGTTCACAAGTTACAGTGTTCTAGGTCAGTTTGAACGAGATTGTGAAATCCCAACTCAAACTCTAAGCAATGGCATGTTAGTGGCAGAATGCCTGCCTGCTGCCCTGGAGACTTTAGGTTCAGTGCAGGGTACCCAAAAGAATAAAACAAGCAAACGAAAAAGTAGATATTAAGCAAAATGAAAAATTTAATGTCAATGTTATTATAGGAGCTTTCTCTATATAAAATCATCCTGAACCAGTAAGAATTTAACAAGATAAATTCTGAGCATCCCCAACACAAAAACATAATCCTATGACAACTACACACTGATTTTAAGCAAATGATGCTATTCTATAAGAATCAAAGTTGTTTACAAAAAACCTTTAGTGTAGATAGGAATTGTAATCCTCCTATTCAACACATGTCTTGCCTTTATTAAGGTATTTCTTAGTTTCTATGTAAGCACACAAACTGAAAATATCTATAGATTAAGATGGAATCTCAAGCAAATATATAAAATTAAAGGAAAAATATGTGGAAAGGTGAAGATGTAGGGCTGGACACAGAACCAAATACATGGAAACAAAGGGAAAAAACCCTATGGGATATAAGAAAGCAAAGAAAGCTGATAAACAAATAATCATCTCAAATATTTTTGCCAAGGGAGCCAGCGGTGTTGGCCCTGTCTAAAAGAAACGCAGGGACAAAGATGGAGCAGAGACTGAAGGAAGGGCTGCCCAGTGACCAGCCCAACCTGAGACCCATCCCACGGGCAGCCACCAGTCCTGCACACTATTACTGAGGCTATGTTGTGCTTGCAGGGAAGAGCCTAGCATAGCGGCTCTCTGAGAGGCTCTATCACCAGCTAACTGAGACAAATGCAGATATCCATAGACCAACATTGGACAGAGGTCTGGGGCCCCTACTGAAGAGTTAAGGGAAGGACTAAAGGCCCCCAAGGAAATGGTAACCCCACAGGAAGACCAACAGTGTCAACTAGCATGAACCTCTGGGGGCTCCCAGAGACTGAGACACCAATGAAAGAGCACACACAGGCTGGTCTGAGGCCCTGGTGCATATCTAGCAGAGGACTGCAATGCCTGGCCTCAGTGGGAGAGGATGAGTCTAATTCTGCAGACACTTGGTGCTCCAGGGTGAGGGCATTATGGATGAATTGCCCTCTCCAAGGTGAAGAGAAGAGGGGAGACCTCATAGGGGGCAGCATTTGGGATGTAAATAAATACATAAATAAATAAAATTAAAAAAAAGAAGCAAGTTTTCAGAATCAGAGAGGGAGCTGGGAGGTGGTTCAGGGGCAGATTCTTGTCTGATATACTCATGGCCACCTCTGATCTCTCCCTTGGAAGAGCAGACAAAGAAAGATCAGAAACAGCAGAGCTCTGATGTATGGCTCACTCTCCCCCAAAGGACTGTCTCGCTGCAGGGCCTGGGGTACACTTTACAGAATCCTATGAGGCAACGGCATCCAGGAGGTAAGGGTAATTATGGAACAAAAATGTAATTTTCTTGTTTATTTGCAGTTGTCAAAAATCATCACATCAACAAGAGGCATGGGAAAGAACTTTTAAGACCTACTTCTTAAGATTCCTAAAAGCAGGGAGATGTAGTCTGATCATTCTTCTTAAACAACAATGACAACGACAGCAGCAGCAACAACAAAATGATGCCAGGCACAATGGTGCACACCTTTACTCCCAGCACACAGGAAGCAGAGGCTGAATAAAAAACACTGTGAGTTCAAGGCTGGTCTAGACTACATAGTGAGTTCCAGGCCAGTCAGAGCTACATAGCAATACCCTGTTTCAAAAAAAATGTTTTTCTTTTGTGCCACAGATCAATGCGACTGATTGGTCTTTTGTTTATATGCCCCATGGTGTTCTGCAAAAAGTAAACTGATTTTGTTATCTGTATTTCTGGCCCACTGTAAAAGTACTTTCTATTATTAAAAGCTAAACATGTAGGTTCTTAAACAATGATTTTCAAACCACTCATTACGAGATCGATAACAAGCCTATAGGATTCCATGGCATTGCCAAAACTCCCACAAAGTGGCTCCATGGCATCACCATGACTACCCCGCTTCTCCTCACTTTGCATGAGATTCCAAACTCAGATCATCCGGATACAATTCATCTTTCCCTGCGAGCTTAGAAAATTACAAAGAATAATAAAAGGTCAAAACTCTCTCTTTTCTTTGTATGACAAAAATGTCCGTAGGATGCAAAATAGAATCATTATAGCTTTTTCATAGGAGATCAGTTTTTTAAAGAAGCCAACAAAGAGCCTTGGTGGAACTACAAATACAAAACCATGTGTACTCTTAACCTCTATGGTTTCAGAATCACCTACATATTAGTCATTTCTCAAATTCCAAACTCATTCCTCAGCCCCTTCCCATAAAGCCAAGTGGGCATTTATTAGGGGATACAGGTTGAAGCCAGGTTCTTCTTACTAATGCACAGCTGGATGGATTTCATCTAGGGGTTGCTGTCATGCAGCTACATTGAAGAACAGCACTTGTATCTTAGCTGCATGTCATGGGATGTGCCATTTATGCTGCTACACTTGAAGCAACTCCAGCTGCCTCACCTGGCTTCTACTGTAGTCTTAGAAGGTATGTTCAGATAACTTCTGATTGATTCATTCCTTTAATGTTCTTAGGCATTTTTTAAAACTATTTGGGCTCTTGATTGTCTTTCCTGGCTCCAGGTACTGTTCTCAATGGCCTCCAGGGCACTGTTTTCATTCTGTACTTTTTAATAGCTGCATAAGTATCATTTGCATCCTAACTGGGTCAAGTTGACTTATATTGTTACTTTGAAAAGGTTTTCATTTTCTCAGTCCTGAATTCAGCACTAGATTTTACTTCCTATAGCATCTAGTATGATGCACTAGATGTAATACAATGCATATAAATACTGAATGTTTCTAGCATAGACAAATAAATCATTTAAAGAGATTCTGACCTGGGCCACAGTCTTGCTAACAATAATTTCCTGCTTTACAAATTACATTTGCTGCATAAAATAATTTAAAACTGTTGTTCACATTCCCAATTGTGAAATAACAGCATATTTTCTTAGGTATTTAAATTAAACAAAGAGAAAATTTTCGTTCCTCAAGTACACTAGCCACATCTCAAGTGTTCAAATACCAAACATCAGTAATGATCATTAGTTCAGGGGATATAGGCAGCAGACTTTCACAGTCATAGAAAAGTCATACTGTACAGAGGTGGATCAACTCTGCTCCTTATTAACAAGATCATGGGCTCTGTGTAAGACACTGGGTGAAAAGATAACTAACCTTTCAGCACACTTCAAATATTAAATTAGTTGCCAGGTTCCAAGAGCAGATCTTACTACAGTTTATTATTCCAGCCCTGCAACGTAGGGACAAGGAATATGTAGCTATCACATTCTAACTGCCACAATGGGAAATGTTACATGCTCTAGTTATAGGGAAGCAATACATGGTATTCTATTGTTGTTATTAGGTGAAGATTGGAACAAATACTTAACACAATAAGTAGTCATTTCTTTCTACAATCTATTCCAAAAAATTCTAGTGATCACACCTATATAAAATATAATTTATAAAACATAGGAGAACTTGTAACAATAATATAAACCTTCATGTTTAGGAATGCTCTAGAGATTCCCACAACTGTGCATGTAGAGAACCTAGGCAACAAGAGTTGAGACAGTTGTTCTTTTCAGCAATATAAAAAGACAGTCAAAACTAAAGAGAAGTTACTTTTCTGAGCAGGACCTTTTTCCTGCTCCTTGGGTGTCTATGGTGGTGTAGGTGGGCACTTATAACACATGCCAATACACATTGCACACAAACTTATCCAGTATAAAAGAAAGGGACCCTCATAGCTTCCAAATCACAAACCTTATAAAACTAGACATTCACACTTGTTATTTAGGACTTGCAAACAGAAATTCACCTGTAAAGACTATTTCAGGACATATGGAGTGGTAACAAATATCATATTTTATTTACTTGATTTGAATATCACTGCAGGGCGACTGAAGTTAGCAAAAACAGAGTGTGGTTTGATACTTTTCTGTGAAGTTTAGCAATACCAAATCACAGCTTTAGTAGACACTAGAGATTAATACCACCCAGTAATATTATAAGCAGACTTTATCTGCACAGAACTCTTTGTCTTATGAATTTTATGTTAAGACTCATGGAAAACACTGGCCTAGTGCCACGAAAACCAGTGAAGACTGTACATGATGCCAAGTCCAACTGAATTGGCTTCTAAGGTGCAATGAGTCAAGTAAGCTAATAGCTTTACTTTGATTTACACTTACTTCATCTTCACAGCCTCGGAAAGGCCACAACAACTCAACAATTGCCAATGAAAACTGAAGCAAGAGTTGGTGGAATAGAGCTTTTGACTATATACAAAACCAACCAACCAACCAACCAACCAACCAACCAACCAACCAACCAACCAACCAACGAACACTAAGACTGAGAGAGATGCAGCCACTACCACTCTCAGCAAAATATAGCAAGTCCTCAATGAGCACATTAGGAATCCTATTTAAAAGTTTATGTATATACTTAAAACTCCTGCCAAAAATGATAAAGAAGGGAGCATGGATGAGACAGGAAGAATTGGCGATGCCTTTGTGTCTCCATAGTATTTCTGTGAAGGAATGAGAGAAACTTGAAAGTTATATAGCAGATAGATGGAGTCTGATGGCCCTCTGTTCTCCATAGGTGAAGTCTAAACATGTGAAGAAGACAGCCACCAAGAAGCCAGCAGAGCTATGGAATTATGGAAAGCTCCAGGAGTTGGAGCACTAGAGATAAAGGTGGAAAAGGACTTGGATTCCAACAGTCTGCAATTCAATCAATCCAAGTCAGGAGAAGGAAATTCTGGTTTCCAAAGGCATGGAATTAGATTGTGTGGTGGTTTAAATGTCCCATGAAATTATATATTTGAACTGGTCCTCAGATGATAGGATCTATTTGGAAGGCACAAGGTGGTATGGCTATGTTAGAGGAGGTGTGTCACTAAGAGTGGACTTAAGTGAAGCTCACTAAGAGGTTTCAAAATCTCATGCCATTCCCACTTAGCTCTCCCTCTCCTTGCAAGTATATAATCTCTTGGCTACTGCTCAAGCACCATGCCTACCTGCTTGCTGCCATGCTCCCCAATATGATGGCATTAACCCACTAGAACTGTAAGCCCTAGTAAATACTTTAGGTTCTGTAGGTTGCATCAGTCATAGTGTCTTTTTACAGAAATAGAAAATTACCAAGAAAGATAGGATGGCATTGTGGGTACCTCTTATCTTCCTTAATGAAACTGAGAAGTGAAGCTCATGTCTCCCTTCTAGCTACTTATCTTGCTGGGGCTTCCCAAACCACAGCAATTTGAGCATTGGCTCCTCCCATATCCAGGAACTTTACTCCATCCCCAGGCAGGACACTAGCAGTCCATCTCTGAGAAACTGACATGTTTAAATTAAGGCCCAAGGTCACTAGTATTCAGGAATATTCCTTCACAGTTTTCTCAGGGAAAACTTTGTTATCTTAAAACGAGGGACAGTTTTTTCCTAAAAAATTATAAAATCTTTAACATTTAAATCTGCATGCTTACACTGGGGAACAGTTTTACCTAACTCTCACAATACTACTATTAGCTTAACTGTAGTATTATTGAGAGGTCCACTGTAAATCTTTTTAACTTTACCTTTTTTTTGTCCTCTGAAATTTACCAGCCCACAGAAAGCCTTCTTATACACATGGCTGATGGCAGGTAGTGTAGTACCACACAATCAAAATTGGAATTGACAAAAGGACATAGGTGACAAAGAGATTCTCAAACATCCAAGAGAAACCCAACAAAACCAAATATGAAAGAGCTAAGAGTAAAGACTCAATATGAAGGAAAGGCCTCCTGACAGGAAGTATTGTACCTTTACCACCAGTTGTATATAAGAGTGACTGGGGATGTTTGGCAAAGCATCTGTTTCTAAGTGGTGACTCTGTCCTGATTACTACTCCACTGAACTGATTTCTAACATTTTACTTGGGTAGTCAGTTTCTTTCATTCCTTTTGATGATTTTTGATTCAGCATTTCCAAAAATTCTGTTTGTTTGTTTGTTTTCTGTTACTATCACCTCAGAAGATGTAATTTTATTTACCTTTTATTTTTTAGAACTCCAAAGTTTATTACATGTAAAACATATGTATATATTTTATGTGGCATTTTAGTTTAAAAACCATGAAAAGGAAATTTGTTTAAGACAATTGGTCAAGTATTAAATGTTTCTATAGATCTGACTTCATTAACCATTGCTTCTCAAAAGCAAAACATTTAATAAATCTTATAGCAATTACATACAGGTGATAATAATCCTTTGGTCTTTGCATAACTAAATATGCATTATAGTATTATAAGGCATGGTTTTGGATCTAGGTGATATAATAACTTGTTCAGAAAAAAAAGACTTCCCCATTGGAAGCAAGTCAGAGCTTCAACATAGGATCATCAAAGAAGGTATGAAATAACACATGGCTCCCAGAAATGTATAGTGGTTGACTCCTTAATATAGGAAAAAATGAGAATTTGTTTTTAAATGTTCAGTGAAAAAAAAGTATCATTTAATAGAAGGCAACTTGAGGAGGTTCCAGTGAATGTTCCTAAAGCCACCAGTCCCAATGCTTGATAAAAAATTTAAAAATACTTATGAAAGTAGATAAGCCATTGAATTCAACTAGTGAGGACCTGAGAACAATATCTGATTTCAGTTGTCATGATTACATGAGGGACAGAAGTACATCTGAGGTCAGCTCCTTTTATCAGTGTTCCTGAAAGTTAATAAGCATTGCTGGGCCACAAAGAGAACCACGAAATCAGAAGGTCATGAGAGAGTACAGCAAGAGAGGAGAGCACAAAGGGATGCTTTCTAAGCTCATCTTTTGGATAAGTTGTTTGTATTTTATCTTGATGATGAATTGAATTCATCAGAACATTTGAAAAACTCATGTTGCATTAGGTGCACTACAATTCCATTTAGTCCAGATAAAAGCTGTCTGGAGAGAGCAAGGACATTCCAAAGTACAAAAATCAATGCTTTCTTGCCTAGGTTGACTTCAGCAATGTATGTGGTTTCCATACCTGGCAACATCACAGATTTCTGTGCTACTCAATAAAAGCGATGCACTTTTTACCAGTGTTGAATTTTTGCCATCTTTATTAGTTTAAGTGAATTTCATATAACCACACAATAAGCCAGTATGCAGCTTATGCCAAACATTCATCCTCTTTACAAATCTGTTCCAATGTGAGGATAGTGCTTTTCATGTCTCACCAATAGTGTGTGAAGTACTCTATGAACTAGATGTTAAATAGAATAAAATGTGTACATTTGCTTTTGGGTATAATCTATTTGCACTGCATGGATTGATTTTGGAGAAATAAATGGTGAATGCAGATTTCAAGTCAGCTCTTCAGCAGCAGGGTGAAATCATTCACTATCTCCAACGTCAAACAATATGAATGCCATGAAAGAAGATTTGGACATACCAAAGCTTTTGTCACAGACCATTGCTTTTGTTTTCTAACTGCTATCTCTCTTTAAGAATAACAGCAACAGTTTGACAACACTCAGTGGGGATTTTTGTTTCAAGCTTAAACCACTGTTTATTTTAGGCAGACAAATTTCATCCTGCATCAGATCACTCTTAGGTAAGAGAATGAGTACAGAGCATTTCCAGGATGTAGTATTACATAGACTTTTCCATTGTGAAAATGCCACACAGTTAGCTAAGCGGAACACTCATTGTCAATATCTGACCAGCTGGAAGCCCTTTCCTTTTCGTAGGTCTAATCCAAGACACTCTCTACTCTGGCTATCTGCATGACTTTTCCAACTTTGGCTACTATGTACTGTGATTCTAGGCTAATTTTATTAGCATTTCTAACATCATCCTGGCTTTATGAGGTTCAGTGCCACATTTTAATCTCTCATTTTCTTTTATTTATTTACATTTCCAATGCTATCCCCTTTCCCAGTTTACCCTCCTCAACCCCATCCCATACCCCTTACCCTGCTTCTATGAGGATGCTCCTCCACCCACCTACCCACTCCCCCCTCACCACCCTAGCATTCCTCTGCACTAGAGCATCAAGCTTCACAGGACTAAGGGCCTCCCCTCTCATTGATGACAGATAAGGTCCTTTCAGCTCCTTTAGTCCTTCCCTAACTCGTCCATTGGTGTCCCTGTGCTCAGTTTGATAGTTGGCTGAGAGCATCTTCCTCTGTATTGGTTTCTCAGGAGACAGCTGTATCAGGCTCCTGGCAGCAAGAACTTCTTAGCATCCACAATAGTGTCTGGGTTTGGTGTCTGTGTGGGATGGATCCCTAGGTGGGGCAGTCTCTGGATGGCCTTTCCTCCAGTCTCTGCTCCACTCTTTGTCCCCGTGTTTCCTTTACACAGGAGCAATTCTGGGTTAAAATTTTGGAGATGGGTGGTTGGCCCCAGAGGGACGCGTGCATGCCTACCCTCTGGATCCAGTCAACACAGGTTGTCCCTCCCCCTCTGTGAGGTATTTCAGCTAATGTCATTCCTGTGGGGGTCCTGAGAAGATCTTGCTTTTCTGGCATCTAAGACATTCTGGTTGCTACCACAAGTTTCCCATCCTCTATTGCTATACAATTCTGTTCAACAATTTCCTGACCCTCTGTAAATCTCCATCACCTCCCACACCTGATACTTCCCCTCTTTTTGCTTCTCACTCTTCCCTTCCTCCAAAGTCCCTCTCACTCTCTACTTCCCTTGATTATTTTTATCCCTGTTTTAAGTAGGACTGCAACATTCACACTTTGGTCTTCCTTTCTCTTGAGCTTCATGTGGTCCCTATCGTGGGCATTCCTATGCTCTTTGGAATTTTATGAGGTTCCATTTGTTGATTCTTGATCTTAGAGCATAAGCCATTGGTGTTCTGCTCAAGAACACTAATTTCCCTTGTGCCCATGTGTTTGAGGCTTTTCCCCACTCTCTCTCTTCTACTAGATTCAGTGTATCTAGTTTTATGTAGAGGTCCTTGAACTACTTGGACTTGAGATTTGTACAGGGAGATAAGAATGGATCAATGTGCGTTCTTCCACATGCTGATCACCAGTAGAACCAGCGCCATATATTGAAAATTCTATCTTTTTTTTCCCCACTGGATGGTTTCAGTGTCTTTGTCAAAGATCAAGTAACTGTAGTTGTGTAGGTTCATTTCTTGGTCCTCAATTTTATTCCATTGGTTTACCTGCCTGTCATTGTACCAATACCAGGCAGTTTTTATCACTACTGCTCTGTAGTACAGCTTGAGGTCAGGGATGGTGATTCCCCAAGATGTTCTTTTATTGTTGAGAATAGTTTTTGCTATCCTGAGTTTTTCTTTATTTCAAATGAAAGATAGGGAGAGAGAGAGGGCAGCCTTGTCTAGTTCCTGATTTAATGAGATTGCTTCAAGTTTCACTCCATTTAGTTTGATGTTTGCTACTGGTTTGCTGTATATTGCTTTTACTATGTATAAGTATGGGTCTTGAATTCCTAATCTTTCCAAGAATTTTAACAAGAAGGGATAATGAATTTTGTCAAGTGATTTTCAGTATCTAATGAAATGATCATGTGGTTTTTTTTCTTTGAGCTTGTTAATATTGTGGATTACATTGATGGATTTCCATATATTGAACCATCTCTGCATCCCTGGGATGAAGTCTAACTGATTGTGGTGAATGATCATTTTGGTGTGTTCTTGGACTCGGTTTGCAAGAATTTTATGGTGTATTTTTGCATCAATATTCATAAGGGAGATTGGTCTGAAGTTCTCTTTCTTTGTTGGGTCTTTGTGCAGTTTTGGTGTCAGCCTAACTGTGGCTTCATAGAATGAATTTAGTAGTGTGCCTTCTGTTTCTGTTTTGTGGAATAGTTTGAAGAGTATTAGTATTAGGTCTTCTTTGAAGGTCTGATAGAATTCTGCATTAAATCCAAATGGTTCTGGGCTCTTTTTTGTTTGGGAGTCTTTTAATGATTGCTTTTATTTCTTTAGGAGTCATGGGAGTGTTTAGATGGTTTATGTGATCCTGATTTAACCTTGGTACCTGTCATCTGTCTAGAAAATTATCCATTTCATCCAGATTTTCCAGTTGTGTTGAGTATAGGCTTTTGTAGTAGGATCTGATGATTTTTTTTAATTTCCTCAGTTTCTGTTGTTATGTCCCTTTTCATTTCTGATTTTGTTAATTTGGATATTGTCTCTGTGCCCTCTGGTTAATCTGGCTAAGTGTTTATCTATCTTGTTGATTTTCTCAAGGAACCAGCTCCTGGTTTTGTTGAATCTTGGTATAGTTATTTTTGTTTCTGTTTGATTAATTTCAGCAGTGAATTTGCTTATTTACTGCTGTCTACTCCTTGGGTATATTTGATTCTTTTTATTCTAGAGCTTTCAGGTGTGCTCTCAAGCTGATAGTGTATACTCTCTCTAGTTTCTCTTTGGAGGCATTTAGAGTTATGACTTTTCCTCTTAGCACTGCTTTCATTGTTTCCCATAAGTTTTGGTATGATGTGCCTTCATTTTCATTAAATTCTAAAAAGTCTTAAATTTCTTTATTTCTTCCTTGACCAAGTTATCATTGAGTAGAGCGTTGTTCAGCTTCCATGAATATGTGAGCTTTCTGTTGTTCTTGTTGCCATTGAAGACCAGTCTTAGTCAGTGGTGATCTCATAGGATTATTGGGTTTTTTTCAATCTTCTTATATCTGTTGAGGCCCGTTTTGTGACCAATTATATGGTCAATTTTGGAGAAGGTACCATGAAATGCTGAGAATATGGTATATTACTTTGTTTTAGGATGAAATGTCCTTTAGATATCTGTTAAATTCATTTGCTTCATAACCTCTGTTAGTTTCACTGTGTCTCTGTTTAGTTTTTGGTTCCATGATCTGTCCATTGCCAAGAATGGGGTGTTAAAGTCTCCCACTATTACTGTGTGTGGTGCAATGTGTACTTTGAGTTTTAGTAAAGTTTCTTTTATGAATGTCGGTGCCCTTGTATTTTGAGCATAGATATTCAGAATTGAGAATTCATCTTGGTAGATTTTTCCTTTGATGGGCATAAAGTATCCTTCCTTATCTTTTTTTTTCCTGATAACTTTTGTTTGAAAGTGGATTTTATGAGGTGCTGAGAAAAAGGCATATTCTTTTGCTTTAGTATGAAATGTTTTATATATAACAGATATATTTTATATATTTAACACACACACACACACACACACACACACACACACATATATATATATATATATATATATATATATATATATATATATAAAATCCAATTGGTCCAAAGCTTCAACTACTTTCACTATGTCCCTGTTTAGTTTCTGTTTTCCTGATCGGTACATTGAGAAGAGTGGAGTGTTGAAGTCACCCACAATTATTGTGTTAGGTGCAATGTGTGCTTTGACCTTTAGTAAAGTTTCTTTTATGAATGAGGTTGCCCTTGCATTTGGAGCATAGAAGTTCAGAATTGAGAGTTCTTGGTGGATTTTTCCTTTGATCAGTAAGAAGTGTCCTTCTGTGTCCCTTTTGATGACTTTAGGTTGAAAATCAATTTTATCTGATATTAGAATGGCTACACCACCTTGTTTCCTATTAAACATATAATTGGTCACAAGACAGACAACAGATATAAGAAAATTGAACTAATCCAATGCCTCTTATCAGATCACTATGGAGTAAGAGTGGTCTTCAATAGCAACAAAAACAACAGAAAGATCACATACATGTGGAAGCTGAACAAAATGCTCTACTTAATGATACTGTGGTCAAGGAAGAAATAAAGAAATCAAAGACTTTCTATAATTTAATGAAAATGAAGGCACAACATACCCAAATTTATGGGACACAATGGAAGCAGTGCTAAGAGGAAAACTCATAGCCCCGAGTGCCTCCAAAAAGAAACTGGAGAGAGCACACACTAGCAGCTTAATAGCACACCTTAAAACCCTGGAACAAAAAGAAGCTAATTCACCCATGAGGAGTAGAAGACAGGAAATCATCAAACTCAGAGCTGAAATCAATCAAGTAAAAACAAAGAGAATGGTACAAAGAATCAACAAGACTAGGAGTTGGTTCTTTGAGAAAATGAGCAAGATAGATAAACCCTTAGCCAGACTAATCAGAGAGCAGATAAACAGTAACCAAATTAACAAAATTAGAAATGAAAAGGGAGATATAACAACAGAAACTGAGGAAATTAAAAAAAAATCATCAGATCCTACTACAAAAACCTATACTCAACACAACTAGAGAATCTGGAGGAAGTGGACAATCTCCTAGAGAGATACCAAATACCAAAATTAAATCAGGATCAAATAGATGATCTAAACAGTCCCATAACCCCTAAAGAAATAGAAGTGGTAATGAAAAGTCTTCCAACCAAAAAAAAAAAGCACAGGACCAGATGATTTTAGTGTAGAATTCTATCAGATCTTCAAAGAACACCTAACACCAATACTCTTCAAAATATTCCACAAAACAGAAACAGAAGGAATACTACCCAACTCATTTTATGAAGCTACAATTATGCTGATACCAAAACCACACTAAGATTCAACAAAGAAAGAGAACTTCAGACCAACTTCCCTAAAGAATATCGATGCAAAAATACTCAATAAATTTCTCTCCAACCGAATCCAGGAACACATCAAAATGATCATTCACCATGGTCAAGTACGCTTCATCCCAGGGATGCAGGGATGGTTCAATATATGGAAATCCATCAATGCAATCCACTACATAAACAAACTAAAAAAAAAAAAACCCACATGGTCATGTCATTAGATGCTGAAAACCTTTCATGCTGAAAGTCTTGGAAAGAACAGGAATTCAAGGCCCATACCTAAACATAGTAAAAGCACTGTACAGGAAACCAGCAGCCAACATCAAACTAAATGGAGAGACTTGAAGCAATCCCACTAAAATCAGGGACTAGACAAGGCTGCCACCTCTCTCCCTATCTTTTCAATATAGAACTTGAAGTTCTAGCTAGAGCAATTAGACAACATAAGGAGGTCAAAGGGATACAAATTAGAAAGGAAGAAGTCAAATTATCACTTATTTGTAGATGATATGTTAGTATACTTAAGCGATCCAAAAAACTCCACCAGAGAACTCTACAGCTAATAAACAACAGTATAGTGGCTGTTTATAAAATCAACTCAAGCAAATCAGTAGCCTTCCTATACTCAAAGCATAAGCAGGCTGAGAAAGAAATTAGGGAAATGACACACTTCACAATAGCCATAAACAATATAAAGTATCTTGGTGTGACTCTAACCAAACAAGTGAAAGATCTATATGACAAGAACTTTAGGTCTCTGAAGAAGGAAATGGAAGAAGACCTCAGAAAATGAAAAATCTTCCATGCTCATGGATTGGAAAGATTAATATAGTAAAAATGGCCATCTTGCCAAAAGCAATATACAGATTCACTGCAATCCCCATCAAAATCCTAACTCAGTTCTTTATAGAGTTAGAAAGAGCAGTTCTCAAATTCATCTGGAATAACAAAAAACCCAGGATAGCTAAAACTATTCTCAACAGTAAAAGAACTTCCGGGGAAATCAGTATCCTGGACCTCAAGCAGTACTACAGAGCAATAGTGTTAAAAACTGCATGGTATTGGTACAGTGACAGGCAGGTGGATCAATGGAATAGAATTGAAGACCCAGAAATGAACCCACACACCTATGGTCACTTGATCTTTCACAAAGAAGCTGAAACTATCCAGTGGAAAAAAGATAGAATTTTCAATATATGGTGCTGATTCTACTGGTGGTCAGCATGTCAAAGAATGCACATTGATCCATTCTTATCTCCCTTTACAAAGCTCAACTCCAAATGGATCAAGGATCTTCACATAAAACCAGATACACTGAAACTAATAGAGAAGAAGTTGGGGAAGAGCATTGAGCACATGAGCACAGGGAAAAAGTTCCTGAAGAGAACAGCAATAGCTTATACTCTAAGATTAAGAATTGACAAAAAGGGAAATGAATTGTAAATATAGAATATATCCAATAAAAAAATAAAAAATAGAAGAATTGACAAATGGGACCTCATAAAATTGCAAATTTTCTGTTAGGAAAAGGACACTGTCAAAAGGACAAATTGGCAACCAACAAATTGGGAAAAGATTTTCACCAATCCTACATCTGGCAGAGGGCTAATATCCAATATATACAAAGAACTCAAGAAGGTAGACTCCAGAGAGCCAAATAACCCTATTAAAAATGGAGTACAGAGCTAAACAAAGAATTTTCACCTGATGAATTTCTAATGGCTGAGAAGCACCTTAAGAAATGTTCAACATCATTAATCATTAGAGAAATGTAAATCAAAACAACCCTGAGATTTCACCTCACACCAGTCAGAAGGGCTAAGATTATAAACTTGGGAGACAACAGGTGTTGGCCAGAATGTGGAGGAAGAGGAACACTCCTCCACTGCTGGTGGGATTTCAAGGTGGTACAACCGCTCTGGAAATTAGTCTGGCAGCTCCTTAGAAAATTTGGCATGACACTTCTGGAGGACCCTGCTATACCACTCCTGGGCATATACCCAGAGGATTTCCGGGCATGCCATAAGGACACATGCTCCATTATGTTCGTAGCAGCCTCATTTATAATAGCTAGAAGCTGAAAAGAACCCAGATGTCTCTCAGTGGAGGAATGGATACAGAAAATGTGGTATATTTATACAATGGAATACTACTCAGCAATTAAAAACAATTAATTCATGAAATTTTTAGGCAAGCAAATGGTTGGAACTGGAAAATATCATCCTAGGTGAGGTATCCCAATCACAAAAGAATACGCATGGAATACAGTCACTGATAAGTGGATATTAATTAGCCCAGAAGCTCTGAATACTCAAGAGACAATTAACATATCAAATGATTCCCAAGAAGAAGGGAGGAGAGGGTCTGGGTCCTGGAAAGGCTTGATACAGCCTTATAGGGGAGTACCAGGACAGAGAAATGGAGGGGGTGATTGGGAAATGGGCTAAGGGAAGAGGGCTTATGGTATTTATGGGGAGGGGAAACCAAGAAAGGGGAAATCATTTGGAATGTAAACAAAGAATACAGAAAATAAGAAAGGAAACAAACAAACAAAAAAAGAAAGTCGATTTTATTTGATATTAAAATGGCTACTTCAGCTTGTTTCTTGTGACCATTTGCTTGGAATTTTTTCCAGCCCTTTACTCTGAGGTAGTGTCTTTCTTTGTCACTGAGGTGGGTTTCTTATATGCAGCAAAATACTGGGTCTTGTTTACATATCCAGTCTGTTAGTGTATATCTTTGTATTTGGGAATTGAGCCTATTGATGTTAAGAGATATTAAGGAATAGAGATTTTTGCTTTTTGTCATTTTTGTCATTAGAGGTGGAATTATGGTTGTGTGGCTGTCTTCTTTTGGGTTTTTGAAAGAAAATTCCTCTCTTGCTTTTTCTAAGCTGTAGTTTCCCTCCTTGTATTGGAGTTTTCTATTATCCCTGTTAGGGTTGGATTTGTGAAAAGATATTGTGTAAATTTGGGTTTGTCATGGAATATCTTGGTTTCTCCATCCATGTTGAGAGTTTTGCTGGATATAGTAGCCTGGACTGGCATTTGTGTTTTCTTAGTGTCTCTATGAGAAATGCCCAGGATCTTCTAGCTTTCATAGTCTCTGGTTCCCTTCCTGCTTTTAATATTCTTTCTTTGTTTTGTGCATTTGGTGTTTTGATTATTATGTGATTGGAGGAATTTCTTTTCTGGTCCAATCTATTTGGAGTTCTGTAGGCTTCTTATATGCTCATGGGCATCTCTTTCTTTAGGTTGGGGAAGTTTTCTTTTATAATTTGGTTGAAGATATTTACTGGCCCTTTAAGTTGGGAATCTTCACTCTCTTCTATACCTATTATCCTTAGGTTTGGTCTTCTCATTGTGTCCTGGATTTTCTGGCCATTTTGGGTTAGGAGCTTTTGCATTTTGAATTTTCATTGACAGTTGTGTTAATGTGTTCTATTGTATCTTCTGCACTTGAGATTCTCTCTTCTATCTTTTGTATTCTGTCAATGATGCTTGCACCTATGACTCCTGATCATAGGAGGTTTCGAGGTTTTTTATCTCCAGGGTTGTCTCCCTTTGTAATTTCTTAATTGTCTCTATTTCCATTTTAGATCCTGGATGGTTTTGTTCAATTCCTTCACCTGTTTGGTTTTGTTTTACTGTAATTGTCTATGGGTTTTTTGTGTTTCCTCTTTAAGGGCTTCTACCTGTTTACCTGTGTTCTCCTGTATTTCTTTAAGGGAGTTATTTATGTCCTTCTTTAAGTCCTCTATCATCATCAAATCAGAGTCTTGCTTTTCCTGTGTTTGGGGGTATCCAGGGTTTTCTGTTGTGGGAGAACTGGGTTCTGATTATGCCAAGTTTCAGTACGCCTGGGAGACCAATTCTCTTAGGGAGGAATTTGGGTATGGAGAGCTGTGGTGCAAGGTTAGCTCAGGGGCACAGTGAGAAACCAGAAGGATCCTGTCCCAGGCAGTTCCTTGGTTTCCATGTCCTGATGGCTCTAGGTGGGTCCCTCTTGGGCCTGGAATTTGAGCAGAAGTGGTGATCTCACATGTGTTCTTAGATGTGTCTGCACTCTTGGGAGACTTAGGTCTCTCCCAGAGGGATCTGGGTATGGAGAGCTGTGCTCTCAGGTATGTGAGCACTCCCTGGAGATCTGCTCTCTCCTATGGGATCTGGGTATGGAGAACTGTGGGTCAGCTACAGGTGAAGATGGAAACTTGATGAATTCCATCCCATGCTGCTTCTTAGTTCTTGTGTCATGAGGGCTCCAGGTGAGTCCCTAGGAGCAGAATTGGTGGTCCTATCTGTTCTTACAGGTGTGTCTGCACTCTTGGGAAACCAGCTCTCTCTTGGCAGGACCAGGCTATGGAGAGCTGTGGCACAGGGTTAGCTCTAGGTGCAGATCAACCGAGATATTTTAAAAGATTCTGTTACAAATACCAATCACCAAAGTCCCTTAAATATTTGCGGGTAAAGAGAATTTGTTGTCAGTTTGAGTTGGAAAATATGACTGCCTTTACATTTCTTTTAACTACATGATCTAATTAACATTTTTGCATTTTATCATACCTACATGGACATTATAAATGATGTAATGACAAGCACTTTATGAAAGGTACAATATTATTTGATTTTGGTTATCATAAATATTTTAGTTGCTATATACCTTATTTGATGATATGCCATTAGTTATTCCTGAAAGTGAATTTTTCATTAGGAATAGAATTACTTAATACATTGCTCCTATGGGAATAATAAATCTTTCTTTCTTCATAATCTATTTTATGGTATTATTTTTAATAATTTGTTCTTTATGGATCAAAGGTAGAATTTAGAAATTATTTATTAAGCTTTAACTTCATACAGGTTAGTTGCATGAATTCAAAAAGAACAAGATGTAATTATAGCCTTAAGAAACTTCAAACGGTACACAGAAAACCCAAGGGAAAATGTGCTACATGAATTCAGTTGGCTAGCATTAGAATCTTGAAAATGAGGACAGTTCTGAAACACCAGCAGATACTTGGCAATCCTCACTCAGCTTCCTGGATGTCAAACCTCCAATTCCCATAGTTAGGAAGTTCACTGACATTCACACTGAGAATGCTGGAAACAATACCTACAGTTATTTTACTTAACCCTTCCAGAAGAGAACCACAGGACAGATGTGGAAGTCAGAGGGGTTGATTCTCTCCTACTGATGAGATGAGTCATCTCATCAGCCCAGAAGTAACCTCCCTCTTAATAAAGTACAGGGCACCCATGCTACACTCCATAGTCCCAAAGAAACTAAACACTCAAATGAGGATGCTTGAATCTTACTTAGAAAGGGGAATAAAATAGTCATAGGAGGCAGATGGAGGGAGGGGACTGGGTGGGAGAGGGATGGGGATGGGCATCGGGGATTTCAGGATCAGGTATTTGGAGAGACAAGAGAGAGGGTCAGGGGGACAGGAGAATGAATGAAAATATGCAGCTGGAGGGAAATGGGGGTTGGGAGGGCATCTCAAGGATGTGTCAGAGACCTGGAATGGGCGAGGATCCCAGAAATCAATGGGGGTGACCTTAGTTGAGATTCAGCAGTGAGAACACATAACCTGAAGAGGAGGTGGCCTCTTCAGGTTACATATTCAGAAGAGGCAAGAACCCCATTGGAGTAATTAGGGACACCAACCCACCCACAAAACTTTTTTATCCAAAATGTATCCTTTCTATAAGTAATGAAGGTGTGGGGGGAGGGAGCAGAGAAGGGAATGGCCAACCAATAACCAGCCCAACTTGAGACCCATCTCATGGGCAAACAATCCTGACAAGATTAATGATACTCTGTTATGATTGCAGACAGGAGCCTAGCATAACTGCCCTCTGAGAGGCTCATCCCAGCAGCTGACTAAAACAGATGCAGAGACCCAGAGTCTAAAATTGGATAGAGCTCAGGGACTCTTATGGAAGAGGTGAAGAAAGAATTGTGGGCCCCAAGGAGCATAGATACTCCACAGAAAGACCAACAGACAACTAACCTGAACCCTTTGGGCGGGACTCTCAGAGAGACTGAACCACCAACCAAAGGCCACACACAAGCTGGGCCTAGCTTCCCCTTGCCCTCCACATATGTAGCAGATATGCAATTTGGTCTTCATATTGGTCCCCCAACAACTGGAGTTGAGGCTATCCCAAAAGTTGTTGCCTGTCAATAGAATATGTTCCTCTAACTGGGCTGCCTTTGTCTGGCCTCAGTGGGAGTGGTTTCCATTAGCCCTGCAGAGACTTGATGTGCCAGCATGGAGGGATACTCTGGGGGCAGGCTCCACACTCTCAGAGGAGAAGGGGAGGGGGAGGGAGGAGGGAATATGCAAGGGAAAGACCAGGAGGGAGGACAGTGATAAGGATGTAAAGCGAATAAAATTAAACCAACCAACCAAACAAAACCCAAAAGACAAATAAACAGATATGCAGAAAACAAGAACAGAGCCTCTTTCAGCTGGTCTCAGACAAAATCAAAACTTCCCAATGCTGGTACATTTCAAGTCTATAAATATGGACATCAACAGCATTTAATCTACCTTAAGATCAGAGGAGACGAGAACCTTGTATGTAGCGGCTGGATGCTATGACATTTAAATCAGAAGACTGGGTACCTGATCAACTGCGGTCTGAGGAAGCACCCAGAATGTTGCCAGTGTTCTGAGGTCAAGTCTGAAAGGACTCATGTGTAATTTGCTATGAAACACTATTTGTGTGTTTTATTTCTAATTGTGTGAAAACAAAAAAGAAAAAAATTTCTTTGCAAATGAAATTGAACAAATTCATTCCTTACTTGTACCCAGTTGTGTTGCATTAATCATCCATGGCCACCAATTAAAGTTTTCCACTGCTGAAATTCTCCCGAGCTTTGCAAAGTACAAAGAGTTTCTAAGAGGCACCATTCTTTGTTTCTCTTCCAAAGACTCCTGGGGACCTTATATTCGAAGGCGTGCACTATAAAATTATCATCAATAGCATCTTTTCCCCGACATTTAAGCCTTTGGTTGAAATATAGTATTTATAAGGAAAACCCCACACTTAGTTAAATACACATCTTGATGGATTTGTTTACCAAGATTTCTCCCACTGAGTTACCAACCCTCCCAGAATCACTGATAAGTGTGTTTCAATCAAACAGTAGGGTGAATATGCATGCTGCTAAGAAGACCAGGCCATGTTCTAGACTCCAGGGCATGATGTTGACATACCAGTCCATTTGGTCTGAGTTTGGGTAATGTGTTTGCAAGGAACTTCAGAAATACATCTGTCACCTGGATCTTTGATGATGGCCACCTCCTGACTGAGGGTGGTTTCTAGTTCTGCCTCTTCTGAATGGTTAGAACTTGGCTTCAACAAGTACTCATAGTATCAAGAAAGCAATCCAGGGGTTCACTGGATGGCTGGGATGTTTTGGTAACAGTATTATTATTATTTATTAAACAACCAAAGGCTGTACTGCATTCAATCCTAAAGCCAGAGGATACATATTTCTTTTTTTTCCTGAATGTCCAGCCTTATCTGGATGTATATTTGGGGTCATTTAAAAACAGCTTCTTTATATTTATCAATTAACACACTATCATGATCGTGAGTCTATCTCCAGTAGTTTCTATACACAATGTTTTACAGGTGGGGCAGATCTTCAGTCTTAGCAACAGCTAACACATTCTGAATACTTCCTAGTATACTTTGATGAGGATCTGCTCACTTTCCAGCTTACCTCATGTGCTTTCCAGAAGGTAAAACTGGTCTGTCTGCTGTTCCTCAGACAAGCCTCTGCCTTTTCCAAATTATTCAGCAAGTGGAATCTGGTGCAGAAATGAGAACTCTCTCTGGTGTAAAATCTTTCTATGACAGCTAACATTTGCAATTCAAAAGATTCTTTATACACTAAAATGTAGGGCCTTTGCAAGTGTATGCTCTGCATTCACTCCAGTTACATGTAAGATTATACAACTAATCAGTCTGGGATGGACACTTTCACCATTTCTTGCTTTTCAAACTGGTTTTACACAGCATGTATTACCTGTTTACTCAATGGCCTAAAAAGACAATATTTCTAATTCATCAATGCAAATAAATGGATTATACTTTTTGTCCTTTGTCACATTCATGATGAACCTAAGTTGTACTGAGGTAGGCACAGATTCAACTCAACACTTTGCTGAGCAAATAGGACTCTTTCCATCACCAAGTACACAAGCCCATCCATCAGATCTTCTCTCCCCATAATATGGGTCATGTTAATCTTCAAATTTTTCTTAAGTTGTTCGTACAATTGTATAATTCTAAATTAGCAAGCTAAGCTCCCCACCCCTCTTTTCTCTCTTCTCTTCTCCTCTCCTCTCTTCCCCTCTCCTCTCCTCTTCTCTTTTCTTTTATCTTTGAAGGAAGCATGCCACCCTCTTCATGCCCCGTGCTTAGGGAGACTGGGTACATTAATAGAGTAGTTATAAGCTTGAGTACAGTGTTTCGTTCATGTGGACACTGTAGACCACACTGTCTATAGTGTTGGCTTCCAGCTCTGAGGTCATGTCAGATCTGTCCAGGTCTGATCTGCTTGAGTCTGAGAGGGATTGTGAGCTTGTGTGATGATGTTGTGAGTGCTGCTGGACTGTGAGCTTGTGTGATGATGTTGTGAGTGTTGCTCTAAGAGGGACTGTGAGTGTGTATGAGGATGTTATGCGTGCTGCTCTGAAGCTCTCTGGTGCACTCATCCTTGATCCAGACACAGCTAACTCTTTGTTACTTTTAGTATATTTATCATTTCAAATCTATGCACAGCAGTTCAGAATGAATGCTCCTTAAGTGTAGAGACATGGCCTTTCTGGTCAGCTACCATGGGCATCTAGGGAAGAGTCACTCACCCTAGAAATCTTGGTGAGGGAGGGGCCTTAAACTACTTACTGCCCAGACCGACATCCAACATTGACCACATAAACACACACACACACACACACACACACACACACACAAATACACAAACAGACATACACAGACACACAGACACAGACACAGACACACACACACACACACACACACACACACACAATCAAAATGAGCCTCAGACACACAGAGAAAGATAAGGCTTTTATTTGCACAGCTATAAGTCTACAGGAAGTAATCTGTCCTTGGAGGTTACCATGACTCCCACAAATGCATGAATGTGAAAGTAGGCATATAAGGAAAAGTCGATGCTCAGCCCCGAAATTGCTAAGTTTTAAATACTTATAACTAAGAAAGAGTTTTATTTCAAAGGCATGACTAGAAACATCTGCAGTTAGTCTTCTGAATTAGAATTTGCAAGCCTTAAAAACCAGCAACACAAAACCCAAAATGATCATAGTAACTCCCAAGATGAGAAGACATTTCTACCATGGTTGGTTTTGATCAGCATTTATCTATCTGCAAAAACTGAATTGAAATAAAACAACAATAACAAACCCGCCAAAATCTAAACAAAGAAACAAACAACAAATAACAGCAACAAAACCCCAAAACTTGTGCAATCCCCGATTCAGAGTTAATTCCATAAGAGTTTAAGGGAAGCAAGACCTGGAGGAAAGGAAAAAGAAGTCATGTACCATTTCTGGTGAACCACATTAATAGTGAACAGTGATTTAATTTTTTCCTTTCTTTGAATATGCCCAGTTGCATCAAAATCTTCAAAAGGGTGCAGCATTGGAAGTAAAAGTAAGACAATGAAGTAATTATGGAAGACTTAGAAGAGAATGTCAGACTCTATTTGCCAAGTTCCAACACTCACACTCAAGAACTCACTTCAGATCTAGACTGCTGGCTTAAGTTGCTAACAGAAGATAAATATTTCCTTTATGGAAAGTGCTTATGAAGAACACTGAATGTTAGCTGGGTCTTTTAATTATTTGAAGTTACTTTTTTCCAAAAGGATGTGTCCATACACATTGATTATTATATTGATTTCCTAAATAATGCTGAATGTTCCTCTTTAATGGGGTGACATTTTCTGTGCTTATCGTAAAAATCAACCCTTAGACCACAGTAACAAAAGCTATGGTTTCTACAAACACTCAGTGAGGTGGGCAAGTGATAGATTAATCACTTAAGTCAGGAAAAAAATCTCTGATTTTTGAAAGGGAGAATAAAAGGCCTTATAATCACCTATTTTTAAAAGATAAATTTATTTTTATGTATTCAGAGATAATTCCATAAGAGTTTAAGGGATTTATTCACATGTATTTCTGTAGACCGTGTACATGCAGTACCATTAAAGGCCAGGAGAGAGCATTAGATTCCCAGGTACTAGAGTTATAGAAGTTATGTGGGTCCTCTGGAAGTACAACCAGTGCTCTTAAACACTGAGCAATATTGCACCAGGTTCAATGAGCTACTTTCTTATTATCTGTTCACCTACAGAAGCCTCTATTATTTTATACTTTCCTCACGTATAAACCTTTTATTCCTGAGTAACAACTACTTTCCAGTTAAACAATTCTTATACCTTATAAAATACATTCACATATATTATATTGTACAATAATAATACTAAGTATTTAAGGCCTAGTTCTACTTCAATGAAGATGATAGTGAAAAATTCAGAAAATGATAGCATAAACTCTGTTGTAGAAAGATATTAGAAACTGGCCCAAAGCCACTGTTTCTAAGCTTTGCAGGACCCAGCCTTTCTGAGTGAGAGTGCTGTATGACTCACTGTGCTTTCTCTCAGCAGCCTCACAGGAACTGCAGTGCAGGCTGTAAGGAGGGTGCCACCGCCTCCTCTACCACATTGCCTTCAGCATCTATTGAAGGCAATGTGGTACCTGAAAGCACAGAAATGCTCAGCACATATAAGCTACGAGTTAATCACTGCAAACACCAAACTTGCTTTTAACATAGCTATATCAGATATAGTCTTAAATCTGATTTGGGGTTCATGATTTTAGAATCAATGTAATATACTAAAAATTAAGTTTTCAGAATAAGATTCATAAAATTAAATTTGTATTTATTCTAAATATGATCAAGACAACTTTTAAATGAGAAAACAAGTACCAAAAGATACATTCTCAACAAATTCCTTCACCTAAGGTTCATGAAACATCACATAAGAGGGGGTGGAAGTAGAAACATTCTAAGAGCAAGAGGACCAGAACATCTGCTATGGGACTGTGATTCTAAGACATTACAGGCAAACTTCCTCGACACTATGGCTGTCTGAACAAGACTTGAGCCATGACTAACACCAGTAGACATGCTAATATGGAAGCAGGTAATCTCCTGGGCCACCACTCCTAGACAAAGAACTACACCACAACTCATCACTACTGCGAGAGGGAGAATCAGTCATCTCCAGGGATGATGCTCCTGGTCAGTCAATACCAAGTGATCAGCTCTGAAATCATACACATACAAGAAAAACTAAACAGACTCAACAAGATGCATTTATGTATTTCTGCATGTATGAGTGCAACAATAATACTAAAAAAGGAGAGATTATGAATTTGAGAGGGAGTAGGGGGTCATGAGAAGATAGGAAGGGAAGGTACAGAAGAGGGTCTGGAGGGAGGGAAGGAACAGAGGGAAAGGCCATAATGATATTTTGATCAATTAATAGTTTAACATTTTTAAATAAAAATTTCATTTATTTCATTAATAGATTATAATCATTTATAGATAAGACATTGTGCTAGAACGTTTATAAGCTATAAACTAAAGAGACATATCAAATTAATTATATGTTACTTTCACCAGAACAATGACATTATAACTTCAATATAAAAGCTACTACAATAAAAATAATTTAAAATAATCATCTGATTTTTAAGATTTATGCTTTTTTCATGTTTAGTGAAATTTGCTAACACACTTAGTACTAAAGAACATAATGTTAAATGTAAGGGCAGTGAGGAAACAGTAGTGTGTGTTATGGTATGGATCTCACATATTCAACAAAGATCCCCATGCTGATTGTCCGGCTGCTAGCTTGAGGTACCACTAGAGGATGGAAGGCTTAAGAGGTGGGTCTACTGGCAGAAAGCTGTAGAGGAAGCTTTACAGAAGGAAATATGCTTAAAAAGGGTCTTGGACTCCCACCTCCTTCTTTCATCTCTTCTTCCTTCCCAGCCACCACAGACATGTAACTTTGCTTCGATATTGACCGCCCATCATATCATGATGTTCTGAATTGCCCGAGCCCAAAGTAACAGCTGTATAAGTAAGGCCGGAAACATGTGGGACTGTGAACCCAAGATTTCCTTCCACTAAATTTATTTTCTCAGGCAATTTATCAAAGAAATGGAAAGTGGCCACATATGCTATGCTGTCCTGTAGAATCACAAATTCCCTCCAAAGATCAATGACAAGGATGCCATAAACCGAAGGTGATTAGAGAAGCAGCGATGTTGGTACACAAGTAAATGAAATATGGAGTTCTTTACTTTGTCCTTAGATGTGTGACCATCAAGTATTAAAGTGTATTTTTTCTTTCAGCAAACTCATAAAGACCAGGTCTTCCGGGTAATTGCATTGTTTCTAAAGTAATATTCCTCAAAAAAAGTTATACTAGTATTTTAAGTATTTTGAAAAGTACATTTCTTGAATTGCTTTTAACAAATATAGTTTATTCTTTTGGATATCTGCAAACAAATTAAATTTTTTTCCCTTTGGAAAATAGTCTCAGTAAGGTAGAAAAATATTTAAACCATTACTGTGATAGTAAAGTGTGCACTTCAGAACCTATGTAACAATGGTAATTTGAAGAATTTGTACAGTGGCTCCAGATCCCCAAATCTATTCTTATGTAGTCTAAAATTTGGTCATGACAGGACTGTTGTACTCATGAACTCCCAGCATTCAAGACCTGCACACGATCAAGCCAGTTAACCCTTAGTGTGGAGGGGAAAGGTGTTCATGAGCTCTTGCTGCTAAGGAACTACTGACAGGTGGTGGCTCCTGGGGGAGAGGGTGTCAATCTTCTTAGGTGCTGTCTCTGGTAGATTGACCATGCTCCAGTAGATGGCCACATGTTATAGGGCTAGCGCAACCTGGACTCAGTAGGTTATTAAAGAAAAAGAATTTTGGGGTGTGGGCTTGCATCTGGAGTGAATAGGAGTGAGGTGAATATTATCAAAATATAGGTTAAATGCATTTTATTTATGTATGAAATTCTTGATTCATTAAACATATTTTTAAAGTTAAAACTATATTTTGAGAATTGTGGAATGGATGTAAATTACCCCAAATCCACACATTTTGATAAACTATTTATGAATAATACAAAAGGCAAGTCTTTATTTTATCAGTATGCTGCACGTAATTTCTTCATATGGTGAGAACTTGATTAAGTGCTGTGTATGGTAATTTGCTAGAAGGAAGGGTAATTTACTGTTTCAAATCCAAAATTGAGTTTTGTATACCCAGGTGTCTTGTGTTTGCGTCAGGGCCTAATGCAGCCCAGATGTGCTCTTTTAGAGAGTGGCCAGATTACAGGTCTATGTACCTCTACCGCCCCAGCTTAGACCAAACCCCAGCTTAGATCAAACCCAGGGCTGCTGGTGTGCTAAGCCAGCACTCTGCCCATTTCTACAGTGAAACCCTCAGCTTCTACCTCAGCATGATCACATCTGATATAATAGTGACTGTATATTTCTTCTTATTTCACAAAGAAGGTAATTTTCTTCAGTAGCTTGAAAGCAATGGTCTGAAATAAGGCTTGGATTTTAGAAATGTCAATTCTACATGATGAAATGATCGGCTATGAAAACTACCGCCTGGGCACTTCTATGTGGACGGAGACAATGGGTATTTGTGTGTTTGAGTGGGATATAAAGCAGTGCATAAAATGAATTCTCCAAGTCTTTTTAAAGTTCCAACTAAATGTTCAAACTTGAAGAGGACAATGACAACACTAGTTGGAGAATGAAAAGGGTCAATGTCTGTGCACACACGTTTTAACTCCTTTTCGTTGCTATGGAATTCACTCACCTTGTGTTTATTTTCACACATTCTGCCTGTTCTCAGTGACTGGAAATCAAGGGCTGAAACATGATGATGTGTACCCGGCACCACTGAATTCCTACACACCCTAAAGTATGTGATGTGGTGCTGTCCTCTTTCAACACACGCAGGAGAAGAGCAGCAGGAGAGCCTTCCTGGATGGCTCCAGGCACTAGGCTTAAGAACATATTGTGCTGCATTGCATTAGGAAACCAGGAAGTCAAGGCTAGATGATTAGGGTTTTAAAGAGAACTATTTCTGACCTTTAGACTGAGGAGACAACTGGCTTTTACAGCCAGTTCCATTAACCTCTGATGTTAAGCTTCTGGATTCTTGTCAGGTCCAGGTCCAGGTCAAATTGACCCTTCAGGCAAAGAGAAATATTTCTGTTGTGCCATGAATGAACACAGGGAAAAAACAAGGATTTCCAACTTTTAGTGTTCATTTGAGGATTTTTAATGAGCCAGAAGAGCCCTCATAGTCTGGCATCACTGAAGGGTGGGTGAGGGACAAGGGAACTGTGAGGAATGAGGACACAGTATCTTCACCGCCCACTCCAAGTGTATGATGAAGCATCTCTAGGAAGCAGGAGAAACAGGGAGACAGCTTGATATTTCACGTGGAGATGCAGTTATGTGCTTATTGGATTGTCCTTTGGTGAATTTCTGCCTAATGCCATGGCTTGATTTAAAGCAGATCCCTGTGATTTAGAAATTCCCAATTGCGATGGATGGAGAACCATCACTCACAGTAGAGAAGGGTCTTAAGTGATTGGACCTAATGGCTTGCAATCAGCTCTAATCGACTCAGTCTGAGGCTGAGTGGAAGCATGAGTGTGGGACCCATACAGAGTTTCAGTGACAAGGGAAAGAAAGACCATGCTTAGAATTCTCTTTTGGATTCTACTGTGGATTCACTAAGTATACTTGGAAAAAATGTTATTTGCTTTTTTTTTTTTTAAATCTACAAAGACCAAGGGCAATTCTTCTACACATTCACAATTCTAGACTTGACTTTTATGTCACCATGAAGTCTAATGACCCCACGATAAGGCCTGTGTATGGAGCCGAAAAGGTTAAATGATTAATTTGCCAAATTCAATTGCTAGGAAAAGATGGGCTCATTCCAGTCAGTATAAATCAACATAGCATTTAGAAACTATTTTCAGGAGAACTGGCCAACAGTACTGGAGAGTCTGAGAACACAAGTGCTATCAAAGCTTAGGGCTGCAAAACTTCCAGGGGCCTGAACACTGACAATACATGTTAAAATTACTGCTGAGGAGGCATATTTAATTATAAAGGGCCTGACAGCAGAGAAGTCCTTGGAGGGCTTCCCTCAGAGATTTACAAGAAATAGGATAGGCAGCATCTTTAAATGTAATCAAAAAATACAATAAAAATGCTCAGTCATACCAAGGGACTTTCGAGTACATCTCCCTAGAATAATATAAAATAATTTCTTGTTAGCCTGGAGGCACAGGCCAATCTCAGATAATAGAGATGTTGAGGCAGGAATATTACCAGTTCAAGGACAGGCTGGCAACTCAGTGAGACTTTATAACAAAAACAAACAAACAAACAAACAAACACAGTATGAGTATGAGTACGGCTCAGAAGTAGAGAACTTGTTTACTATAAGCAAGGACCTAGGTTCAATACCCAGTAAGGACAAAATATAAGAGCCTTTTTGGAAATAGGCGTTTAAATAGTGGTAGACTTTGTTCTTAGGTCCCCTTTCTCTTCCCAGGTTGCCTCGTCCAGCCTTGATATGAGTGTTTGCGCCTATTTTGTTTTATCTTGTTTGGCTGATATCCTGGGAGGCCAGCTGTTTTCTGGGGAAACATAGGAGTGGATATAGGGGATGGGTGTGTGTAGGAGGACTGGAGGGAGAGAAACTGTAGTTGAGATGTATTGGAAACAAAAAAATAAATGTAGAAAATAAGTAAACTAACGTCGTCCTCTGACCACAGTGCACGGGTCCCCACTTCCTCATGATAGCGCCCTTTGTTCACATGTGTCAATCTCACAGCCCTTTGCCTGAGTCTTTCCGGCCAAACCCCGCCTACTATTTCCTGCCGATGACACACCAGCCTCTCCCTTCAGCTCTGCAATCACTCCAAGTTCTCGCCATCCCACTTTCCCAGCTCCCAGCATTCCAAGTTCTCCATGTTCTTATTTGTGAAATACATTGTAGAGATATGGGTAAATCTAAAAAATGAGCACCCACAAGTAAGAAAAATGAATCTAATACTTTTTCTCTAAGTCCTCATCTTTCCGAAATGTCTTAAATGCTATTTCATGCTTTTTTTTTTGCCTTTCTCATTATATAATTTATGATTATCAATGATTATAAATGAGCACCTTTTTTAACATCTTGGAAAATTTTCACACTCTGAAATGTGTGTGGCCTACCAGAAGATTTTTGTTTATATTTTTCCTTTCTCGTCTTTCTTTTATTAAAATATTAGTTTATTAAAAATTTGATTCACATTATAGTTAGTGAGGATCAAACATTTAGGTACATAAACAACTTACTACAGAGAGTACACAGCGTGTGGCACTGTCTCTGGTTCTTATTGTTTATTGCTGTATTAAAACACAGCAGTGTAATTTCTTTGTAAGTACTGATATAACTCTGCAACTTTATTGTTTGGTTTTTCCTCTATGTTTTTATTTTTTCATTATACATTCTTTTTTTCTATTTTTTTTTACAATTTTTTTATTTCTATATTCTTTGTTTACATTCCGAAGGCTTTCCCCTTTCCCCATTCCCCCCTCACCATATGTCCCATATGTCCTCTTCCACCCCACCCTACCCCCTGCCTATTCCCCAATCACCACCCCAACATTTCTCTGCTCTATTCTGGTACTCTCCTACAAACCCGGATCCAGTCCTTTCAGGACCAGGGTCCTCTCCTTCCTTCTTCTTGGGAATCTTTTGACTTGCTAATTGTGCCTTGAATATTCAGAGCTTCTGGGCTCATTAATATCCACTTATCAGTGATTGCATTTCATGTGTATTCTTTTGTGATTGGGTTAACTCACTTAGGATGATATTTTCCAGATCCAACCCTGTCCTAAACAGTTTCTTTAAGTATTTCCTTTGATTTACTGGTACTACTTTTGGTGTGTGTGTGTGTGTGTGTGTGTGTGTGTGTGTGTGTGTTGGATTGGATATTTACTTTACATTTCAAATGTTTTCCCCTTCAGAAATCCCTTATCCCATGCCCCCTCCCCCTGCCTCAATGAGGGTGCTCCCCCACTCACCCACTCCTGTTCTCCTGCCCTGGCATTCCCTACACTCAGGCATCAAACACCCTCAGGCCCAAGGGCCTCTCCTCCCACTGATGTCCAACAATGTCATCCTCTGCCACATATGTGGCCAGCACCATGGGTATTCTTTGGTTGGCTGTGATTTTCCGCCTCTGTATTTGTCAGGCTCTGGCAGAGCCTCTCAGGAGACAGTTATATCAGGTTTCCATCAGCAAGCACTTCCTGGCATCCACAATAATGTCCAGGTTTGGTGACTGTATATGGGATGGATTCCCAGGTAGGGCAGTTTCTGGATGTTCTTTCCTTCAGTCTCTGCTTCACACTTTGTCTCCACATTCCCTCCTGTAAATATTTTGTTCACCTTTCTAAAAAGTACTGAAGAATCCACATTTTGGTCTTCCTTCTTCTTAGACTTCATATGGTCTTTGAATTGAATCTTGGGTATTTAGAACTTTTGAGTTAATATCCACTTATCAGTGAGTATATACCATGTTTATTCCTTAGTGACTGAGTCACCTCACTCAGGATGATATTCTCAAGTCCCATCCACTCACCTGTGAATTTCATTAATTCATTGTTTTTAATAGCTGAGTATTATTCCATTGTGTAAATGTATCACATTTTCTGTATCCATTCCTCTGTTGAGGGACATCTGGGTTCTTACCAGCTTCTGGCTATTATAAATATGGTTGCTCTGAACAGAGTGTAGCATGTGTCCTTTACACATGCTAGAGAATCCTCTGGGTATATGCCCAGGAGTGGTATAACAGGGTCCTTAGGTAGGATCATGCCCAGTTTTCTGAGGAACCACCAGACTGATTTCCAGAGTGGTCATACCAGCTTGCAATCCCACCAGCAGTGGAGGATTGTACCTCTTTTGCCACATCCTCCCCAGCACCTGCTGTCTCCTGAGTTTTTGATCTTAGCCATTCTGACTGGTGTGAGGTGAAATCTCAGGGTTGTTTTGATTTGCATTTCCCTGATGACTAAGAATGCTAAACATTTCTTTAGGTATTTCTCAGCCCTTCGAGTTTCCTCAGTTGAAAATTCTCTGTTTAGCTCTGTACCCCATTTTTAATAGGGTTATTTGGTTCTCTGGAGTCTAACTTCTTGAGTTCTTTGTATATATTGGATATTAGCCCTCTATCAGAAAAAGAATTAGTAAAATCTTTTCCCAATCTGTTGGTTTCCCTTTTGTTCTATTGACAGTATCCTTTGTCTTACAAGAAGCTTTGTAATTTTATGAGGCCCCATTGGTTAATTCTTGATCTTAAAGCATAAGCCATTGGTGTTCTGTTCAGAACTTTCCCCTGTGCCCATATCCTCCAAGGTCTTCCCCAGTTTCTTTTCTATTAGTTTCAGTGTGTCTGGTTTTATGTGGAGGTCCTTGATCCACTTAGACTTGAGCTTTGTACAAGGAGATAAGAATGGATCAATTTGCATCCTTCTACATGTTGACTGCCACTTGAATCAGCACAATTTGTTGAATATGCTGTTTTCCTCACTGGATGGTTTTAGCTCCTTTGTCAAAGACCAAGTGACTGTAGGTGTGTGGGTTCATTTCTGGGTCTTCAGTTCTATTCCCTTGATCTACCTGCCTGTCACTGTACCAATATCATGCAGTTTTTAACACTATTGCTCTGTAATACAGCTTGAGGTCAGGGTTGCTGATTCCCCCAGAAGTTCTTACATTGTTGAGAACAGTTTTAGCTTTCCTGGGTTTTCTGTTATTCCAAATGAATTTGAGAATTGCTCTTCCTAACTTTATGAAGTTGGAATTTGGTGGGGATTGCACTGGATGTATAGATTGCTTTTGGCAAGATGGCCATTTTTACTATAAGCAATGTGATTTTAATGTAATTGTAATAGCAGAAAGCTGTTTGTTCTCCCTTGACTATTAAGACACAGACAGTGAATTTTTCTTGTTGTTTGTTTGTGTTTTTATCTTTAGAATATTTTTAAATTAAAAGAGAATTATATCATTTTCTTTCTTCCATTTCCTCCCACCTGCGCCTCCCAGGTACTCTCCCTACAGGCTATCCTATGATCCTGCCCACTCTCAAACTGAGAGTATCTTTTTCTTTGATTATTATTGTTACATACATATATACATATACATGTATGTGCTTATGTGCACAAATATATAAATACAACCTAGTAAGATCCCTTTTTGTTATTTGTATGTATATGATTTCAGAGCTGACTATTTGTCTACAGGTAGTTCCCCCACTCCAACTGAGTCTGCCTACTGATCCTGGCATTGCCACTTTCTAAATCTCATACTTCTGAGCACAAAATATGGCTACTATCAATCAGCAAAGAAGCTTCTCTTTACAGCAAGCAAATGGGTCAAGCACAGAAAAACTGCAAGCGAACACAATGTAGAGACAAGCAGACCCTGGAAAGGCCTGCCCAGTGGATACACCTATATCATGGCTCCTGGATCTATCACTCAGGGAACGCTACAGAAGAAAGGGTGGAAAAAGTGTAAGAGCCAGGATACCAGCAGGACTCTCATGAAACAGTCTCACCTATAAATGGCTACATAAATAAGACCTTATATTTTCCTGTTACATATTTTACCATTCAGATGCATCAATGGGATAGCTGGTAATTGAATTCGCAATTAAAATGTATTATTTTTACAATGATTTCTTATTACAGAAAGAAGACAGGAGAAAAACAAGTTTAAGTGAATGTTTCAAGGACAGCAACCTAAAGTTTTTTTTAAAATTTATATTATTATATATTTATCCCCCTTTTGCAGTCTTTTATGTTTTATTAAAAAGTAGGCCCATATTCTAGGCAGTGAAGATCTAAACTAACATTTAAATAAGGTAAATGGACAGACAGTTCACTGATTTATGCTGCAAGCACCAAAGAGAAGGATAAAGTTCTGTCCTTTATCCTCACTATGAATAGAAGCTGTCTTCTACTTTTTTGGGTTTTTTTTTTAAACAATGGTTCAGTCACTGCAAACAGCAGTACAGAGACCCTGCTGATAATGATAAGAGTAAAAAATAGCCCAAATTACTGGCTTCATGTAGGAAGAGAGAAATTGTGGTCTAATTTATGGCTCATAAAATTCTGTGATGTCAGTGATAAACTAGAAATTATGTAAGTGAGAAATGCTGAAAATCTTCCTTAATTATGTCATGTTACTATAGAGTATGTTAAATAAAACTTCTTGATGATAAGTATAAGAAAACCCAACAAAACCACTTTAAACTTTAAAGGATTCAAATACTGATTTAATTGACTTCTTACCAAGCACCCCCCCAAAAAAAACCCTAAAACGGTTAGATTAGAGAAAGAACCATTCAAAAAATTCCACCAACAATAGCAACAATAACAACCAAAAGATGTCTGATAGGCCTACAGTGCACGCGGTGCTGATGTGAGGCAAATGCGCCCAGTGCTAGGTTCGTGCCTCGCATCTGTAGCCATTATTGTTAAAATGAGTTAAGGAGAAGCAAGCAGTGCTCACTCTACTCATCTGACTATTCTGAAGCAATGGCTCTAGAGCAGACAACAAACCCAAAATGATGTTTCCAGAGCTCAGTCCTATGTCTATCCTTCCTCTTCTTGTTTACCTTTAATGTATCCCCCTTTCATACTGACTTATGATAATGCTAATCCAATCTCTAACTTGCAGTTCAGAGTGAGAGTAGATATGTGATCCTCTGCCTGTTTGGGCATGTGCACGCTGGAGTTGGTATGCTACCCTGAGTGCCTTTAATTACGACAATTGCTTAATCAAATATTCCATATGAGTAAGGTTGCACAGCACCTAACACACAGGCTCTTGGAGAATGCTAAGTGAAAGCACAGGTAAGACAGATTTCATCTTGGTGAAGGACAGACATTTATAAAATGTCTGAAGTTTGAAACTTCAAAGTAATATTTTTTCCCCAATTATTGATAAGACACATATAACTATTCTTTAGGAAATAATAACTATTTTTCCCTACTCAAGGAAGAGAACTATGTCATTAAAGATTCTGTGCTTATAGAAGTTCCTCTCAATTTGCCAATGACTTGTTCAAAGCTTTCTTTAGAATGAAATAGGCTATAATTTTTTTGGATAAACAAAACTATAATGAAATTAACTGGAAGAGAGAGAGAGAGAGAGATCATAATAGTGAATGATAGGGAAGGACAGAAGGAGAGAGACTGATTTTTATAATAAAGAATACCTACATAGAGAACGAAGAAAAGGTTATGATGCTTATATTATTTCATAATCACATGAGAATGAGCTAGTTTTATTAAATATATCATTCACAAATATACAAGTAACAGTAAACAAACTCAGGTTGCTTTTATAGATTTCTTCATATATTGCACACTTGCATATATATGTATAATAAGTAATTACATTTATTACTGTTGTTACATATATATTATATACAATGTAATTATATACTATACAATTATATTATAATTAAAGAAAAAGAGGTCATGAATTTGAAAGAGCGTAGAAGAGCCATGTGAAGTGTTGGAGGGAAGAGATAGAGGGGGAAATGATGAGGTAATATTTTAATTAAAAATAAAAATTATTCCAATGGCATGAACTGTTACATTAGTTTTATATTACTGCTTTAGCAAATTACCACAAACATTGAACCTACAAAAACCACAAAGTTATTACCTCAAAGTTTTGCAATTCAGAAGTATCAAGTAGGTCTTTTAAGATCAAAATCAGTTTTGCAGAGCTGTGCTTTTCTGATGCGCTTTGGAAGAACATAGAACTCATCTTATCCAGCCTCCAGTGGATGCCTCCATTTGCGGGCCGGTGAACCTCGTGGTTTCCAGGCCAGCAGGCAGAGTACTGTGAAATTTGCTCCTGTCATCATGCTTCCCTCTTGGATTTCTACTCTTTTCCTTTTCTTTCCCTTCATGTGAGATTACCTTTGGTCCACAGAGTAATCTTTCCACCTCAGAATCACTAGCAATTATATCTGCAAAGTACTGCTTGCCATATAACATAATACATTTAAGTTCCTAGAATTAACCTATCTTTGAGGAGTGACTTTTCTGGCTGGCACATTGGACATCAATATAAAGAAAATGAAAACTGTCTTTAATTTCTACACATAGTTGCTACCACAATTCTACAAAAGCTGCAAAACCATTGTTCAGTTTATTTTTAATTTATGTATGTATTTATTTACCTATATGTTTATTTGGTATGAGAAGAATATAAATGCTGATGAAGAATGATATAGACTAAGAGGCCCGGCCAGAGACTTACTGATACAGATGTGGATGCTTGCATCCAACCATCTGAATGAGCATGAGAACCCCAATAGAGGAGTTAGAGAAAGGACTATAGAAGCTGAAGGGGTTTGCAACCCCATAGGTAGTACAACAACATCAACCAACCAGACCCCCCACCCCCAGAGCTCTCAGGAACTAAACCACCAACCAAAGGACACATGGATGGACCCATGGCTCCAGCTGTGTATGTAGCAGAGGATGGCCCCATCTGGTATCAATGGGCAGGGGGAGGCCTTGATGCCACGGTATAGGGGAATGCTAGGGTGGTGAGGAGGGAGTTGGTGCGTGGATGGTGAGCACTCTCACAGAAGCAGGGGGCAGGGGTTGGATTAGAGGACTTGCAGAGGGGAATTCTTATAAAGAGTAAATTATGTGGAACAAATTATGCATTTATGCTGGAAGATTTATACTGGAACATTTTATGATGCACATGTACATCAAAACAAATTGTACATCTTAAACAAATATAAATACTACTTTTTCGACCATACCTTTCTTAGTAAAGTAAAATAAAAAAAATCCTAAAATTTTGATTCCAAAACAAAAAAATCACTATGACAGCCGAAGTATGTATAGGTTGAGTGTAGGCTGAGCATGGTGGCACAGGCCTGTCTGCTCAACACTCAAGAGGCCCAACAAGTATAGCATGAGTTCAAACCACCTTGTATTATAATGAGCTCTACACTTCCCTCGCCTTCATGGCAAGATCTCTCACAAAAACATCATGTAAGTCATGTGTCACTTACAACACAGGGGTTTCAAGGACACAGCTTTCTAGAAATCAATAGTCATCACTACGAAAGCTTGCAGATACACACATACCTAGATAAAATATCTGACTATATAGCTAAGCTATGCGATGCATGTGTATACAATACACTTGTCTAGATCTATATGGATACAATGCATTGTTCCAGGAGCCCTGAAGGACAAGACAAAACAAGAGAAAACCAAGTGTAAGAACATAAACTGCAATCAGTAGATTTAGAAAAGGCTAAAGATAGTGCCTTGCCAAGCATGCTCAGTGCTCTGAGTTTAATCCCCAGCAATGTGGTACTACTAATAATAACAGACTCTGTAGGTGTGGTGGCAATGCATGCCCCCTTTAGAAAGTTATTTATTTTATGTGTATGGATGTTTTATCTGTGTTTATGTTTGCTAAGATTTATTTATGTATTTTATGAATATGAATGTTTTGTTTATCTACCAGATGAGGGGATTAGATCCCATTATAGATGGTTGTGGGCCACCATATAGGTCCTGGGAATTGAACTCAGGACATCTGGAAGGACATTCCGTGTGCTCCTGACCAGTGAGCCATCTTTCTGGCCCACAAACACAGCTCTATAATGCCAGCATTCTTGAGGCAAAGGCAAGATGACTGGCAGTTTAAGGCCATAGTGGGTTATATAGCAAAAAACTATCTTAAAAATATAACTAGTGGAGAGACAGGGAGGGGGAGGACAGCAGAGGGAGAAAGAAAGGAAGGAGAGAAGGAAGAAAGGAAGGAAGGAAGGAAGGAAGGAAGGAAGGAAGGAAGGAAGGAAGGGAAGGAGGAAGGAAGGAAGGGAGGAGAAGAGTTGAGAGAGAGAGAGAGAGAGAGAGAGAGAGAGAGAGAGAGAGAGAGAGAGAGAGAGAGAGAGAGAGAGATGCAGTTAACATGTTTGAGGCAATTGCAACAACATCAAAACCCCACAAACCACAGCATACTATTTATAGGGGAAAAACTTACTTAGTTGAAGTACTTTCTCAAACAATCATATAGAGTATCGTTTAGAAATAAATAAATGACAGAACTATTTATTATCATTACAAAAATTGTTATTGTCCACAACTATATGTTCTATACTTTCACATGACCTAGAGAGGGGTTTCGGGTTTTATAAAAGCCTTGTCTCCTACATGGGATTAAGGTATTGTGTTATGGAGATTAGCATGGCTATAATGCTAGCAGGTAGCAGAAGCTTCAGCTCTACCACAGCCCTGTAGAATCTTCATCACATATGCACTGTGCATCACACAATTCTAATATGGACATTGATGTGCTATTCATGGGACTCGGGATCAAACCTCACTTCACCCTGCTAGGCAAGTGCTGCACCTTTGGTATATTTTACTATGAAACACTCCTATTTCAGGAGGTTGTAGCGTTGTAGATTAGAATGGTTTCAATATTGGACAGTTTTGCTTACACAGATGCTATAGAATCTCTTGAGAATTGCCTATATAGGGCACCAGCATTATCATCTAGCTTCAGTGCAATTTTTCAATGACTATTATATTTTTATGAATTCCAATTAATGGAAGCAATAGTGAAGATTTCAATGAAAATAATCACAGCTATAATCTTGGCACTTGGTAGACTCACTCAAGTAGCTTGTTGTGAGTTTAAGTCCAGCCTTGACTTCATAAATGAGTTCAAGCCAACCTAATTGGTAAAACTCTGTATCAAAAGAATCTAAAGAAATAATAATAGTAGTAATGATAGTAGTAAATAAAATTAATTGAGAGGCTTAATTGGATAGTGATATTTATATTTTTACTTAAATACTTTTAGCATAATGCAGCCACAATGTTCTTTAAACTGACCATGTTGTCTTATAAAAATCATTAGAAAGTCCGGTGGCTATGAGGAAGAGACTTCAATGAGACCTCATTAACATTCCCAATGCTGTAATTAATTACCTCCTGTTGATCTAATCACCATTAGTTCTGTATTGTCTACACTGTTCTGTTTTTAGGACAGACAGTATATCTAAATAAATAATATACCATGTGCTTCAGATGCGAGGCTTTTAGTGAATGCTAAATATCACATCAGTTTTTGTCCTGCTCTGCAACTTATGCAGTGAACTGCATCATAACTTTTAGAAATGTTTTCTGAATAAGCTACCATGGACAATGTGGAAACAAACATCTAATCCTTTAAAAATGTTTCCCAAAGCTAAAATATATTTCTCAATATTCTCCCTCATTCCAGCACTGGTGAAAATTCTTCATGAGACTTCTGTTTCAGTTCTAGAGGCATCAAGTCAAATTATCTGTATTTTATAGTTATCTTTCAATTTCACTCATGGCACCAAACCAGTTTTCTCTGGTTTTTATCTCCATTTTATTTTGTCACTAGTCACATGTCTGCATGGATACTTCCAGATAACAACAGGTGATTATTTGTTATATTGATATGAGCAGGCCAATCTAGAAATGTAGAACAAGCATTTGAGATCAAGTGTTTGAGGAGTTGGTATCATTTAGTAAATTTGGCTATTTAATGTTAGCTAAAGCAATTTTAAAACTTTTAAAAATTTTAAATTTAGTAAAACTCAAGAGATAACCAATTGTTTTCACTTTTAAAGAATTGCACATATATGTAGCCCAGGTTACCCTTGAACTAATAGCCCTCTTGCTCAGCTTCCTCGATGCTGAAATAACAGGAATGTGATATCATGGCAACTTACACAGAGTTTTCTACTCCACACATGGCAAGGACAACAGAGCGCAGAGCTGCATGCATTATATACCCACGTAGTTTCCATCGCTCTGCTAGTGGCTGGAAATGCAGAAGGCCAGCTTCCTGCTGCCAAAGGTCTATTATCACCAGTGTTCGCTGCACTATGGTGCTTCTAGGACTGGTGCAAGCTCACTTGTCTGTGTCTACTTTTCTTGTCTGTGCCTTTGGAATTCTAGGCAAGAAACTCTTCACACTGACCTCATGAGTCTAAGTATTTCAAGTATTTTAGCTGTTCTGAATTGGCGTCTATCTATGGATGAAGACAAAGAAGCAAAAGCAGCAGCAAGATGGGAGAAATCCCTACCCTGCTTCCTCCTGTATTTCTCAAGTGGCTTTATTGCACAATAACTGTATAGAAATGAAGGTTGTGCTTGTAACACGTCAAAAATCACTCTGCTAGCCACCACAAAAGCAAACAGAACAATTTGTGTTTCTTTTTTTAAAAAAATATTTCTTTTTATGTATGTTTATGAGTGTTGTGCCTGCACAAATGTGCATTACACATGTGCTTGATACCCCAAAGCCAAAAGAATAATGGAATTCCCTGAAACTGGAGTTCCAGAATGTTGTAGGACACCATGTGGGTACTGGATACAGAACAAAGATCTTCTAAGAGAGCATGTGCTCTTAGCTGCTGAGCCACCTCTCCAGCCATGACTGAGAGGTGATGAGGGCAGAGTAAGAGGTGTTTCCTGGTTCTGCTCCTCGTCCACACTGTGTAAGTGAATGCTGGGTATCAGGTAGTCAAAGATAGAGGAAATACCATCTTCCCTGTTTTCTGACAACATGTCATGTTAAAGGTTTTGCTAATCAATTAAAACTTACCTAAAATATATTTACTTGAGGCACTACCAGGTAGTAGAAAATAACTTAAGGAACATTTAGTAGATTAAAAAAATGATTATTTAAAAAAACAACTAAATTCTGATAATCTTTATTCTGTTTCATTCTTCCAAACTTAGTTTTATCAAGAAAGGTATAAACTTATAACCAAGGTGCTTGTAAATAACAAGAAAATGCCTTCATATACCTGCACTAATATTTCATGAACATACTTAACTTGTGTTCAAGTAACTCAATTATAATACTGATCACACACACACATTTTTATTATTGCTACTAATCCATTCCATACATCAGATACCTATAGTTGCTATGATTATTTGCTCAAATTCTAAATTCCCATCTCACCCCATAAGAATGGATGCCACCAAGTGAGCGAATGAACCGATTTGCTTCTGAGTAATTCAGTTGTGGGTGTTTGTAGTGACCGCAAATATAAAAAACACAAGAGCAGAAAAAAGTATTCATATGTAGAAATATAGAGCCTCAGATGAGAAACTGTTCTCCACATGGACTATTTTATAAGTGCTATTGTATCCCTAGAGTTTTCCCCAGTATGCCATTACATGAAATTTCAAAAGTAGAATGATTCTACCTCAATACCTGATGGTCAAGGACAAGAATACACACACACACACACACACACACTATTTACTCACAAACACACACATGCACACATACGCATATGTATATACAAATACACCCTTGCACATACAAACAGGCACACATGCACACATAAAATTTATATGGCTTAAATTTCATTCTGTTGTACTTGCTAGGTAGAGGAAACTACACAAAAAAGTTTCTCTATAGAAGTTGTTGGATACTGACTCATTTTTTTCAAATGATATCTGTAGTTAAAAATCATAGGGAAAAACAACCCACAAACTCTTGAGTTTAATAGCTGCAATGCCATGTGTACACTGGAACCTTGGCAGCTTGGCAGCTCGCTTCTTTGTGGGAAGGGATTATTATGAAAACAAACAGAGCCTTGATTTATCAGATTAAACAAAAAACAAAAGTACAAACTAACTTTGTCCAGCCAAAGTTTCCCATAGCGACAATCTACATAGACAAACCATTAGCTAATTGTGTTTATGCTTCTTAAGCGATGGAGTTTATTCTGACAATCTGACTGCTAAGAAATGAATTGCCAAACTGCTTATTCAGTCTCTGTATCTTGTTTGGCAAACAAAGCATGACAAATAGCAATCTAAAGGGAAAACAGAACCCTGGGATGCACCTGCAGTCTTTGCAGAGAACCAAAGTATCTGAGGCCTGGGGGACTGGCTTTCAAAAGAACATACCCGTGGTGTCACCTGCTGGTCAGCATTGTGTCATGCAGTCTAAAAGGGCAGTCCTCAGCCTCAGAAGGCTGAAGGATAGGATTGCCAGATTTATGGAGATGTTTATCTCCCCAGAGCATAGATTGATCTTGCAAACGAGCCAAGCAATTGTAATAACCTAATTGCTTTTAATTATCATTCTATGAACTACACAATTACATCAGTGACAAAGCAGACTATAGGAGCAAATTGTCTATTAAAGAAACAAATGTTCTCTCCAGAAGATTCTTATATATTTTATGCTGAAGTTGTCATGTTCTAGCAGCTCTTATTTCAAAACATTTTGTATTTTTCAGTGATAAATTTATGTGATATTATATAGGAACCTAACTTTCTAAATTACACTGAGTATATCTTTATGTATTCTAAAGAAAAGCATATGTCTCCTCTAAAATGACTTCCAGATGACTACAATGCACGTATAGATAAGAGCCATCTTGATTCAACTTTGTCCCTCTTGTGGCTCAGAAGAGATGGTAGACTAAGAATAAGCTGAGTAAATATAACAGACTTATGAGAGGTGAAGTATAGCTCAGAATGTTAAAATATGTAAAGAATGAATGTCACATTCTCCAAGAAAATAGCATTTATTTCTTGTTTCATTTACATGAATGTTATATATGCATATATGGAAATATTCAAAATTAGGTTCAGTTTTACTTCATAATGAACAGTATCATGCATCCAAAAGGCACTCAGAGCATTGTTGATCTTAATTATTGATCAAAAGAACTACAGGAACAAAAGTAGTGCTTGTTCTAAAGCATTCCAACTAAAACCACGTAAGTAGTAAATGGAAAAAACATCTCAGACTCAAGCAGCACAAACATCAATGATTTGCTTATTGATTCTTTTATTTATTCATTCAAAAATTTAAGGCATCTAAAGGCTACAGAATAACAATGGACTGATGATACTGATCTTCAGAAACTCACAGACAGGTTTTACATTGCTAATTTTCCAATTTCCATTCAGTTCACAGTGTAGAGTATGTAATGCCTCTCTCCTCTCTACAAGCCTTAATATCTGCAGCCCCTCTTCAAGCTCACATGATGATTTTGGAAGACAGAGTAGTTAGTACAGGACTTCTGCAGGTCTCGGGTCTCCTCCACCTGGTGCGTGACTCCTTTGCCTCATGTCACCTAGCTGTCAGTGGAGGCCTGTTCCTTGATTTCTCAAGAACAGGTTGTCTACGGCTCTTCAGGCTTGCTTCTATATGATATGTTTCCCCTTTTAATAGATTGTCTCCATAATGCATCCATTGTAAAAATACTAGACAAGGCAATGGAACCAGCTCCAACTGCACTTGCTAAGTACCAGCCAAATTCTTTGCCCCACTTTTTACAGAAAAACTGTCCTAAAGAACCATCCATAACATGCCCTTCTCAGTAGGACTGGATATCGCCCACAAAAAGCAAAATTTGGTTCTTGCAGGTAAAGTGGTCTTACTGTTTTATATAAGCTTTATTTATAAGGCATTGATATACATTATGTATGAATTAATAACAAAATTATGTCTGTGACAGAATTATATAACAAACAAATGTGATGGTTTGTATATGCTCAGCCCAGGGAGTGGCACTATGAGAAGGTGTGGCCCTGTTGGAGTAGGTGCGGCTTTGTTGGAGTAGGTGTGCCACTGTGGGCATGGGCTTTAAAACCCGCATCCTAGCTGCCTGGAAGCCAGTATTCTGTTAACGGCCTTCAGATGAGGATGTGGAACTCTCAGCTCCTCCTGTACTGTGCATGTCTAGAGGCTGCCATGTTTCTGCCTTGATGGTAATATACTGCACCTCTGAAGCTATAAGCCATTCCTAATTAAATGTTGTCCTTATAAGAGTTACCTTGGTCAAGACGTCTGTTCACAGCAGTAAAACCCTAACTGAGACAGCAAGGATTACAAAAATGTCAAAAAATTTGGGATATAGTATTATGATTTGATCATTCTATAATGTGAACATATGTTAAAATGCTACACTGGACCCATAATTTTAGTAATTACAGCAATACTTTCTAATTTTAAGCTCAACATATTTTATTTGAATCATCAGAGACTTGTGCCAGAAAGCAAACATCTTAGTTCTCAAATTTGTTCTATCTTTAAAATGTCTTTGCCAATTTAAATAAGAAAAATGTTTAGCTTGATTCAATGACTCAGTTGTTGGTAATGATGTAATTCAGTGAATTATAGCTCTCCTTTCTTCTATTAACTCTAGTTTTGATAGTGTCTTAAAGTCTTTTTGTTATTAAAAAAAAACAACTCTGAATGAGAAATAGAGTTCTGAATTCTAAGGGAAGTAAACAGAAAGGTGGCCTCAAGGGCGTCTTCTTCTGTCAAGTAGCAGCTAGGAAGCCTACTTTAAAACATCTTACAGTACTAACCGAATGGACAGTTAGAGTGAAGATGTGAACATGCCGCATCACAGATGCAGACATCTTAAGCAAGTGTCTTTCTCACATATCAGTGCTAGATAAGAAGGCACACAGGTGAATGGATGCACTTACTAAAGCTTGGAGCAAAACTGGACACACACTGTCCAACAGCCATGTTAACTTAATTTCTCTCCGTATCTCTTTCACCTTGTCAAATGGGGACAGTACTTGTTATTGAGGAGGTTGTTAAGAGTGTCGCAAGGCATACAAATTTTTTACTTCATATTCACAAAATGTGTTTGATGCTATAACCATCTAGTTAGCCTCACAAAGCTCTTATGAAGAAAATCTTCCTGTGTTCACTGGCACCAGGAATGGCAAGGAGTGTAAGCGAAGGAATGCCAGGGCCCCTGCAAGGCTGAAATGAGGACAGTGCTACTCACTCGGTGGCTGTGCTGTGCCCACACACCCGAGGAGAGGTGAGCCTGAGAGAAAGGACTTATTCTCTTTGTGCTTGTAATGTATATGCTGTCACAGTATGGAAGTATGGGGACAGGGCCTCCACGACTGGGGCATAGTGCAGTAGTGCAGAACAGACTCAAATCGTAACATCTCAGTGTAAAGGAAAAGAGAACAGACTGGAAACGACTTGTCTAGACTCCTGAAGACTTGCTTCTGTGGGACACGTGCTTCATAGAAGCTCTATCCCCTTTAGGCGTTGCCAGCTCCCCAATGGCTCCACCAGCTGAGGACCCCCATATCAAATGCATGATCCTTCAGCAGACATCCCACGTTCAAACCACGCTCAGCCGCAGCAATGGACATCTCTTCTCTTTCTGGTGACTTCTGTATTTGCAGAAGGTGGCAGAGAGAAAAAGCTAAGCTTGGGCTGTTGCTCATTTAGAGAGAGAAAAATAAATAGAAAAGTATCCAAATGTGTTGTTTTGCAAACAGTGTGTTTTTAAAAGACAAATAGATGAGGTGAGTAGAAAAGGTAAAGATCAAATAGAATCACTGGTTAATGCTTGCTTCTTCTAAAATTGAGATCTCAGTCCAGAAGCTTCTGGGCAGCTAGGCACAGTCATTCACACCCACCGAGAAACTGAATTACTTTCCTTCCTACGGAGACCTTCAGGCAAAAATAGGAATGAAACACGCTGCTGGGTCAACAAAAGTGCGTGCTGAGCAGCCCTTTCCACCACATTGAAGCATTTACCTCTGGTGGGAAGTGTTAAACAGGAGACTCATAAAGCAAAGCAAGCTAGGGAAATGTAGAAGGCACAGGAAGCTCTGAAAATGACAAGATTACAGTGTTCCTCCTCAAGGTTATAAATGCAGTTAACAAAGGCAAGGTGAAGACTCGGGTAGAAGTGCCTTGGCCATGGAGCTCCGGGAATGCAGCCCTGGGGAGGGAGTGCCAGGAACACAGCTCGGGGAGTGGTCAGCCATCCCGGGATGGGCTCTGGATGATGCAGCTGATGTTCAGTCACCCACGCTGAAGTAAGTCAATCCAGGCAAGTCTTGGGTTCACCAAGCTGTGTTTAGGAGAATGCACTCATTTGGTATGTTGTCAATGGCAATCTTCAGAGAAGACATTTGTTCATCTCTCTCCAGGAAAAGTCACACAATAGCACATGGACACCAAGGCCACAAATACTGCAGAATACCTTACTAATAGTTTAACTTAATTACTGGTGACTCCTCCAATGAGCCCAACCAAATTTTCAAAGATAGACTCAGTATTACTAATGAAGTAAGATTCCTGCTTTTTTTCCAATAAATGTTAAGATTCAAAGCTCACCACACACTCCTCCAAATCCATATTTACTTTTATTTCCTAAAATACCCACTACAAAAATCCTTTCCTGCCAATCTATTTTCAGTCCCTAGGTTTAAAAGGCATCTCCCTTTCTAAGTTCTTTTGTTAAGAAATGGTTCTCTCCAGAGCAGTCACTCTCTTGACCATCAAATGCCCTTAAAGTTGCAATTCCTAATTCTTTATTTGTTCAGTCATTAAATAGGGACTTCTGGCTCTCGTGTGCATGGCCCAGAGAAGAACCATAGGAAAATATGAGTGGGGAACACTCAACAAGCATACTATTTTTATGTTTTTGTTTTTTTAAAATCTACCTAGGTACACATTATAGCTAAGGTACACATTGCATAGTGTATTAAGCCATTAATAAAACACAGTAAGTTATGCCTTAAAAATATCATGCAGAGAAAGTCATGATAACACATAATGCAAGAAAATAGACTTGGAAGTAGGGAGACTTCCTTGAGGAAATAGTTCTAGATTAAGTTTTTGTGATAAATAAGAACCTGAAGCAAGGTAGAAGGGATCAATAAGTCAATTTTCTTCAATGGGTCATAATTGTTACTAAATTATGATATATTAATAAAGATATTTGAAATGTAAATGAATAAAATGATTAATTAAAAAGTAATATACTAGAAAAAACTCCTAGAGATCCATCGGGTGGGCTACCATTGCTCGGGTAGAAACCTGCCAGGCTTTTGTTTTTGCCAGTAGCCAGGGCCTGGGAGGCTCGGCAGGACATCTCCCTACACCTGCAGGGCCATGCACCAACTCAGTTGGGAGCCGCCTGCCCTGTGGTCCTCCCAGCACTCCCAGCAGTAGTCTTCATCTTGCAGCCAGGTCACTGGTAGAGAACCATCATGCGGGCCCAGGTATGCAGACCTTATCCGAGACTACCATCGCTTGGGTGGATACCTGCCAGGCTTTCACCTGTAGCCAAGGCCCGGGAGGCTTGGTGGGCCATCTGTACACCAACCCAGTCACGCACCAACTCAGTTGGGGGGGCCATCTGCCCTGCAGAGTAATCAGCACTTGGATAAGGTCCCTGCAGCATCCACCATCTGTGCACCCTGAAGGAGCAAACAGGCAGCACCAGGTTCACAGAGACAACCCAAGTGTAGTATTGCTTGGGGCAGGAAGCATTAGGGCTCCAAGGGCACCCAAGAGGAAGATAGCACACCAGCAATCCGAGCCAGGGGAAACCTTGACATCCAGAGGTGCAGAATTACCCTTACAGGCTCACGGGAGTTCAAACATCAGCCAGTGAAACAAAGTCAACTAATGCCAGAGATAACCAGATGGCAAAAGGCAAACGTAGGAATGTTACTAACAGAAATCAAGGCAACATGGCAGCATCTGAACCCAGTTCGTTGACAACAGGAAGTTCTGGATACCCCAACACACCAGAAAAACAAGACTTGTATTTAAAATCACTGGTCAGGATGCTGTTAGAAGAACACAAGGACATAAATAAATCTCTTAAAGAAATACAGGAGAAAATGGATCAAAAGTTAGAAACCCTTACGAGGGAAATACAAAAATCAATTAAAGAAATTAAGGAGAATACAGGTCAAAAGATAGAAGCCAATAGGGAGGAAATGCAAAAATCATGTAAAATAATACAGGAGAACTTGGGTCAACAGGCAGAAGTCATGAAAGAGGAAAAACAAAAATTTCTACATGAAAACATGAACAAGCAAGTGAAGGATATAAGCAAAACCATCCAGGACCTAAAAACAGAAGTAGAAACAACTAAGAAATCACAAAGGGAGACAATTTTGGAGATAGAAAAACCTTGGGAAAAAATCAGGGGCCATAGATGCAAATATCAACAACAGAATACAAGAGATAGAAGAAAGAATCACAGATGCTGAAGATATCATAGGAACCATGGAATCAACAATTAAAGAAAATGCAAAATGCAAAAAGCTTGTAACCCAAAACATTCAGGAAATCCAGGACACAATGAGAAGACCAAACCTAAGGATTATAGGTATAGAAGACAGTGAAGATTTACTACTTAAAGGGCCAGCAAATATATTCAACAAAATTATGGAAGAAAACTTCCCTAACCTAAAGAGGGAGATGCTTATGAATATATAAGAAGCCTACAGAACTCCAAACAGACTGGACCAGAACAGAAATAACTCCCGTCACATAATACTCAAAACCCCAACTGTACTAAACAAAGAAAGAATATTAAAGGCAGTAAGAAAAAAAGGCCGAGTAACATATAAAGGAAGACCTATCAGAATTACACCAGTCTTCTCACCCGAGATCATGAAAGCTAGAAGATCTTGGTCAGATCTAATACAGACTCTAAGAAAACACAAATGCCAGCCAAAACTACTATACCCAGCAAAACTCTCAATCATCATAGATGGAGAAACCAAGATATTCCATGACAAAACCAAATTTACACAATATCTTTCCACAAACCCAGTCCTACAAAGGATTATAGGGGGAAATCACCAATACAAGGAGGGAAACTACACCCTAGAAAAAGCAAGATAGTAACCTTCGGTCATCAAACCCAAAAGAAGAAAACTTATCAAATATAAAAAACAACATCAAAAATGACAAGAAGCAATAATCACTACTCCTTAATATCTCTTAACATCAATGGACTCAACTCCCAATAAAAAGACACAGACTAACAGACTGGATACGAAAACAGGACCCTACATTTTGCTGTATACAGGAAACACATCTCAGTGTCAAAGACAAACACTACCTTAGAATAAAAGGCTGGAAGAAAATTCTACAAGCAAATGGTCTCAGGAAACAAGCCAGAGTAGTCACTCTAATATCAGATAAAATTGACTTTCAACCTAAAGTCATCAAAAGAGATGCAGAAGGACACTTCTTGCTGGTCAAAGGGAAAATCCACCAAGAAGAACTTTCAATTATGAACATCTATGCTCAAAATGCAAGGGCACCCTCATTCATAAAAGAAACTTTACTAAAGCTTAAAGCACACATTGCACCTAACACAATAATTGTGGGTGACTTCAACACTCCACTCTCCTCAATGGATCGATCCGGAAACCAAAAACTAAACAGGGACACAGTGAAAACTAATTGAAGCTTTGGACCAATTGGATTTAACATACATATATATATATATATATATATATATATATATATATATAAAACATTTCATCCTAAAGCAAAAGAATATACCATTTTCTCAGCACCTCATGGTACCTTCTCCGAAATCAATCATATAATTGGTCACAAGGCAGACCTCAACAAATACAAGAAAATCAACTGATCCCATGCCTCCTATCAGATTGCTATGGAGTAAAAGTGGTCTTCAATAGCAAGAAAAACAACAGAAAGACCATATACACATGGAAACTGAACAATACTTTACTCAATGACTGACACCTTGGTCAAGGAAGAAATAAAGAAAGATATCAAAGACTTTTTAGAATTCAATGAAAATGAAGGTACAACCTACCAAAATCTATGGGACACAATGAAAGCAGTGCTAAGAGGAAAACTCATAGCCCTGAATGCCTCCAAAAAGAAACTGGAGAGAGCATACACTAGCAGCTTAACATCACACCTGAAAGCCCTGAAACAAAAGAAGCTAATTTACCCAGGAGGAGTAGAAGACAGGAAATCATCAAAGTAGGCTGAAATCAATCAAGTAGAACCAAAGAGAACCATACAAAGAATCAACAAGACCAGGAGCTGGTTCTTTGAGAAAATCAACAAGATAGATAAACCCTTAGCCAGACTAACCAACGGGCACAGAGACAGTATTCAAATTAGCAAAATTATACATGAAAAGGGGGATATAACAACAGAAACTGAGGAAATTAAAAAAAAATCAGATCATACTACAATAGCCTTTACTCAACACAACTGGAGAATCTGGTGGAAATGGACAATTTCCTAGACAGATACCGAATACCAAAATTAAATCAGGATCAATTAGATCAGCTAAACAGTTCCATATCCCCTAGAGAAATAGAACGGGTTATAGAAAGTCTTCCAACCAAAAAAAAGTACGGGACCAGATGGTTTTAGTGTAGAAATCCATCAGACCTTCAAAGAAGAGCTAACACCAATACTCTTCAAACTATTCCACAAATAGAAACAGAAGGAACACTGCCCAACTCGTTCTACAAAGCCACAATTATGTTGATAACAAAACCACACAAAGATCCAACAAAGAAAGAGAATTGTATGAATATTGATACAAAAATACTAAATAAAATTCCTGCCAACCGAATCCAAGAGCACATCAAAATGATCATTCACCGTGATTAAGTAGGCTTCATCCCAGGGATGCAGGAATGGGTCAATATACAGAAATCCATCAATGTAATCCCCTACATAAACAAACTAAATGAAAACAAAAAACACGTGGTCATCTCATTAGATGCTGAAAAAGCATTTGACAAAATTCAGCATCCTTTCATGCTAAAAGTCTTGGAAAGAACAGGAATTCAAGGTGCATACCTAAACATAGTAAAAGCAATATACAGCAAACCAGTAGCCAACATCAAAATAAATGGCGAGAAACTTGAAGCAATCCCACTAAAATCAGGGACTAGACAAGGCTGCCCTCTGTCTCCATATCTTTTCAATATAGTACTTGAGGTTCTAGTGAGAGCAATTAGACAACATAAGGAAGTCAAAGGGATACAAATTGGAAAGGAAGAAGTCAAACTATCACTATTTGCAAATGATATGATAGTATACTTAAGTGACCAAAAAAACTCCACCAGAGAAGTAGTACAGCTGATAAACAACTTCAGCAAAGTGGCTGGTTATAAAATCAACTCAAGCAATCAGTAGCCTTCCTATACTCAAAGGACAAGCAGGCTGAGAAAGAGTTAGGGAAATAACCCTCTTCACAATAGCCACAAACAACATAAAGTATCTTGGCATGACTCTAACCAAACAAGTGAAAGATCTGTATGACAGGAACTTCAAGTTCTTGAAGAAAGAAATCGAAGATCTCAGAACATGGAAAAACATTTCATGCTTTTGGATTGCCAGGATCAATATAGTAAAAATGGCCATCTTGCCAAAAGCAATCTACAGATTCAGTGCAATCCCCATCAAAATCCCAAATCAATTCTTCATAGATCTAGAAAGAGCAATTCTCAAATAATCTGGAGTAACAAAAAACCCAGGATAGCTAAAACTATTCTCAACAATAAAAGGACTTCTGGGGGAATCAAAATTCCTGACCTCAGAAGGGTACTACAGAGCAATTGTTTAAAACTGCATGGTATTGGTACAGCGACAGGCAAGGAGATCAATGGAATAGAATTGAAGACCCAGAAATGAGCCCACAGAGTTATGGTCAGTTGATCTTCAACAAAGGAGATGAAAACATCCAGTAGAAAAAAGTTAGCCTTTCCAACAAATGGTGCTGGTTCAACTGGAGGTCAACATGCAGAAGAATGCAAATTGATCCACTCTTATCTCCATACTAAGATCAACTCCAAGTGGATAAAGGACCTCCACATAAAACAAGACACACTGAAACTAATAGAAAAGAAATTGGGGAAGACCCTTGAGGACATGGGCACAGGGGAAAAGTTCCTGAACAGAACACCAATAGCTTATGCTCTAAGATCAAGAATTGTCAAATGGGACCTCATAAAATTACAAAGTTTCTGTAAGGCAAAGGACACTCTCAGAAGAACAAAACGGCACCCAACTAATTGGGAAAAGATCTTCACCAACTCCACATCTGACAGAGGGCTAATATCCAATATATATAAAGAACTCAAGAAGTTAGACCCCAAAGAACCAAATAACCCTATTTAAATGGGGTAGAGAGCTAAACAAAGAATTTTCACTTGAAGAAATTTGGATGGTTGAGAAGCACCTTAAGAGATGTTCAACATCATTAGTCATCAGGGAAATGCAAATCAAAACAACCCTGAGGCTCCACCTCACACCAGTCAGAATGGCTAAGATTAAAAACTCAAGAGACAACAGGTGCTGGCGAGGATGTGGAGAAAGAGGAACACTCCTCCACTGTTGGTGGGAGTGCAAGATGGTACAACTGCTCTGGAAATCAGTCTGGCGGTTCCTCAGAAAATTGGGCATGACACTTCCAGAGGACCCTGTCATACCACTCCTGGGCATATACCCAGAGGTTTCCCCTGAATGCAATAAAGATTCATGCTCCACTATGTTCATAGGAGCTTTATTTATAATAGCCAGTAGTTGGAAAGAGCCCAGATGTCCTTCAAAGGAGGAATGGATACAGAAATTGTGGTATATTTATACAATGGAATACTACTCAGCAATTAAAAATAATGAATTCATGCAATTTGTAGGCAAATGGTTGGATCTGGAAAATATCATCTTAAGTGAGCTAACCCAATCACAAAAGAATACACATGAAATGCAATCACTGATAAGTGGATATTAATGAGCCCAGAAGCTCTGAATACTCAAGGTACAATTAGCAAATCAAAAAATTCCCAAGAAGAAGCAAGGAGAGGACCCAGGTCCCGAAAATACTGGATCCAGTTTTTTAGGAGAATATCAGAACAGAGAAACGGTGGGGGTGGTGATTGGGGAATGGGCGGAGGGAAGAGGACTTATGGGACATATGGTGAAGGGGGAACTGGGAAAGGGGAAAGCCTTCAGAATGTAAACAAAGAATATAGAAAGAAAAGTTATTGTAAAATAAAAGAAAAAGAAAAAACTCCTCTTCTTCAAGACAGTTAAACTCACATGTGTATAATGGCACATGTCAGTATCTCAGAGGTTGTAGTAAATGGACTGCTTGGGTTTATGAGTCCTTGACCAGCCTGGACAATACAGTGACTGTCTTACAAAAGTAAAATAAAAAAATAAGATAACTTAAATACGATTTAACCCTATTATCCATAAGACTATTAATCTTGAGACAAAAAGCAATCACTGTCTCACATTTGAAGTTTAAGAAGTCACCAGAAAAAGAGACAAACCAACTCTTCATAATGAGTTCTGAAAATGACCAATCAGAGTTGGTCTTACTGTTATGTACTGGTCAGTCAAGATGAGAAGATCCAAGGGGTATGAAAGTTCAGGCTTCCAAGGGATAGATACTGTGCCTGCGGAAGGATGTGCTGTTCTCTAAACCCTATGAGTGGGAAAGGGGAGAATGAGTCAGAAAAACTCCAGATGGAGTCACTAAGCTTTTATTCTTGACTTGGTACTTCCTGACCTATAGAGCTCCCCGGAGCTTTGTTAAAGTTCTGGTTGTAGTGCTGCCTAGGCTAGAAAATAGGGCTGTCTGCAAAAAACTGAAAGGGTCATGTGAATTTGAGCTCTGCTCCTTGAATCAAATAGAGAAATCACACTTTATCTACAAATAGACTATCAATAGCAAGGCAAGGGATGAACAACAGTGGAGTTAAAGCCATGCCCTTACAACAAACTTAGCCAGGAGCAGAGATGTTCACAGAGGTATTGAAGAGGTATTCCTATCAAGAAAATACCACTTAATCATCACAAGCAGGTCTAAGTAAAATTGGGATACAGAGAGTGATTTCTAAGGTTTTACTAAAGTTTAAACCTAAACACAATTGAATCCTAAAAAACAAAGTGCCACCGTCCAGTTAAAAGAACTAGAAAGTGAAGCAAGTCACAAATACATGAGCAAGCAGTTCATATATTTGCTAGAAAGATATGGAGTATAAACACGAAGAATTTTGAGGGCAATGTTGGGTAAAATTAAGCTGCCTCCTACTCATCCTCATAGAGGTTAGACCCTAAAGCTGAATTACAATCACCAATTGACTATAAAGAAAACAACAGAGAGAACAGAAAATGTCAAATAAATGGAACAGAATGGACATGCAGAAGGAACATGTACATAGAGACCTAATATACAGCCAGTGAGGGATCTCGACCCAGAGGGGTGAGTCCTGTATTAAATGAGTGGTGCTAATGTAGTTGACAGTCATTCTCAGGAGAAACAAAGTCAGTCACATGTTTTATGCTCTACATAAACACATACTCTAAGTGGAATAAATATTTAAAGATAAAGCATAAAAATTCTCAAATTATTGGAATTAAGGATGTGTTTGAGTTCATAGTGGGGGAGTGACTTGTCATCATAAAGTCAGGAAGTCTATCACATATTAAAGAAAAGAACACACCTTAGAATAAAAACCTCAAGAAATTATTATGACAATTGGCATAAACAAAAGTGGAAGGCAAGTGGCAGTCTCCTAAACATTTGGTTCTTTTTTAAAGATTTATTTTATGTATACGAGTACACTGTAGCTTTACAGATGGTTGTAAGCCACCATGTGGTTGCTGGAATTTGAACTCAGAAGAGCAGTCAGTGCTCTTAACCACTGCGCCATCTCTCCAGCCTACCCTAAACATTTATAATAACACACAGCGAACATCACTACCCTTGTGTGCAAAATGTTCTCAAAGAACAGAACCTGAGAAACAAAGTAGAAGAGATGACCTTGTTATTTACAGAGGAAGAAATCTAGTCACTAATAACATGTCTATGAAAAAAGGCTAAATTTTAAGTAACAGGCTAGTTGCCTATGCTTTTATTCCTTTGGTAGAAATTTAAAAAGTGGTATGAAATTAAATATATTCAGTGCTGATACACGTACAGAAAAACACGTTACCCAACATTAAGATGACTAGCTACAAACATGTGGCTAAGTCTATTAAGACATACAGATTCTTTGATCTACAAATTACACTCAACCTACACTGTACACAATATAGTATTAAAATCCTGAAGACATAAGCATATGTAGACAAGCATGATTATTGAAACACAGCTTTCTGTAGAAAAGGGGCTGGTCACCACATGAATGCCTCTCAGTAAACAAGAGAGACAAAAAACAAGAAGGGGAATTTTCAAACTCTGGAAACGTTTATGTAACTGGTAGTGATGTATCTGAAGGAATGTTGAATGATAGTCTACTCCCAGAATGGTGCTACAGATAATGACTGGTGCCATGATCACAAGGGATGAGATTTCAGCAAGTGAGCAACACAGAGAGAAAGAAAGACACTTCAATCCATTTGAATAATGAAGACATTTCAATAGAAAGAATATAAAAATTATAAAGAAAAATGCTCATCCAATGACCACATGTGCAACTCATAATGTAAAGACAAGACCTGTGCAAAAGAGAGTCTAACTCTTCCCCAAACAGCCAGTTCCAGAGTAGCAGCTTTCAGTGAGAGCTAACTGGATACAATCGCAAGGATTCAAAGAATAAAGTCAAATAGGACAAGAATAAACTCATGATTTAAGAAAATGAAAACAGTTTATAAAGGGGAAATTCAAAACAGAATATGATAAAGGAATTAAAAAAGAAACATACCAAAAAATAAAATGGAAATCTTGAAAGTGAAAATCTCAGTTAAATAAAAAGTCTGTGAAGTAAGAAACTTCACTGATAGAATAGATCAGGTAGAAGATTTAATATTAAATTTGCAGAACAGACAATAAAGATGAAATTAAAAGAAAGCACCAATAGGACATGCAATGTCTCTGAGACAGCAAGGATGACTGTGGTGATTTGAATGGAATTGCCCCCATAGGCACAGTTTGATTCCTAGTTGGTGGGACTATTAGGAGAGGCTTGGGAGATAAGCTCCTGTCGGAGGAAGTGTGCAATGGGAGGCTGTGATGTTTCTAAAGACTCACGTTATTCCCAGGATGCTTTCCCTCTACCTCCTACTTGCAGATCAAGATGGGCACTCTCAGTTGTTCCTGGCAGTACGCCTTTGCTCTGTCATCATGAATTCTAACACTCTCAAACTCTAAGCCAATTTAGTTACTTTGGTCATGGAGGTTTGTCATGTCAGCAATTAAAAAATGTAACTAATGCAGAAGATGGTAACATAGTGTGGTCTATTGCTGTGACAGACTTAATGATGTGGTTTGTTTGTTTGTGATATGCAGATGTCTACCATTTTGGACTAGGAAAGCAATTTAGTTCTATAATCAGAATGCAATGCACCACCTAGCAGTAACTTGGAAGACAGTAGTGCCCAAGGCAACATGGACTATGGAGGCCCAGCTGGAGAGGTCAGAAAGGATCCATATTAGCAACTGGCCTAGAGAGCCTTTGTGTGATATCGTGGCCCAAAACGTCACTGCTTTCTGTCCTTGTCCTATAAATTTGTCTGAAGCTAATCTGAAATGTAATGAACTGATTCTTTTGTGGAAGAATATTTAAGGAAAGCCCATTATTGGCTCTGAGGTGCGCTTATTAGTACTTGTACTCAAGTGGGTATAAGAAAGACAAGATGTACAGTCTGAAGTGGAAAAAGAACACCAGGAAATTTAATGTTGGAGCCAAGGCTGGAACTAAAAGGGTTGAGTTCACAGAAAGGCCTTACACTCACTGAAATAAAGGGAGGGGTACTCATGGGACTAGACCTCACCAAGATAAGCTTCCAATTGCAAAAGGAAAAGGCCTGTGGTGTTTCTGCTCTTAAAATGCAACAGCAATTCAAAGCTACCACAAATGTGATCCAAGAGAGGACAGGGTTCACCTCGAGTAGGTAAGTAAACTTGAGAGTACGAACCACATGGTGCTAGTCAAAGGATGCACTAGTTAAGGGGTAATAGACACTTGCTCCATAGTTTCGTAGAGTCACAGAGGTCAGGTGTGTATCAGGGTCATCTCCACACAAAGGCCCTGCGAGGCTATTGTGTGAAGCTGTGAAAGAAAAGCTTGGATTACATTGAAGACACTAAGGTACCAAAGCTATGGGGTACCTGCCAAGTAGGGCTGCACACAGAGAGTGGACCCAACCCAACAGAGATGTATCTGACAGGCAGCAAAGCTGAACAGCAGAGTCATATAAGCTACTTGACATTATACATGGAGCCAAAGAAATTAGAGTTTGCCCTGTTGTGTTTTGATCTTATTTTGGTCTAGTATTTCCTCACAATGTTTTGTTTACCTTTTGGAATGCTGATTATGGTCTTTGCCAATATATGATGGAAGTATGTGATATGATTTTCTTTGTATAGTAGATTACAATAAAGAGATTGTTTTGAGTTTCAGAAGAGACTTTGAACCTGGATTCTCAAATAGTGTTGAGACTGAAAGACTGTAGGAACTTTTGAGGTTGGACTAAATGTACTTTGCATTGGGATTTGGCCATAGCTAATGGGGCCAGGGAGTGGACCACAGTCCTTTGAGTGAACATGGCTCTTTCCTAAGCTCATTTGCTTAAATGCTTGATGCCTAGTTAGTGGAACTGTTTGAGACGGATTAGGAGGCAAGCTCTTATTTACAGAAGTGTGCCATGGGGGAGAGCTTTGATGTTTGAAAAGACACTTGCCATTATTAGCTCTTCTTTCCTTCCTCCCCTTCTCCCTTCCTCTTCCCCCTCCCTCTCTTTCTTTACCACTCCTCCCCCCTCTATTATCTGCAGAATAAGATGTGAACTCGCAGCTCTTCCTACCACCATGTTTTTGATTTGCCATCATGGACCCTAATATTATGAAACTATAAGCTCAACTAAAACTTCCTTTTACAAGTTGCCTACATCATGGTGTGTTGTCATAGCAATAAAAATGTAGCTAAGAAAAAGACAAAATCCAAATATTTAAATGGACAAAGAAGGAGAAACTAAAGGTCGAGAAGTCATAATCAATAAATCCACAGCAGCAAACTCCCCTTATCTACAGAATGAAATATCCACCTAGAAATAAGCCATTTGGAACATAAGCAACAAAAGGCCCAAAATTATTTAATTATTTACATACATACATACATATATATATGTATATATATATATATAAAGATTATTGACATTGAATGATATATTTTGATTTCTGTACTGTAAGATAGCAATTTTCAACCCAGACTACTATATACCATTTAGCAATAACTCTGAAAGTTAATGACCTCAAGCTTCCAATTAAAAATCACAAATTAGTAGACTGAATTAAAATACATGTTTATGGCCTGCAGGAACAATACCTATGGAAAGAGGATGAAAATTGGCATTCCAAGCAAACAGAACTTTTTCAAAAAGCAAGTATTGCTATATTGATATTCAGCAAATTATATTTTAAATCAGTTTCACATTGATTATAGAAACAGTGTATCACAAAGATATATCAACTATAAATGTATACATATTGGACATTAACACACCTATTGGGACATCCAATTTCATAAACAACAACCCATCCCCCTAAAACCCTACTGGATTCAATGGGACAGATTAACATCATTATAACTGGAATGTTTTTTTCCAGTACTCTATTGCTATTGTCTTTGTGGCCACACAATGTTGGGGGTTCACAAATCACATTCCCTAAGAATGGAGTTGATAGTAATGCCTAGGTTTGCTTCAGAGATGGAAATAATCTTGCAGAAGTAGCATAGCTATAGAGAAGTAAGCTATAGAGGCTAATCATATGGTTCTTGGAGCTTCCCCATTCTCCCAGCTGGAAGAAGGAATATATACATAATTAATAATTTTCAGAAGAAAGTACTTATGTTTTATAAAACACAAAATAGAAAAGAAGATAATTAAATATAATTCACACTACACTGACAAAATAGCCAAAAACTTCAGGTAAAGTATGTTATTATGTTGATTCTACAGCCTAGACATGACTTAGAGAGAGACAGAGAATGTAAAGGAAAAAAGTCACAAAGCTGCTCACAGTTAATAAATATCTTGTGGGCCTTGCAGCACAGCCTAACCTCTGTACAAACTTTTCACATTTGGTTGCTTAGCAAGTGCATTCTCATGGGTCTAGATTAATATATTGTGGTGAGTGGTTTATACCATAGTCATAGTGTTTTACTACTTTCTAGACTAATCTGGGGAATTGCAATATATATCTGTGCCAGTAGATGGCAATATATGATATTGAAAGTAGATATCTCCTACCCTCATATATATATATATATATATATATATATATATATATAAATTAGGTATCCAATTTTCCCTACCCGCCAACAAAGGCAGATGACAGTTGCCAACTAGAAAAGATATCTGCACTTAAACCACATTTCTAAGTTGCCTATTTTTATAATAGAGTCTGGAAAAATACAGGAAATCCAATTCTACATACATATTCTAGTCATTGCACATTTAAAAAAAATAAAAAAGCAAAGATAGCTATCTAATGTCAATAACTCTATATCAATCGCCACACTTGAATGGTGTTTCAAAAGAAAAAAAAGAGACTTGTGTATTAATGGCTTTTCAGTAATTTGTGAAAAAATTGAATAACACTATAATCAGAAATACACACCAATGTGCATGCTAACGCTGGTGGTGGTGGTGGTGGTGGTGGTGGTGGTGGTGTGTGTGTGTGTGTGTGTGTGTGTGTGTGTGCGTGCGCGTGCGTTGGGGTGTAAACCAGTACCTTCCTATGTGTCCCACTCAGGCCTCAGATCTGCAGTGCTCTTGACCCAGCTGAGATGAAAAGGATACCATAATGCATGGTTTTCAAGCAGTCTGTTCAGTGCTAAGAAAACCTAAAGTCGGCACCACTAATGACTGTCTTTACTCATTATTTTATAGCAACCCCTGCATCTATATACAGTTCTTCACGTGAGTTTGCTCACATTAAATTGCCAGCACTTGACCATTTTGCCTGATAAAAATCACAATTCTGTATATGCCAAGTAAACTAGCCATTTTTTATTGTTGCTGAGGCAAAATGCCCGATACAAACAGTGTAATGAAGGAGGGTTTATTTGGCTTACATTGAGGTCACAGCCTGTCACACAGCAGCAGCATGAATCAGAGGGAGAGCCAGGGGCTCAGAGCCATCTTGAGTTAGTTCCAGGCAAAGCAGTCCATGCTGGCTTCCTCACCCTTCTTCTCACACCTGTGTGGCCTGGGAAATACTGAATTTGCACCGCCGTTTATCATCTTGGTTCTATAAAATGGAGACTCACAGCCAAGCCTCTCCAGGAAGCAGGAAAGAGTGGCACCACAGAGACAGGCTCCCACCCTGGCGAGAACGCTTATGAGGAGGCTTCCCTCCCACTTGTCATTTCTCAGGTAGATAAAGTAAATAAAAACTGACCACTCAGCTAGATGTATCAACATTCCCTAGGTTCACAATACATTTTTACTCTATTCAATGAAATCTTCATAATGCCTTAATAGTTTCTTAGCATAGGAGAAGAGAGTATAAAAACAACACTGGATTTGTTTATGCAGATAGGATGTTCTGTTTATCGATGGCTCACCATATTCCTCCTTAAGTTAATTTTAGTAAGAAATTTTCTTTACCTTTTCCTTATTCAAGCACAGGCATTTCCTTATCATTTTTCTTTTATAAATTTGGCTTTTTTTTAAACATCATTTTAGCTCCATCAGGATAATTTATGCTCTATGACACCCACCTCTACTCATCAGTAAGGTTAAGGAACTTCATCCGACAGCGGTAAACACTTAGCAGTAACCCAGACAGGACATGAAGCAACCCAGTAGGAAGTCATGATGAACAGTGTTTCTTCAGGATGGCCACAAACACAGTGCTCTTTTGGGCCACAATACAGCACATCAGAAACAACATTGACCTTTTTTTAAAACCAAGAGCAATAAGAAAATCATGCAACTTTAATTAGTTACAAACCGTTCTGTGAACTTCATGACATGGACGAACTTCAGAAAGTAGACCATAACCACGTTTAAAACATAACATTTGTACAGTTGAGAATAGATCTTCCACTCAAAGAAAAAAGTCAATCTGCGTCCCTTCAACCCTCCCGAGCAGGTAGACAGCAAAGTTACTCACAGTTCTCAATGTCACCTTGAAGTCCCAGAATCTGAGGAGCTGGCATGGTGAGGATGACAATGTCAAACTGCTCAGCGGCGTCTGCATCTGTGGAGACTTGCCACTTGTTATCTTTCAGGTTGATATGAGTCACACACCGCTTGAGGTGGACTTCAGCGCCTGCTCCAAAAGCAAAAGAAGGCTCCTGTTGTCAGGATTTTCCATGAGAATGAGGAAGAAATGAAAAGCCCACTGAAACCCATTCAAGTAAACAGAGGCTCCTCAACCTTATCTTCCGTACTCTAATCTATCTCTAATTCTAATCTAATCTGATCTAATCTGATCTGATCTGATCTGATCTAATCTAATCTAATCTAATCTAATCTAATCTAATCTAATCTAACCTAACCTAACCTAACCTAACCTTTCTAATTCAGTAGTAATTCTTCCATCTACCACTTGTACTCTTGGGCCTCCAATCAATGTTTTTATAAGGGAAACATATCATAAAACACTGCTATAATTACTATTCTCAAGACTACTATTTGCACTATGTCATAGCTGCCTTTCATTAAAAATGTATTAGTTCTCTCTAAATCGACTGAGCAAAGCTCATATGAACTCATTGAGACTCAGGCAGCATGCACCAGACCTACACAGGTCTGTACCAGGTCATTCATATATGTGTGTATGTGTGTGTATGTATATTCATATATATATACATATGTATATATATACATATATATATTCTTTTGGTTTAATGTATTTATAGGACTCCTGAATGTCTGTGTGAGTTCCAGCCCTGACTTCTTTGGTGATGAATAGCAATGTGGAAGTGTAAGCTGAATAAACTCTTTTCCTCCCCAACTTGCTTCTTGGTCATGATGTTTTCTGCAGGAATACAAACCCTGACTAAGACACTCTCCTATTTTTTCATTGCTGTAAAGAGACACCATGACCAGGCAACTTATAAATGAAAGCATTTAACTTTCATTTATAACTGGAAAAGGTCATGTTTACAGTTTCAGAGAGTGAGTCTATGCTTATCATGGTGGAAATTGATGGCGGCAGGCAGGCAGGCAGGTATAGTACTGGAGGCGTAGCTGAGAGCTTACATGTTAAGACAACCAAGATGCAGGAGGGAGGATTAAGTGAGGATGGTGTGGGCTATGAAATTATTCCTCCTCCAGTGACCCACACCCTCCAACAAGGCCATACCTCCTAATCCCACTCAAGTAGTCCTACTAACTGGGGAAACATTTTAAACACAGGAGTCCAAATGAGGGCCATTTACATTCAAGCCACCACACTAGTAAAGCATTTGTTACATATTTTACTAATGTATTTCAAAATTAAAGAAGAGCTCAATTTGTTAAATCATGATCTAACACATAAGCAGGTGACTAGGAAGCTTGTCACCTTTTGCGGAATAAGTATGCATAAACTTTAGCAAATGGATTTGAAATTGATTATCACTAGTAATACCTAAGAGTGGCCCCTTAAACAATTTTAAAACATGTCTATAAGGCAGAGTAAGTCCTCAGTAAGGATCAGAACTAAGAGAAACACTGACTACCTTTTCATCCTTCTTCCTTAGAATGTACCACAAAATTATACTTTCCTTATTTATGTTGTATACCCTTTAATTTTAGAGACAGTGAATAGTGTTAACGACCACTTTGTTTCTATGTGTAGCATATATCATGGTTAACACTGATTATTAAGTTGATAGTATCTCCAATAGCCTAGGACTGAAGGCTATGGGCATGTTTTGAGGGTAGGTTTGAGTAACCTACATGGTGCTAAGTGAGGCAGGGTGACTATACTTAATGTAGCTGGCTCCATGTCCTAGGCTAGGATTTCAAACTGCATAAAGAGGAGAATTCTGCTGCGCATCAGAATTCATTGTCTGCTTCCGAACTGCAGATGCAGCATGACACGGGTTCCTGCTACCAGGACTTCCCATCACGATGGACTGTACTTCTCTGAACAGTGAGACAAGATAAACCCACTCTCTCTTGAGTTGCTTTGCCAGGGCATCTTTATACAGCAATAGGTACAGTAACTACAACAGAATACAACATACAAATTACAGTGCTCGAAACAACATGGTTTTGATCATTATTTAAGAGAATAAATCATATATCATAAACTAAAAGAAATTCCACTTGGATTATTAATTCTTATTATACTGAAATCTTAAATTTCAGATTTTGTGAAGACTTTTAGAAACAAATCTGGGGCTGGAAAGATGGCTCAGCATGAGGATAGAAGTTTGAACCCCCTGAATCAACATACATGCAGGGAGGGAATAATGTCTAATATTCCAGTCCTCAGAAGGCAGAGACCGGAAATCCTGGGGCAAAGCTGGCCAGGAAACCAGGGAACAAGGAATTAGCTGTATCCCAAGCCATGAACTCTGGGTTCAACTGAAAGACACTGGTCCAATCAGAATGTACTGAGTAGTTGAGGAAGCCTTCCGATGTCAGGCCTACACATGCTGATATGTCCATCCTCTACATAACCCCCCACACATGTATACAAACATGAATACATACACAGATGTGTACCACACTCACATACACCAGAATAAAAAGGACTTTTATCCAGTCTCGGATACATGAAAAGATGACAACACAATGGGGACGATCAAAAGCACAGGGAAGGTCAGTCTCCATCCTCATGGAGACATTTCACGTTCCCAGTCACTAAAACTCCAGCTTCAGTCCAGATGCCCTGAGCAGTTCCAGTTCTGGAGAAGCCCAGCTCAACTTGATCCTTCCTGCCTAGGCTGTCCTTCAGCACCACCTTCTTTGACACTCATTTGACATCAGTTCACAATATCCAGATGCCTTGCTGTGTCTTATCTACCCACTAGTACTTTTCTATTTCCATGCCAAACACCTAATTCCAAACACCTCATGTCTTTCATTGTCCCTTGAAGAATGCTTCACTACAGTAGGCATAGAAATGTTGTAAGTCAAATGGAAACTTTAGAGGGAACATGGTGCCAAACTGGGTCAAGGGTCAATCTCTGCTTGAAGCAGTTGGCATCATTCCTTTCAAACATGAAGGCAAGGGAGTATCCATCGTATGCATAACGTACTATTCAAGGCCTCTGTGTAGCATGTAATTATAAACCATCAATTTACACTGTGTCTGGCTATGCACTGGCAATGGCAGTCTTGACACTCCCATGGGGAGCCGCAAACAGCAGTCTTCCCAGGTTCCAGCAATTAGCTGCTGTGGAACCCTACTCGATACCCTAGCCTATCTGCCCTGCTGCCTGTAATCCCTTCGCCCCATAAAATGAAAAGAGGCTTGTAATTTATCAGCCACATTTATAATAGTAAATCTTCAACCTCCAAAATGCCCACACAAATAACTCAAAACTCAATTGATACAGATACAAGCTGCACCTAAATTGGACAAATGTGCCTTACATTAGTCAATCGTCTAAGAAATCCCCAGTTACTTATGGTTCCTAGGACCATGTGGTTCTGGCAGTAATCATTCTTCCCCCCTTAAAAATAATTCATAAGCAATTGTCAGTCATAAATGAACCTCTTGAAATTATCCAACTCACCCTAGCTTGGTTGCTTTATTACCTTTGCCCAAATACATTAAATTCATTAATGTGAGCTAAAGTCTTTATATCTCTCATTGTCACAGCAAGCCTCCGACTCACTAAACCATGTCCCTATCCAGTTTCCTCCATTTTAAGGCTGAAAATAGAAGCAAATTATTCTTTATTATTTCCCACAGATTTGCATTTTGTAAGCAGCATCTGGAAATGCTTTGATGAGACCTGAAGACACAGGAAAGAAATTTAAATGTACTGATTAAAATAGACAAAGAAATATTCATCTATAGTTTATATGGTACTTTCTAGCATCCCTTGAAAGAGCACTGTAATGGATAAATAAATGTCATAATTACTCATGAAGAACTGTGAGAGGCAAATACACAGGCTTACTTTCCTCACATCAATTTTAGAAAAAAGTAAACAAATGAACAGGAAAGACAATAGTAAAAGTAAATATTACTGTGCAAAAGCAGTTAGAACTAGGATCTGCAAAAGAAACAAACTATCTTTTAAAAACAAACCCTATAAAGTAAACAAACAAAGCAAAAACAGTTACTAAATGATAACTGCAGTCCTTCTGTTACTTTGAATTATCCTACTCTTGTAAGTAATAATGACAACTGAAAACAAACCAGAACAGTAGAAAAGCAGAGCTGTGAGATTTTTTTTTCAGTGTTTTAACTTGGAAATTTTGAAGTGCAGACACAGAAGATTAACTATGTTAACAATCCTATTGCTTTCACTGTAAAAATATCTCTGGTTATGAAATAACTAAACACTTTCAAAAATAAAAATGGTAAAATATAAACAACAACAGAAAGCAAAAACAAAATGCCTCCATAAAAAACAGCTATAGGGCATATTCTTAATTACTGATTGGTGGGGGAGAGCCCAGCCCACTGTGGGTGGTGTGATAGCCTCATGGGGAAATTTGCTATTCCCTACCAATAAGCTGGCCTTTAAGAGCAGCACAAACTATTGGCTTCAAGCTATCCTACTGCTATGCCAAGGGGGAGGGATAGAAGAGTGTTTCTGTATACTCAAAAACCAAGACAACTTCCTAATCCTCAAAATAAAAGCATAACCAAGAAAGTTGAGTAAACGAGTATACACACATACCATACTATTTTGGATATAATTAAAGAAAAGAAAGCAAATTATATTTGTTGATACAAAAACACACCAAAGATATGAAACAAAAAGGTACTGAATAGTTTCTATAACATCCCCTTTGCTCATATTTTAAGGAAATGAGTATAAACAGATTAATTGTAAATAGTGACAGAGATTTATTTTCATACATAGGAAAACACATATTTGTAAAAGAGCACACAATCTAAACTGAGATCATGATTATTTGGAAGAAAGAAAGGCTGAGTGGGAGTTTAACTATTTTCATAATCTATACAATACTAACATTCAAACTACAACTTTGATCCTACGAGACAGAGAAAATCCAAGTCCCACCTGATCTTTTCAAGTAGTACTTGATGATGGAAGAGAACCCCTGAGGGGCCACGAAGTTGCAGTCCCCTTCCTTCCCTTTCATTCCTTCAATGGGAGACGACAGGGGCTTCAAAATGCCGTGAGATAACAGCTCCTTATAAAAACTGAAATCATCATAAATGGAAATGTATAGTTTGATTAGCTCTGCAACTGTCTTGCCTTGTCTAACCATGAGACATTAAAAATCAAATCACACTATAAATGCTCATATGATTAACTCAGTGAACATGATGTTAAACAAAACTTGAAGAACAGAAATGCTACAAGAATCTGTAAATCTGCTGTTAGACAACTCCTATTTCTTATTTTTTCATTTTTTCATTTTCATTTTCTATATTCTTTGTTTACATTCCAAAGGCTTTCCCCTTTCTCAGTTCCCCCCCACCATACATCCCATAATTCCTCGCCCCCCAACTATTCCCCAATCATCCCCCCGCCCCCGCGATTTCTCTGTTCTGGGTCTACAAAACTGGATCCAATCTTTTCACCCCAGGGTCCTCTCCTTTCTTCTTCTCGGGAATTATTTGACTTGCTAATTGTGCCTTGAGTATTTAGGGCTTCTGGGCTCATTAATATCAACTTATCAGTGATTGCATTTCATGTATATTCTTTTGTGATTGGGTTAACTCACTTAGGATGATATTTTCCAGATCTAACCATTTACCTAAAAATTGCATGAATTCATTATTTTTAATTGCTGAGTAGTATTCCATTGTATAAATATACCACATTTTCTGTATCCATTCCTCCTTTGAGGGATATCTGGGCTCCTTCCAATTTCTGGCTATTATAAACAAGGCTGCTATAAACATAGTGGAGCATGTGTCTTTATTGTATGCAGGGGAATCCTCTGGGTATATGCCCAGGAGTGGTATGCCAGGGTCCTCTGGAAGTGACATGCCCAATTTTCTGAGAAACCGCCAAACTGATTTCCAGAGTGGTTTTACCATTTTGCAATCCCACCAACAGTGGAGGAGTGTTCCTCTTTCTCCACATCCTCGCCAGCACTTGTTGTCTCTTGAGTTTTTAATCTTAGCCATTCTGACTAGTGTGAGGTGTAATCTCAGGGTTGTTTTGATTTGCATTTCCCTGATGACTAATGATGTTGAACATCTCTTAAGGTGTTTCACGGCCATCCGAATTTCTTCTGGTGGAAATTCTTTGTTTAGCTCTGTACCCCATTTTTGATAGGGTTATTTGGTTCTTTGGGGTCTAACTTCTTGAGTTCTTTGTATATATTGGATATTAGCCCTCTGTTGGATGTGGGGTTGGTGAAGATCATTTCCCACTTTGTTGGTTGCCATTTTGTCCTTCTGACAGTGTCCTTTGCCTTACAGAAACTTTGTAATTTTATGAGGTCCAATTTGACAATTCTTGATCTTAGAGCATAAGCTATTGGTGTTCTGTTCAGGAACTTTCCCCCTGTGCCCATGTCCTCCAGGGTCTTCCCAAGTTTCTTTTCTAATAGTTTCAGTGTTTCTGGTTTTATGTGGAGGTCCTTGATCCACTTGGAGTTGATCTTAGTACAAGGAGATAAGAGTGGGTCAATTCGCATTCTTCTGCATGTTGACCTCCAGTTGAACCAGCACCATTTGTTGAAAAGGCTATCTTTTTTTTTCCACTGGATGGTTGTGGCTCCTTTATCAAAGATCAAGTGACCATAAGTCTGTGGGTTTATTTCTGGGTCTTCAATCCTATTCCATTGATCTACTTGCCTGTTGCTGTACCAATACCATGCAGTTTTTAACACAATTGCTCTGTAGTACTGCTTAAGGTCAGGGATATTGATTCCCCCAGAAGTCCTTTTATTGTTGAGAATAGTTTTAGATATCCTGGGTGTTTTTGTTGCTCCAGATGAATTTGAGAATTGCTCTTTCTAGATCTATGAAGAATTGAGTTGGGATTTTGATGGGGATCACATTGAATCTGTAGATTGCTTTTGGCAAGATGGCCATTTTTACTATATTGATCCTGCCAATCCAGGAGCAAGAAATATTTTTCCCTCTTCTGAGGTCTTCTTCGATTTCTTTCTTCAAGGACTTGAAGTTCCTGTCATATAGATCTTTCGTTTGTTTGGTTAGAGTTACGCCAAGGTACTTTATGTTGTTTGTGGCTATTGTGAAGGGTGTTATTTCCCTAACTTCTTTCTCAGCCTGCTTGTCCTTTGAGTTCAAGAAGGCTACTAATTTGCTTGAGTTAATTTTATAACCAGCCACTTTGCTGAAGTTGTTTATCAGCTGTAGGAGTTCTCTGGTGGAGTTTTTTGGGTCACTTAAGTATACTATCATATCATCTGCAAATAGTGATATTTTGACTTCTTCCTTTCCAATTTGTATCCCTTTGACTTCCTTATGTTGTCTAATTGCTCTCGCTAGAACTTCAAGTACTATATTGAAAATATATGGAGAGAGAGGGCAGCCTTGTCTAGTCCCTGATATTAGTTGGATTGCTTCAAGTTTCAATCCATTTATTATTTTTTTCATTTTTTATTTTCTATATTCTTTGTTTACATTCCAAATGATTTTCCCTTTCCTGGTCCCCCCCCTTAAGTCCCATAAGTCCTCGTCTCTCCTCCTGTTCTCCAATCAACCCCCTCCTTCTTCTCTGTCTTGGCACTCCCCTACAATGCTGGATCAAGCCTTTCCAGGACCAGAGACCTCTCCTTCCTTCTTCTTGGGAATCATTTGTTATGTGAATTGTGTCTTGGGTATTCAGAGCTTCTGGGCTAATATCTACTTATCAGTGACTGCATTCCATGTGTGTTCTTTTGTGATTGGGTCACCTCACTTAGGATGCTATTTTCCAGTTCCAACCATTTGCCTAAGCACTTTATGAAATCATTGTTTTTAATTGCTGAGTCGTATATACATATATACATACATAATATATACAAAGAACTCAAGAAGTTAGACTCCAGAGAGCCAAATAACCTTATTAAAAATGGGGTACAGAGCTAAACAGAGAGTTTTCACCTGAAGAACTTCGAATGGCTGGAAGCACCTTAAGAATTGTTCAGCATCATTAGTCATTAGGGAAATGCAAATGAAAACAACCTTGAGATTTCACCTCACACCAGTCAGAATAGCTAAAATTAAAAACTCAGGAGGCAACAGGAGTTGGCGAGGATGTGGAGAAAGAGGAACACTCCTCCACTGCTGGTGGGAATGCAAGTTGGTACAACCACTCTGGAAATCAGTCTGGCGGTTCCTCAGAAAACTAGGCATGACACTTCCGGAGGACCCTGCTTTACCACTCCTGGGCATATACCCAGAGGATTCCCCAGCATGCAATAAGGACACATGATCTACTATGTTCATAGCAGCCTTATTTGTAATAGCCAGAAGCTGGAAAGAACTCAGATGTCTTTCAATGGAGGAATGGATACAGAAAATGTGGCATATTTACACAATGGGATACTATTCAGCAATTAAAGACAACTCCTATTTCAATAAACAAGAAAAGTACATAAAAAAGTATTATATGCCTCATTTTAAATGTGCTTAGAAATACTGACTTTCATTACTATCTACCCTCTTCCACACCAACAATTAACTATATGTTATTGAGCTCCCCTTTTTCTTGTTCTACATATAATCTTATCCAATCTTCATAAGGACAATATGAACATTTCATTGTCATAAGAGGCAAAGTTTGAAATGTTTTAGAATGGATGATTTGCATCATTTTACACCATATATGTATCTACTAAGAGTTCTGGTGACTAACTTACTTTTGGTGCTCTTTGGCATAATGAGGACTGCGGGTGATGTACTGCGCTCCCAAGTCAGCTGTGCATTTGGGATTATGAGGACTGCTGGCAGTAATCATTCTTCCCCCTTAAAAATAATTCATAAGCAATTGTCAGTCATAAATGAACCTCTTGAAATTATCCAACTCACCCTAGCTTGGTTGCTTTATTACCTTTGCCAAATACATTAAACTCATTAACGTGAGTTAATAACGTCTTTATATCGCTCATTGTCCTGGGTATTTGGTCATGATTTTTTTTTTAATTTGAAGAAATTCAAGACTCATGAAATTCATGAATAATGTACCCCACTGCTTTAAGATGTTAGTAGTACATCTTGTGTTAATCTGAACAAATGAACAAAGTAATGGTCGAATAAAACTAAATGAATGGAACCCCACAATGAGCAAAAAAGGTTCTTCAGGCAGGATGTACTAGAAAGATTTTTATTCTAGAAGTCTGGAAAGTCTTGGGCCAGGTGGATTTGGGAATCTCATAAGACTGGAGGAAACTGCAAGGGTGCAGAGCAGCCTAGCCCACAAGGCTCTGGTGGACGGACGCTGGCCAGGCACACGCCTCTCTGGGCAGGGTCCCGGGTCCAGCCCTCTGTGCACCGCCTCTGGGCGGGACTCTGGGTCCAGGCCTCTCTGCACCGCCTCTGGGCGGGGCTCTGGGTCCAGGCCTCTCTGCACCGCAAGGAGCTGCCTTCCCCGCTGCAGCAGCAAGTCACGTGATAGCACACACCCATGGAGAGCGCACTACCGCTGATGGCCGGGCAGAGCCACCACTGGGCTTTTCGCCTCAGAGCGAATGGGTGGCCTGCCTACTTGACCTAGGAGAAGCCTGTCACGCTCTGGCTGCCCTACAACTCACCTACGTCCCCAGCCTTGTCCCACAGGGCGAGGTACATGGGGGCGGTTATCTCCTTCTTCAGCAGCATGGCACACAGACTTCCGGTTAGTCCGGCGCCCACGACCAGTATCCGGGACATGGCGGCGGGTCTTTGACTAGGCCGCTGGGAGAGGCTCGGGGCGGCGCCGGCCCACTTTGCCCCCGTGTCTCCGCGAGGGTCAGGGCCGTGCCCTGGGCGGGACGCCTGCTCCTGAGAGGGCGGGGAACCCCGCTGGGGTGACCGAGGCCCAGACGGTGGCCCGGCTCGGCCTCCACGGAGCGGCTTGCCTACGGGGTGAGCCCCAATCCCGTCGGCCCCTGGAGGACAATCAGGAAGTTACAGCCAGTTGGCCTCATGAGGTTGACTGGAGTGAGAGAGAGGCGACAGCAGCAGTGCCACGGATGGATTTCTTCTGGGGTTCTATAGGCCACTTCAGGTGACTGGAGTTTTGAAATCAGATTTTTTTATTTTGTCATTGTTACACCACCTCAGAGATGACAAATTATGCGTCCTTCCTGACATTGGCTCCTCAGCATTTGTGAAATGTGAAATGTGGAAAATAATACATCCTTTCCAAAGTTGTGAAGAATACAGACACTTGGTTCACCAGAAAATTTTGCATCACTTACCATGTCCACAAATGCTAACTTTGTGTCAAAATGGGTTCACTGTGAACCAAGGAATATTCTGTGAAACAGAATCTGCCACCACCATTGCCCTGTCTTCAACATTGTCCTAAGAAGTTCTCAATAAAACAAAACAATGAAAAGACAAACAATGAAAAAATAGGAACTATTAAAAATAATTACCTGGAAAATGCTGTGGAACCTTGACAATTGTAGCCAATAATAAAAACATTTAAAAGTCAAGTTTTACTTAGTGTCTCCTGATGACAAAAATTCCCACCATCAAATTTCTGTTTGATCAGCTTTCGTTTATCTAAGACAGGAACTTGAAGAAAATGTGGCTGAACATAGATACCCTAAGAATACATGTAAGCATAACAGTAAAAGAACAGGAAAAGCATTGAATGCATAATGGTTTGCAGCTGTTTTTAGAGAGTTGTTCAGTTTCCATGAGTATGTGGGCTTTCTGTTGATTTTGTTATTGAAGTCCAGGTGCAGTCCCTGGATAGATAGAATGCATGGGATTAATACAATCTCCCTGTTTGTGTCCAATTATATGGTCAGTTTTGGAGACACTTCCATGAGGTGACAAGAAGAGGGTTTATTTTTTGGTTTTGGGATGAAATGTACTGTAGATATCTGTTAAATAGTGTGATTCTGTTAGTTTCACTGTGTGTCTGTTCAGTTTCTATTTTAATGATCTGTCCATTGGTGCAAGTGGAGTATTGAAGTCCTCCACTATTATTGTGTGTTTGAGCTTTAGAGAAGTTTCTTTTACAAATGTGGGTGCCATTGCATTTGGAGTATAGATGTTCAGAATTGAGACTTTGTCTTGATGAATTTTTCCTTTGATGAGTAGGAAGTGTCCTTCCCCATCTATTTTGATTAATTCTGGTTGAAAGTCTATTTTATTGGATATTAGAATGGCGACTCTAGCTTGTTTTATGGGACCCTTTTGCTTGGAAAACTTCTTTCCAGTCCTTTACTCTGAGGTAGTGTCTGTCCTTGTTGCTGAGGTGTGTTTCATGTATGCAGCAAATTAATGGATTCTGTTTGCATATTTAGTCTGTTAGCCTGTGACATTTCAGTTTTGAATTGAGTCTATTGATGTTGAGAGATAGTAAAGACCAATGATTGTTAATTCCTGTTATTTTTGTCATTGGAGGTGGTATTATGTGTAAGTGAGTCTCTTTTGGATTTGTTGTGAGATGATTCATTTCTTGTGTTTTCTTGGATGTAGTTACCTCTCTTGTATTGAAGTTTTGCTTCTAGTATCCTCCGAAGGGCTGGATTAGTAGAAAGATATTGTTTAAATTTGGTTTTGTCATGGAATATCTTTGTTTCTCCTTCTTTGGTGATCGAGAGTTTTGTTGGGCATAGTAGCCTGGGCTGGCATCTGTGGTCTCTTAGAGTCTGTTTGGCATCTGTCCAAGATCTTCTGGCTTTTAGTGTCTCTCTTGAGAAGTCTGGTGTAATTCTGATAGGTCTGCCATTATATGTTACTTGGCCCTTTTACCATACAGCTTTTAATATGAATTCTTTATTATGTACATTTAGTGTTTTTATTATTATATGGCAGGAGGGTTTTCTTTTCTGGTTCAGTCAATTTGGTGGTCTGTAGGTTTCCTGTATGGTTATGGCCATCTCTTTAGGTTAGGGAAGTTTTCTTCTACGATTTTGTTGAAGATGTTTTCTGGCCCTTTGAACTGGGCATCTTCACCCTCTTCTATTCCTATTATTCTTAGGTTTGGTCCTTTCATTGTATCCCAAATTTCCTGGATGTTTTGGTTTAGGAGTGTTTTACCTTATTTTCTTTGATTGATATGCCAATACCTTCTATAGTGTCTTCTACACCTTCTATGGTATCATCTCTCTTTCATCTCTGGTATTCGGTTGGTCATAGTTGCATCTGTAGCTCCTGATATCTTAGGTTTTCCTTATCTAGGGTTGCTTCCATTTGTAATTTCTTTATTGTTCCTATTTTCATTTGCAGGTCTTGAAGAGTTTTGTTCCATTCTTTCACCTATTTGATTGTATTTACTGTATTTCCTTAAGGGATTTATTTGTTTCCTCTTTTAGGCTTCTACCTGTTTTCCTGTATTTCTTTAAGGGAATTATTTATATCCTCCTTAAAGACCTCTATTATCTTTTTGAGATGGGATTTTAGGTCAGAATCTTGCTCTTCAGGTGTGTTAAGGTATACAGTTTTTGATGTGGTAGGAGAACTGGGTTCTGATGGTGCCAGATTACATTGACTTCTGTTACTTATGATATTGTGCTTGCCTTTCACTCTGCTGTTAACTGGACTTGGTGTCTTGGAGTCAAGCAGGCCTCCTTGGAGCTAGGTAAAGCTGTGTGACCTGGGTTAGAGAAGGCTTTCTGGGAGGCAGGCAGTGCTGTCTCTGGATAGGGCAGGCTTTGTGTGTCTCTGTTTAGAGTAGGCTTCCTGTGTCCCTGTCTCCTTCTGTTCTTGGGTATAGAAGACCTCCTGGGAGACAGGATGGGGTTGATTGGGGTCTGGGGGGGGCCAGACATACAGATCTGCCACACTACCACTCTGTAGCAGTGAATAATTACTCTGCTTTGAACTCACTCCTGGTGGATGATTGAGCCATCTATCAGAGCTCTTTGGGTTCTCGAGTGAAAGACACAGACTCACAGTCTCTCTCTCTCTCTCTCTCTCTCTCTCTCACACACACACACACCAGCTTAATTTTTAATATGTCTAACTGGGCAGTTCTGAACCTCCTCATGGCTAGCACACAATCCCCTCCAGTATTCCTGAATTAATATTTTCTAACTGTATTTTATCTCTGCTGCCTGAGACCTAGTTAGGGGGGTGGACCCTGTGGCCACTTACCTTGATTCTTGCATGTCAGCGGGCCTTTTAGTATGCTCTTTCTGCTTCCTCACCATGGTGATTCTGTCTGTTCTTTCCCCTTGGTCACTCACCTGCAAACCTAAAAGTCCCACCTCCATCTCTCTGCCCAGCTATTGGCTGTATGGCAACTCTTTATTACCAATTAAAGCCAGCTGGGGGCAGGGACTCTCGGTGTCTTGAAGTGCAGCTTTTGGGAGAGAATTACTACATAGTTTTAGAACCAATTCCCAAAACCACTCCCTAGTGACCAAGCATTCAACTTTATGAGCTGAAGGAGGTCATTCTTATTAAAACTACCACATGTTCTTAAAACTTCTAAAATAGATATTTTTCAAAACATGTACTCTGATAATAAACATGAAATGTTTTCAAAGTGTCCTTACTACTGTCTATAGAAATGTTGATTAAAGTGCTCTTAAATCCACAATGATTTAAGAATCACACATTTTTCAATTTAAATTACTCCAACATGAAAGAGAAAGAGGTAATAATATTCCCTGCTCTAGAGTGAGACTTGTTTTGATCATTAACTGTTTGTTTCTGAAGTTTACTGAATTCATTAATATCAGGACATCAATTTAGTAAAGAAGAAAAATAGTAGAATATAGTTTATGAAATAGAATCCAAATGTTAAATTTCAATTGAAAGTCATGGCTTAAGGACTAACTATAATAATTATGAATACAATAATTATATATTAAAATGAAAAAGCTTTATGATGCCAAGATACCATACTCACTATCAGCAATGAAAATTACTTAGACCTCTTGGACTATAAATGACAGTAATTTTCATTCCCTTCCATCCCCTTTAAATATTTGTGTGAATGTGTTCAGTGGTTGCATTTACAATGAATTTTGACATTTGTCCACTACAATGGCAAACATTACAAAACTCAAAACTCCACAAGAGAACTCCTTCAGCTGATAAACAATTTCAGTGATGTGGCTGGTTATAAAATTAAATCAGTAGCCTTCCTCTACTCAAAGGATAAATGGGCTAAGAAAAAAAAATAGGGAAACAACAAGATATAAAATGTCTTGGTGTCACTCTAACCAAGCAAATGAAAGATCTATATGAAAAGAACTTTAAGTCTCTAAAGAAAGAAATTGAAGAAGACCTCAGAAGATGGAAAGATCTCCTATGATCATTCATTGGTAGGATTAACATAGTAAAAATGGCAATATTACCAAAAGCAATCTACAGGGTCAGTGGAGTCCCCATCAAAATTCCAACTCAATTCTTCACAGAGATAGAGCAATTCTCAAATTCATTTGGAACAAAAAAAATCCAGGATAGTGAAAATTATTCTCAGTGATAAGGGAACATCTGAGGGAAATCACCACCCCTGACCTCAAGCTCTACTACAGAGAAATAGTGATAAAAACTGTGGAGAGCGGGTATGGCAGTAGCCTCAAGACGGCACCTGGAGGCCTGCCAAGTCGGATGACTAAGCACCTGACTTCTTCCTGCTCCTGAGTAGGCCACACCTCTTTTGGGCACTGTGCAAGTGTAGCCAATGACGTGTGATCAGACCATCTATGTGGACCAATCAGAGAAGACTGGTGATGTGGACTGATGGGGCGGACTTAGAAAGGATATAAAAGGACTGGAGAAGGGGAGTGGGGAGCTTTTTTCCTGCATGTAGGTTTCAAGGTTGCTGATTAAAAACCGCATTGAGAAGAACGCTGTGTGGTCGCTCTTTTCTGCTGGTCGGAGATAGCAGCGACAAAAAACCACATGGTATTAGTACAGAGACAGACAGGTAGATCAGTGGAATAGAATTGAACCCACACACCTATGGCCACTTGATCTTTGACAAAGAAGCTTAAACCATCTAGTGGAAAAAAGACAGCATATTCAACAATTATGCTGGCTTAAAGAGTGGTCAGATGTAGAAGAATGTAAATTGACCCATTCTTATCTCTTCCTACAAAGCTCAAGTCCAAGTGGATCAAGGACATCCACATAAAACCATATACACTGAATCTATTAGAAGAGAAATTATGGAAAAGCCTCTAACACATGGGCACAGGGGAAAATTTCCTGAACAGAATATCAATGGCCTGGGCTCTAAGATCAACTATAGAGAAATGGGATCTCATAAAATTGAAAAGTTTCTGTAAGGCAAAGGACACTGTCGTCAGGACAAAATGTCAGCCTATAGGTTGTGAAAAGATCTTTACCAATACTACATCCAATAGAGGGCTAATATTCAGTATATACAAAGAATTCAAGAAGTTAGATTCCAGAGAACTAAATAACCCAATTTTAAAAATGGGGTACAGAGCTAAAGGAAGAATTCTCAATTCAGGGGAATGTCTGAGAAGCACCTAAGGAAATGTACAAAATCCTTAGGCATCAGGGAAATGCAAATCAAAATGACACCAGTCAGAATGGCTAAGATAAAACCTCAGGTGACAGCAAATGTTGGCAAGGAAGTGGAGAAAGAGGAACACTTCTCCATTGTTGGTGGGATTGTAAGTTGGTACAACCACTTACAGAAAATTGGACATAGTACTACCCAAGGACCCAGCTATACAGCTCCTGGGCACAAACCCAAAAGAGGTTCCAACATACAACAAAGACACATGCTCCACTCTGTTCATAGCAGCCTTATTTATAATCGCAAAAAGCTAGAAACTAGAAAGTGTCATCCTGTGCGAGGCAACCCAATCACAAAAGAACACACATGGTATGCACTTACTAATAAGTGAATGTTAGCCCAAAAGCTCAAAATAAACAAGTTACAATTCACCCAGCACAGGAAGATCAAGAAGAAGTGCTTAAGTGAGGGTGCTTTGGTTTCTCTAAGAAAGGGAACAAAATAATCACAGGAGCAATAAGGGAGTCAATGTGTGGAGCAGAGAGTGAAGAAAAGGCCACCCAGAGACTGCCCTACCTGGGGATTCATCTTATAAACAGTCAACAAACCCCAACACTTTTATGGATAACAAGAAGTGCATACCAAAAGGAGCATGCCATGGTTGTCTCTGGAGGGGCCCTGCCAGAGCCTTACAAATACGGAGGCAGATGCTAGCAACCAACTATTGGACTCGGCATGGGGACCCCAATGGAGGAGCTGGAGGATGGTCCAGAGGAGCTGAAGGGATTTACAGCCCCATGGGAAGAACAATGATTTTGGCCACCCAGACACCCCAAGACTCCCAGGGACTCAACCATCAACCAAGGGGCACACATGGTTCCAGGCAAAAATGTGGCAGAGGAAGGCCTTGTTAGGCATCAGTGGGAGGAATGGTCCTTGGTCAGGTAAAGGCTCAACAGAGGCCCAACAAAGGGAAACTGATGGGGGTGGGGTGGGGTGGGAGTGTGTTGGGTGGAGGGGCATATACGTGGAGGCAGGGGGAGGGAGGAGGGGGGTTGGAAGTCGTAGGGGAGGGGGGATAGCGGGAAATGTTTTACCATTGGCAATGTAAATGAAGACGATATTCAATAATAATAATAATAAAAGCTGGAGACAACCCAGATGTCCCTCAACAAGGGAATGGATACAGAAAATGTGGTACATATATACAATGGAATACTACTCATTTATTAAAAACAAAGACTTCATGAGATTGTTAAGCAATTGGATGGAACTAGAAAAATATCATTCTGAGTGAGGTAACCCAGTCACAAAAGAATAGATATGGTATGTACTCACTGATAAATGGATATTAGGAAAAAAGCTTGGAATATCCACAATACAACTCAGATCATATGCAGCTCAAGAAGGAAGACCAAAGTGTGCATCCTTCAGTACTACTTAAAAGGGGGAATAAAATATTCATGCCAAGTATGCAAAGTAGAGTGTTGGAGGGAGTTGGGAAGAAAAGAAGAGGTGGGGGGCAGGCAGGATCAGGTGTGGGAGATGTACAGACAGTCAGGAAATTGAACAGAGGTATATAGCCATGGGGGAGGAGGAGTTGGGGGTAACCACCAGATACCAGGAAAGCAAGAGGATCCCAGGACCCAACAGGGATGACAGCTGAAATACCCAACAAGGGGAGAGAGAACCTGTAGAGATCATGTCCGGACTTTAGGTACAGCCCTCATTTGAGGAATGGGGCCACTCACACATCGCAAAAATATTAACCCAGAATTGTTCCTGTCTAAAGGAAATATGGAGACAAAGTGTGGGGCAGAGGCTGAAGGAAAGGACACCCAGAGACTGCCCCACCCAGAGATCCATCCCATATACAGACACCGAACCCAGACCCTTTTGGTGATGCCATGAAGTGCTTGCTGACAGGAGCTTGATATATCTGTCTCCTGAGAGTCTCTGCCAGATCCTTAACAATATAGATATATTTGAGAATTGCTCTTTTAACTCTATGAAGAATTGAGTTGGGATTTTGATGGGGATTGCATTGAGTCTGTATATTGCTTTTGGCAAGATTGCCATTTTTACTATATTAATCCTGCCAATCCACTATCATGAGAAATCTTTCCATCTTCTGAGGTCTTCTTCAATTTCTTTCTTCAGAGACTTGAAGTTCTTGTCATATAGATCTTTCACTTGTTTGGTTAGAGTAACACCAAGATACTTTATATTGTTTGTGACTATTGTGAAGGGTATTGTTTCCCTAATTTCTTTCTCAGCCTGTTTATCCTTTGAGTATAGGAAGGCTACTCATTTGTTTGAATTAACTTTATATCTGACCACTATGCAGAAGTTGTTTATCAGCTGTAGGAGTTTTTTGGATCGCTTAAGTATACTATCATCTGCAAATAGTGATGATTTGACTTCTTCCTTTCCAATTTGTATCCCTTTGACCTCCTTTTGTTGTTTAATTGCTCTAACTAGAACTTCAAGTACTATATTGAATAAATATGGAGATAAAGGGCAGCCTTGTCTAGTCCCTGATTTTAGTGGGATTGTTTCAATTTTCTCACCATTTAGTTTGATGTTGGCTACTGGTTTGCTGTATATTGCTTTTACTGTGTTTAGGTATGGGCCTTGAATTATTCTTCTTTCTAAGACTTTTAACATGAAAGGATGCTGAATTTTGTCAAATTCTTTTTCAGCATCTAATGAAATTATCATGTAGTTTTTTCCTTTGAGTTTGTTTATGTAGTGAATTACATTGATGGATTTCCATATATTGAACCATCCCTGCATCCCTGGGATGAAGCCTACTTGATCGTGGTGAATGATCATTGTGATGTGTTCTTGGATTCAGTTGGCAAGAATTTTATTGAGTATTTTTGCATCGCTATTTGCATGCTCTACTATGTACATAGCAGCCCTATTTATAATAGCTAGAAACTGGAAAGAACCCAGAAGTCCCTCAATGGAGGAACAGATACAGAAAATGTGTTATATTTACACAATGGTATACTACTCAGCCATTAAGAACAATGAATTCATGAAATTCTTAGGCAGATGAGTGGAACTGGAAAATATCATCTAAGTGAGGTAACCCAATCACAAAAGAACACGCATGGTATGTACTCACTGATAAGTGGATATTACCCCAGAAGCTTGGAATACCCAAGACACAATTCACATATTAAATGATGCCCAAGAAGAAGGAAGAAGAAAGCATGGATACTCTGGTCCTTCTTATAAGGGGAGCAAAATACCCACAGAAGGAGATACAAAGACAAAGTGTGGAGCAGAGATTGAAGGAAAGACCATCCAGAGACTACCCCACCTAGGGATCCATGCCATATACAGTTACAAATCCTAGACACTATTATCGATGTCCATAAGTACTTGCCTACTGGAGATGGATATAGCTGTCACCTGGGAGGCTCTGCTAGTGCATGACAAATACAGAAGGGGACACTCTCAGCCAGCCATTGAACAGAACTCAGAGTCCTCAATGGGGGAGCTAGAGAAAGGACCCAAGGAGCTGAAGGGGTTTGCAGCACCATAGGAGGAGGAACAACAATATGAGCCACCCAGTACTCCCAGAGCTCTCAGGGGCAAAAACATAAACCAAATAGTACACATGATCTTACCCATGGCACCAGATGCATAGGCAGCAGAAGATGGCCTTGTTGAACATAAAAGGGAGGAGAGGCTCCTGATCCTGGAAATACTCAATGCAGCAGTATAGAATACCAGGACAGGGAAGCAGGAAGGGATTCATTGGGGAACAGGGGGAGGGGAGATGGCTTATGAGACTTTCCATGGGGGGCTACCAGGAAAGGGGAAATCTTTTGAAATGTAAACAAAGAATATATCTAATTAAAAATTAAAACAAACAAACAAACAACAATATAGATGTAGATGTTTACAGCCAACCATTGGACTGAGCATGGGGACCCTAATGGAGGAGTTATGGAAAGGACTGTTAGGACAGTGAGGTGGGAGGTGTGGGTAGATTGGGAGAACCCTCAGAAAAGGAGGGGAAAGGGGGAGTCGGGTAAGGAGTATGCAGAAGAGAAACTGAGAAGGGGAATAACATTTGAAATGTAAATAAATAGAATAACCAATAAAAAATTAAACAATAAAGCTCTTAAGATCGACATGGTTCTAAAACCCCCTCTGACCTTCATTTGCTCTGTGATTTATCACGTGCCAAGTGTTTCCTCCCAGATATTGCCTCTCTGTTCCTTGTTTCACAAAAAGAAAAACAGATTAATGGCTCTAATTGCACTTAAAAAACAATATAAATATGTCCCTCTGGCTTGCTTAGAAGCATTTCTGTTTTATCAAAACATATTGAAGTTTGTTGTACATAGAGGTATAAAGTAAGAAGCCTTAACTTTCAAAGATGAAAAGTCAAGTTCTAGAGGTTTTTCTGTAAAACAAAAAAACAAACAAAAAAAATGAAAAAAAAAACCAACAAAAAAAAACAAAACAAAACCATAGTATGGAGGATATTTTCAAATCATTCAAATGAAATGTATTAGGCACTGTTTCTACCTCATCTCTTCAAATGCCTCCAATTCCAGTTGTCTCTCCTAGTGCTTTTCCTTCTATTCCCTTCCTCACCTGACCCTTCTGCTTCTCATTTCCACCTGCTCCGAGTCCACCCACCAAATCCATTCTATTTCCCCTTCTCAAAAAGACCTATGCATCTCACTTTGACCTCTTTTTTTGTTACATAGCCTCTCTGGGTCTATAGATTATAGCATGATTTTTTTCTTTACTGAAGATCTAATATCTACTCATAAGTGAGTACATACCATGTTTGTCTTTCTGAGTCTGGGAAAATTGATTTTTTTGCCCAGTCTGACTGTCACTTGTGATGCCTTGGGAGGCCTGTACATTTCAGAAGGACAATGAAAGGGAAGGGGAACTGGGGGAGAAGGGAGATGGGTACAGGGAACTGGAAGGGGTGGAGGGAGTGGGAACCTCAGCCACTTTGTAATGTATTAAAGAAGAATAAAAAACGCTTTTAAGTAAGAGAAAACTACTTATTAATACATTGGCTTTATTCCAGAAATATTCCAGGGACAATTTGACATATTCCAAGCCAATAAATGTAATACATGATCCCATAAATGGACCAAAGACAGTTATCATGTGAATAGCAATAGATAGAAAAAGGCCTTTCAAAGAAGTCCAATATTTAATCAAGCAAAAGTCCTGCAGAAACTTGGAATAGAAGGAACTTAACATACATGCACACATGTGCACATGCACACACACAAAATCACACACACACACATCTTTATAATCATGGAAAAGATTGTAAGAAAAATACATTTGAGAATGGGCATGGTTATTCTTTATATTGTCCAAAATATGCCCAGAATTATTACTTTAGGATTAAAAAATCTGAATTAGATTAAAATTTTAAAGATAAAAATAAAATTGAGTGTTTGAATTTGTGGTCACTTTGTGTTTCAAGGAGAATTCAAATTTATTTTTTAATACAAAAATATTATTATACAGGGGCTTCAATAAAAGATCATTCCTGTGAATAATTTTTAATATCTCATATCATTTTAAATATTTCCTCTTCTACTCATGCCAGAGAATACTAACATAATTGACTTATTCAAACAGTGCCCGATCCACACAGGTAGTGTGACAGGTGAAGTTTGAATTGAGAATAGTGACTAAGACTTGTGTAATCAAGACTGACTACCCTTCTAGAGCCTTGGTTCTAATGTATGAAATGTGTTCTGAGCTGCCCTTTATACAGCATCCCATCTGATTTCACAGCATGGGACAGACCTCTTCCTTTATAAGTATATTAGGATTTCATTACTGTAAATTATATGTCGGCCTTTTCTTCAGGAACAATCATGTCAAAAATATGTAAACTTATTTTAATTAAAAACAGTCACAAGACAAAGTATTCTCTTGATGGTCATAAATTTCACTAATGCAAATGATCCAACCAATGAACCAATAGCTTTTTTAAAAAGATAATTAAGGAGGGATATGCAAAACAAGAAAACATTTGCAGTTATAAAAGCAAGAGACTTTCCAAAACGTTTAAAAACATGCAAAAAAAGCTAAAGATGTAAGTCACCATCATGTATCCTAAAAATCGTTAAAATTTCCTCGGAAACCTCTTTCCTAGCATTTACTCCTGATATAAAATCAAGATGGCTAAAGTTAGAAATGATCTTATGGTATATGAGGTTGAAGAGTTTGGGTACCAAATTTGCAACATCTTCTGGGTTAGACAAAAAATCTTTTAAACCAGAAAACAGGACAGTTGGAACCTTCATGTCTTCCACATTGTATACTGGAGGAGTCGTCTGAAGGAAAATGACAAAGAGCAATGCATTAACAAAAAGATTAACAAAAATTCAACAAAACATCAACAAAAATAGCAAACTCCTCATGGCTTATTCTCATCTGTGATGGGATGAGAATGGCCCACTCATTACATCCATAGAAATCATTGATTTCAGCCTTTGCCAGGTAAAAATTAATCTTTTATTTATGTGTTTGCTTACTTTAGTTTTGTCACACCTTCCATCTATGTAGTCTATGCTGCTTTCTTGCCAGAATCCTCCCCTCTCAGTGTCCTCAATCCTGAGGCTACTGCTATGTGCCACTGCCCCCTATTATAGTGGTCTGTCATCTAAGCTTGAATCATACAAGTCCCAAGTCCTCTGAACCTGGATCTTTACATGTGAAAAGACTGCATCAATAAATGTCTGATAAATCCCACATAATTTTGAGAGATTCAAATGATGTTAGGCAGAACACTGTTGCAGATTCATCATATAAGCGATTATGGTATTCATTTTGATTCCTCTCAAAGTTCTGTGCAGTCCCTCTCCCTAAGAAAAATGAAATGTCCCAAAGTCTTATTTAAAATCAAGGGTTAGATTTCTTATAATATATACCTTTTGTAAGGGCCAGATCATTAAATCTGGAAGAAGAGACTTACCTGATTGTAGTGTTGCATATTCAGAGATTGACTTCCCCAATCGTAAGCCTCAAACACACCACTTCTAATTGCCTTAAATACAGAGAAAACATACCATTACTTACAAAGCCTTAGATTATGATAGAACCAACATTTTTTGTGTGTGTTCTATTGCCTCTTTTACTCTTTTTGACACATTGGCCCAGGTAAACCCAGTATATTTCCTATGTTAATGATATTTATTGTCTGATCAATGGCTGCTAAATTAAAGTCCTAGAGATTTACACATTTTATGAATAAGTATAAAAAGGACCTCGAAAATATTTTTACTTTTATAACACCACAAACAAAATGTACTTTCCAACCATTTTAATAATACCTAAACTGTATCAATTAATATGTATTTGACAGCAAGAAAAGTCTGTAAGAAACTGAGAAAATATCCATGAATGATAAAAGCTTAGCTATTTATTCAAAGTGTTATATCATTTTATTCTATATTTAGTTTTAGTAGTATGTAGCAAATATCATCTTATATTTTCTAATGATCCAATATGTTAACTATAAGAATCTAAATTAATACTTATAAGAAGAAGAAAATGTAAAAACTCAAATTAGTACTTGCAAAAGTTGCTTTATTACTCTATAATTTAAATGAATTCAAAATATACTTCAGAATAATTTGGTTGCTCTTTGGATTAATATCTTATGTAATAAAATGTGTACCATTCACATAATTTCATTTACATAATTGTTTAATTTTACACAATACAAGAATTTTCAAAAATGTTTAAGGTAGTGTTAACGAATATTCTTTGTATCTAAAAATAGAAAAACTTAAGAAATTATAATGAGCAGGAGTAAATAATAGAAACCAATGTTAAGGGAGTTGCAGAATCTAGAATAGAACTTTGTCAACAAAGCAATGTAAAGCAACATATCTTAGTATGTAAAATATTCTGATTTGTTCATAATGGGATAATAGAATAAAAAAATTTCATACCATTAAGACACATGATATGCAAGGTATAGAGAATTAAGTGGTATATCTTTGAACAGAATTGAAAACAAAACAAAACAAAATGGCAAGAAAAACTAAGATGACTCACTCCCTGTTTAGGTACCAGTTTACCTCTTGTCAAATGACATTAGTAGAATCACCTGGTTCTATCAACAATGTTTTGGCTGACACACAGGAGAATAAGATGTTCTGGGAAATTATTTACTAAAGTTGATGCTAAATGGATATATAATACATAGATTTCCTGATTTGAATAAAAAGCCTTTTTCTTTTAGGATACTTTTCTCACTTTTTTTATAAAGGTTCTATATAACCAATATGTTCCCTATAATCTATCACTTGGAATGGGAATACCCTGATTGCATAGCCAACTGGAGAAAGATTTTCTGAAATTTACAAAGGAGGAGAGTCTCAAAAGTAGAAAGAAGGAAAGAGATGTATTTGTACCTGACCATAATGTGTAAGAATTTGAACTGATGTTCCTGCTAGACTGTGTGTTATGTACACATCAACACGGCTCTAGGAGAAAATAAGACACAACATACATTTGTCAGTATTTAATTTCCTTTCACAGAAATAATTTCTTTCAAAAGAGTGAGACTGTATTACTTCCACATAAAAAGAACAATGATATTTGCAAAGGACCCACATTCAATTCCAAGCACTCATATGGAAGCTTACAGCCGCCCATACCTCTAGTTCATGGGTACTCAGTGACCCCTATGTGCATCAGAATGTGAACAAACATACATACAAGTCAAACACTCATGCACACAAAATAAAAAGGTAAAGGCTATATATCTCCAATCAGTTTATAATGAAAGTCTTGATTTTGACCACAGTAAGGAATCTAAATGTTATTTTTACAATAAGAAAGGTTTTCATTTTTTATTTTTTGAAACAAAAATCCAATTACATCACTTTTCACTTTGTCTGCCCTCCAAACCCTACCACCTATACTACTTTGCTTTCTCTGAAATTTGTGAATTATGAAGCCTTTTTCCTTTAATTTTGGATACATATTCCTAAATATATAAATACAACCTTCTCAAGGCATATAATGTTACTTGGATAACTATGATTTCAGGGCTCACCACTAAGTTTTGTTAAGTAAAAATAGTGCTCACCCCAAGAGTTTGGTGTGAGTTTCTCACGAGTTGACTGGTTGTTTTTAACAATACATATACATTTTGTATGTTTTGATGTTAATTTTCTCAAAGGATGTGGTTTGCTAAGAAGGTAGAAGATTTAACAAAGCTTAGATATTAACAAAATCTGAGTCAGTTCATTCACTTTTCTTGTCATACATATGATGGAGGCTATGTGAAAACTGATCCCCTGTTATAAGTCCCATGGTTCACAGCTATGGTTTGCCTACCAAGTATATTTCTTCTATAACAACAACAACAACAACAACAACAACAACAAGAATTTCTTTTTGTTAATGATTCATATTTTATGTGATAGTTTATGTGGAGCTATTTTTAATTCTGGAAGAAAAGTGGTGAATGGGGTGATCAGTTACTTGATGAATGACAGCAGATACATTCACTGAACTGAGTAGAAGAAAAGACAAAACTCATCCATACCTGATACCCAGCTATTCATTCATAATTGGTGGGCAACAGACCTTCTGTGCTCTCATGTTGAGAACTTGGAATTGTGTGCAAAGCACATCTTGATTTTCATATGTACCAGACTAAATGAATTAAAATTAATTTACCAGATGTAGTTGTTAGCTTAGCAACACACACACACACACACACACACACACACACACACACACACCAATGACAAATTTGAAAGAAAACAACACCTAACATATTTAACTGGTCTTTAGAATATCCAGTCAGGGAGCCCAGTAGGGCAGCACACCCAGCATTGACCAATGTAATATCGCAAACTTCTTTAGACACCTTAGTGAGAGCCACGGTAGGTAAAAATTCTTTTTCACCAAAAAGAAGCTGAAATTGACAAATGTGAAAAGCAGCTCTTAGTGTGAGAAAGTGTTTTGTTTGATAGAAGTATGATGTTTATAGGAAGGGAGACATAACACAAAACTACTGTGTGTTACTGAAAGGTGGATTGGCTTAGTTCATCAATTATGACATTCACTACATGATTTGATAAAATATGCTAGATTTATTTTTAATCAGTTGACATTGAATGAAAAATTCTGAGAATCATGAACATTGTGGGGTGACAGCAATCTTTTTTGATTCTTTATTGGGTAGGGTTTACTCGGGGTTAATGCCTGGTGGACCTGTTGAACTAAACAGTGTATAGAAATGGTTATATTTTGAAGTATGCTTATCATAAAATGAAAACTTGTCAACGCAAAAGCTTACAAATGAGCAAACTAGGAAAAAAAACACTGAAAACTCTTTCAGTAGTGGTATACAGATTAAATAAATGTGTTATGTTTATACAACAGATTATTATTCTTTCACAGAAGAGGTTCCTGTAATGCTACACCATAGATGAACTAATAGTATTTACACCAACTGAGATAACGAAGACAGAGGACCCCAAAGTGCATGATTCCATCTAAATGAAATGACTAAGATCAACAACTTTAACAGAAACACAAGTGTTTCGAGGATGCTGGGAGAATGAGACAGTAGGAACTTCATTTAGAAATGATATCAGATAGTGTTAATTGAAACACACACAAAAATTTACAAAACAAGAGTTCTCAAACACTGCATATTAGGCTGTGAGAGAGTGTAACTTGAAAAATAGGACTTTAGGGGCTGGAGAGATGGCCCAGAGGTTAAGAGGACTAGCTGTTCTTTAGAGGTCCTGAGTTCAGTTCCCAGCAGCCACATGGTGGATCACATGGTATCTCTGCGATGTAATCTGGTGCCCTCTTCTGGCCTGCAGGCACGCATGGCAGAATAAATATACAGAATAAATTTAAAAAAATTAAAAATGAAAACTATGACTCTAAGTGGCGAAGTGTTACGTTGCACATCTGTTACCCAAAGATAATTCCCAGCTTTTTAAATCTATATAACCAAATGAGATTTGGAAAAGTCCAAGGCAGCTAAAGTTTCCATCCAAGGAGAAGGAAGTGAAATCCAGAGATCTTTATAGATTCTACTCTACGTTTCAGCTCTCTTTGGACTGCACATCTAGTTGAGGAAACAAATTCAAGGCCAGGCAATGGAATTGGAAAGACTCAGGAGTGCTGAAGGCTTGAGGTAAGACTGTATCTGAGCAGCACAAGAATCAGAAATTTTAGCAGTGATTAGAATGTAACTATCCTAGAGGGCAAAATTAGACTTCTGCAAACCTTACATTATGGCCTTCAGTATCTATTAGTAGAATGATATGTAGATTCTTTGTGGTAATAGAGCCAGTGACAAAATATGGCTATGGATTTTAGAAAAATTGTATCTTTCCTAATTTAAAACTGAATAATCTAAATAGTTCTGTCTCTGTCTGAAGACAGTGATAGAAAACTTGAAAGTGAAATACTTGGTAAGATAAACCACACTAGGAAACATTTCCAAAGATTATCTGATACAAAGTGTTATCCCTAAAGTTATGTACATATATACAAGCAACACTGAATGGGCTTAGTAGATAGGTCTATGTGTGTATAATGGTGATACTTAAAGAGACAGTTATGAGTTTGCTGTGAGGGAGTGGAAGAGTTGGAAGAGAATAGGGAGGGATGGTAAAGATATAGATATAGTACTAATGTATAAAATTCCCCAAAATAAAAAATAAATTAGCATAAAGCACATAAAATATTAAAAAAAATATAGTTAAAAGAAAAACACAGCCATGCTACAGAAAATCCACAGGACGAAGTGCAGGCTGTAGCCATTGAGGGGGGCTATGCAGGAGAACGAGCCCTTGTGGTGCTGGTAGGTCTCATCTTCAGCAATACTATTTTGAAAATTGTAAGCATATCACCACTTACAGTTCATCACAAACCTTGAAAGCCTTCGGAGAGAAATAAGCTGGAAGGCGCCCAGAACCTTTGACATACTTAACAGTACCAACCGGAGCTATTAAAACGCTGAGCTTAATCTTTTCAGCCAGTTCTTGATTGGTTGCAAATGCCCCCAGAGCTGAAAGAAATAATAATAATAATAATAATAATAATAATAATAATAATATATGTATATATACACGTATATAGTTGCTGTTCCCCTTCTAAATATTTTCTGCAGTTATGTTTTTTTTCACAGAGATTGTCTTTGTTCTTTGCCAGACATTTAAACTTTTCCCTTAAGATTTCCTTTAATTTACTCATCTCTTCAATTTGCTTCTTCCCCCACCACTTAGTGTGAATGAGGCTGTTTATGACTGACCATTAGCAAAAAACCAGGTCTGGAAGAGGAAAAATATTCTGCTCTTTAAGAGATTTCTCTAATAACTTCTGGAATTCTGTTACTTTGGCATTTTCTTCTCTGGGCTCTTGGACCTAGTTTCCTTTTGTTTCACCTTCTGGCCAATGTGGATCTTGTTTACAATTTTAACGACTTATAGTCAACCTTTGTATTTTTGATTGCTGGCTCACATATTTGAGTAGCCAGACTGACCATATTTAAGGATCAGCTCAGCACTTTTAAAACTTAAAATATTCCCTGACTGTTGGAAAAGACACCTACCCCACATCTCACATATTTATTTTTAATGATCTCTAGTCATTTATGTCTCTATAAATCCTCCATGCAGCATCCCCAGCCCACTCACACAGGTGCACACCTATGTACAAATCTACTTATGTATCTACAGTCATTCTGTGATGTTATAAATAGGGCAAATGAACACATTAGTTAGAAATATCTTCCCTGAGAATCAGACAGTTGGAAACATCTGTCCTTGGTCACATTTTTTTTTCTTTGAAATAAACCCAAACAATATAAATCAAAGCTGTGTGAGGACTGACCAAGGGAGTGGAGACATTCTTAAAGCATTTTCTAAGAAAAATGGACACCCCAATTTTCAACATGTAAATGACATTTGAGAAAGAACACACACACACACACACACACACACATGCCACACACCCACACAAACACACACACACACACACACACACACACACACACACCAAACACAGTGAGTTATTAGTTTAAGAAATTCTAGGTATAGAGAACCCTAGGAGTACTTCACATATGTTCTTCATTTAAATATTTTATGTTAGATACTACATTTGACATTTTAAAGCAGACAGCTACAGTTGTTATCATCTATCAGAGCTTGTCTGTGTTTTACAAAGAGGTGTAAATTATATGTATATATTTGTACTCTTCAGGATACAGTTTTAGCATTGTCCTTTTCTACATACCAATAAGGGTTCCTTGAGAATGGCCAATATAGTAAATCTGCTTTTGTCCTGTTTTCTCCAGAATGAAATTAATGGTGGCCGGAAGGTCATATTTTATCATTTGATCAAAACTGCAAAAAAATAGAATGGAGAAAAGGTGATTTAGTTACTAGCCAATAAGTAATTCATTTCTGTTTAAAATGATGTCTCCATGTGATCTATGTGAAGGGAGACATGGTTTGCAAAATGGTGGCAATTATCAATTACTACCCACATGTTCACTGTTCCTACCTTATGATCACCATTTCTCTGTGATCATGAATTTCCCATGACATTTGTCCACAATTATACACATTTCACAGAATTAAACTAGCACTTCTATGTCTATAGTGAATGAATTGTTAGACTTAATTCTGATAACTTTTGCTTGAGAGCCAAATTTCTAAAAATTCTAGGTTCTCCATATGAATATTATCTGATTTAAAACCGGGAAGCAGGAACTCTTCCCCAAGCTCCCACTGGGTGAAAGAGGGAGAGGGGGGGGGACGTACAAAGATGAAAATATAAAGGAAACTGATTAACAAATTAAAGAGATACTAGTCTACTACTCTGTGACACAAAGTAATCATATGAAGAGAGAGCCTTCTCTCTTCTCACATGACTGTCCATCTTTCCTCTAACAAATTATCAATAATATCAGCTGAGGAGGCAGCTCATTGGAAAACAATTGAGGAGTGAGTCTGATTCACAAGTCCCACCTTTAAAAAAGAAACAGCCAGATATGCTGTTGCTTACCTGACATCCCAGAAATGCAGAAGCAGAAATAAGTAATTTGACTGAGCACCCAGCCTATCTAACTTAGAGATTTCCAAGTCAGACAGACACAGTGTGTCTAAGGAATGACACCTGAATTTGTGTTCTGATCCTCACATGAATACCTGTACATGAATATACATGTTTCATGCACACAAGCATGTGCACACACACACACACACACACACAAATCAGAATACACATTTAAATAAAAAGTAATTGAGAATGGTTTTATGCAAATATCTATTTTCCAAATCATTGTTTTAAATATAGCAAATTTACTTCAATGAAACAATTTTATACAGACATGGGTGAGCCCTTTGATAAGACACAGTGAACAAGGGTACTTGTTACCAAGCCGGTTGTACTGATTTTATCCCGAGGTCCAACACGGGTAAAGGATATAGTGAACTTTCTTAAGTTGTTTTCTGGTCTCCAAACACATACTGAAGCATTCAAACACACACACACACACATACACACACACACACACACACACACACACACACTGCATAATTTTAAAAATAACTAGATTGATTAGAAGACTAGTATTTCAAGAAGAGAAAAATAGTCTATAATGAGAATTTTATTATAATTACCAAGTATAGTAATCATAATACAAAGGTCCAAACTATATCACCCAAATCAATCTTCTAAAATCACTCTAAGTGCAATGCCTTCAATCTAGTTCCTCAACATTATTTAACCATTAAAATATTTGATATTTGTTTATGGCAAAAGTAGAAATCACATGGAATTGTTCCCTACCTAAAAGCCCAGAATTCCTTAGAATCCGGGTTGAGGGTCACGTGTTTCTTTGCCCAGGTACTTCCTCGGCTGTTTCCCAACCACACATCATACCCAGCATCTGCTAGGATGAAGGCCAGGCTGTTGTTTGGAGGATTGAAAACCCACACACCAGCAGTTGAAAACAAGCCATGGAGACAAAATACTACCATCTTTGGGGCTGCAAAAACAATCATGAAAATGCTTTACACCATTAGCATCTACTGAAAATGGAAGCAAGAACATCAAATACTCATAATGAAACCAAAAGATTTTGAAACTAGCACACAGGCATGTGCTAAGACTTCCTTTCACCTATGTCAGTTAACGTTAATCAATATGGGACTGTGCAAAAGAAGAATCATTTCTACAGGACCATGGTCTCCTTCCTACATCAAACACCTCAACCATAATTTTCCTTCATACATCTGTTAATCCTTTAGATTTTATAGTTTGTAGTTATTTAAAAGGAATGATTCATACCTTTCAAAGTACAAGAGACAAATATACAGAAATTCTAATGACTAAACATCCAAAGATTAATATGCAGTCTCTTTTAAGACTTACTGGACTCTAAGAACATCCAGGGCTTCTAGGTGGATATGAAGAATGAACCAGGTCTCATGCATTACCATCTGGAGCATAGACTATGTATACACACAACAGGAAACCAAAGGATCTCCCAGATGCAGTGTGCTTGAAAATTATTTAGGGGCTCAGTCCCCTCTGTAGAAACACATCCTTGTCCTCATAGTGACCAATGAAATCTAGTTTCCATTAAGCCCCAGTTTAGTCTTGGGAATCAGGGAGTTCCATTGCTCTTTAGAAATTATTCAATTTGGAGGTAAATATTTAGAAAGTCATTGCTTAGCATGTCACTGCCTCAGGGTGCTGACACAGCTTCACTGTTTCTCTCCCTCGGATCTTACCCGAACTGTTAGCATTATTCTTCCCGTGAGGAATTCGGTTGAGTGGAAGAATGTAGCCATCAGCAGTCACAACCTCATATACTTCACTTGGGTACTCCCAGTATTCAATAATCTGACTCTACAACAGAAGAGAAACCATGACGGATTTCATGAATCTTGTTTTGTGCTCACTCATTTTTCATGATCTTTAAAATAGAAGTATCTCTTTTTGGTATTAAGTCATTATTCTGCTAACTTCAGAATGCAAGAGGTACAACAATTTAGGAAGGATGAAATAAACCAATAGAGATAAAGCAAATGCATTTAATTTTATTAGTGATAAGAATAGCTTAGAAAATAAATAGATCTACCTGAAGACCTCTTGGGCACATAACCAAAAGATGCCCCGCCATGCCCCAGGGGTACATGTTCCACTATATTCATAGTAGCCTTATTTGTGATAGATAAAAGTTCTAAACAACCCAGATGTCTCACAAATGGAAGAATGGATACAGAAAATGTGGTTCATTTACACAATGGAATACTACTCAGCTATTAAGAATGAAGACATCACCAGTTTTTCAAGCAAATGGATGGAACTAGGAAATATCCTGAGTGAGGTAACTCAGAACCAAAAGGACATGCATGGTATGCACTCACTAATAAGTGGATATTAGCTATAAAAAATACAGAATACCCAGGACATAACACACAGGACTCAAGAAGGTTAACAAGCTGTAGGACCCAAGTGAAGATGCCTCAATCCCACTTGGGAGGGGGAAGAAAGCAGTCACGATGGCAGAAGGAGGGAGGGTCCTGGGTGGGAGAGGGAACAGGGAAGGGAAGAGTTGAACATGATTATTGGTATTGGGGGGAGGGGTGAACAGAACTGAAGCCCTGAGGCCTGCAGAAAGAATGGAGACAGGCAACCTTAGGAGGTCAGAGATTGGGCAGACCCTCCAGAATGCAGCAGAGACCTGGGAGGTGAGAGACTCTCAGGACTCAACTGGAGGGACCTCGGATGAAATGCTCGACAGTGGGGAGTTTGAATCCACCTCTAGTGGAGGGACAAGTAGAGGGATGGGGCTGCCACCCCACAGTCAAAAGCTCTGGCCCAGAATTGTTCCTGTCTGAAGGAACTGCAGGGAAAAACTGGAGAAGAGAATGAGAGAAAGGAGGTCCAGTGACAGGCCCAAATTGAGATCCAGTTCAAGCAGAGGCCCAGGGCTCTGACACTGTTACTGATGCCGTGGTGCGCTTGCAGACAGGCGCCTAGCGTGACTGCTATCTGAGTCGCCCAAAAAAGCAGCTGAAAGAGTCAGATGCAGGCACCAGCATCCAACCAATGTACTGGACAGAAGCTGGGGACACCTGCGGTTTAATTGGGGAAAAACTGAAAGAAACTGAGGAGGAGGACAGGTGGACCCCATACAAAGACCAGAAACCTCCACTGATCTGGACCCCCAAGATCTCTCCAACACTGAGACACCAACCAGGCAGCATACACCAGCTTATACGAGGTCTCTGACACATACACAGCAGAGGTTTGCCTGTTCTGACCTCAGCGAGAGAAGATGTGTCCAACTCTCCAGATACTTGAAGGTCCAGGGAGTGAGGAGGTCTAGAGGGGTGGGGGGGTGAAGACATCCTCTTTGTTATGGGGAAGGGCCAGAGGAAGAGGTATGGGATGGGGAGTGGTCAGGAGGGGGGCAGACCGGGATGGGGGTGAAGTCTGGACTATAAAAAATAATTAAATAATAAAAAATGAATTAAAAAGAGAATAGCTTACAACATTCATGTGAGCTTCAGGATTCTTGTTTGGTTCAAATAAACAAAATGTTTTTCCAAATCCATGGACAAGGCACATTATTGTCAGCAGCCACAGCATTTTAATCCTGCAGGGAAATAGTGATTTTCGTGAAGGAACAAAAGACATGGTACTATCTGTCTCAGTTTATTGCATATACATTATGTCCATATGTAATCTTCCATAACTGAAAATGTTCATATTGTATAATAAGAACCTTAAGTGAACTCAAAAATTTTAAAATGAATACTCACAGCAGTAAAAAAGGGACAAAAAAGCTTAGATATAATTAAAGATCAGCTTACATATAACTAAAATTTGACAATAAGTTTAATAAACGATATCTGTCTGTCCCTTAGCTGTTCCTGAAAACCAAATAATTCTAACTAATTTCCTGATAAATCCTCACAGATGACTATTTGAGATTCATCCCAAAGGACTTAAGATTAGTATGTAATTTATTGGTTAATGATTTTAAAACGTTACTTAATTCAAAGCCCTTTAGAACATTGGCATCAGAATGAGGATAGGAGAAAAGGTTAACAGTGATAGCAGAGATGGATGAAAAGCCAGGCGAATGGATTTCCCCATGTTGAAGATGTGCATTCCAAGGAATCCTTTCTAGCCACCATATCTTACCTTGCCTTCTTTCACAACAATGTGTAGCACACGTATCCCACCACTGTTCTTTGAACTTCTTAAATATGTGCTTTAAAAACACAGTCATGAGCCATAAATATCTCTTTTCCATCCCCTACAAGCCTTATCTTAAAGTGCTATTTGTGTGCACAGTTTTAACAATCACAAAATTGTCGATTTAGGTGGACCCTACAGATAGCATCCCTGTTCCTGTCTCAGGTGCAGAATATGGCTTCTTGTCTTTTTTTCATTTTACTTTATTTTATTATTCAATTCCCTATTATCAAGATACCAAGAAAGCTAAAAAAGAGATACATATTAGCCAAATAATCTTATTAATAAAATCAGCCTGTGAATGAAAACCTTCCTGTTGTGCCCACTGTGTAAATACCATCTAAATGACATCTAAATAACATTCTGCTGTTTTAATACTGAGCCTAAAGCCATATAATTCTTAGATTATCATACTCACTGTTACCAAATATGAATGTTTTTGATTTCTTGTAGTCTAAATGAAATTTTAATTTTCCTTTTTCCCATCCTGCTCCTTATAAATATACCATGAATGTATTTTTTGGATGACCTTTCCAAAAAAATGGACAGTGCCTTCTTTAACCATGCACTTGGATGCTTGTCAAATGAGACGTCAAATGCTGCAAAGCTCTCAAGATCAACATGGTCTCTTAGCCCCAGGCTCATCGCCTGCCAATATCCTCCTTCACCACATCCCAGGCCTTAGTGTGAATACTGAAGCTTTCTGTAGATTTTAAGCTGGATTTCAACTCATCAGGCTGTATGTTCCTCAAAACGGTAATTGGAACCGTATTTCCTTTTCTGAATAATTTGAAAACTGCCATATACAGAATTACAGATGAGTCAAGATACAGTTGGTGATTGTAAACAAAGCCGCTTTAAAGACATTTTTTCCCTGTAACAGACTTAAGAGCAACATGTGTATAAATTTGGGAGATGGCACCTTCAGAACATAAAAATGACAATGAATTGCTGTTTTAAAAGCTTCAGAAAAATCTATCCCTATGTTCCCAGAAAAAAAGAATCTGGCATATTGATAGCAGGAAATGCATATGGTACTACTTGAATGTCTTACGTCTCAGGGTCTATTGCTGGGAGGTTGGTGTTCAGAACTACAGTGCAAACACAGTGGAATCTTTTGGAAATGGAACCTTGTTGGAATTACTAGGTCAGGAGGACCTCACCACAAAATGGATCAATGCTGTATTTCAGAAGTAGGTCAGGTATGGGTGGAAGTGGCGTTTCCAAAGGAAATTTTGTTATAAAAATAAGCAAAAAGGGCATTTGGCTTGTTTCTATCGCTTGAATCCTAGATGTCTAGGTGACCTCTTCTCCATGCGCTTCTTACTGTGTTAAAGCTGCCTGGCATTTTGCCAGCCCCAGAACTGAGCACCCACCATGTTCTAAAATCTACAGACGATTGAGCCATAATTCATCCACTGTGTGGGGTTTTCTTTCAGACTCAGAAATTGGGCAAGATCATTGTTCAAATCTGTTCTAAATAAATATTTATTTATTTATTTCTTACTGTAAGAAAGAATTTATATGTAAATTCTTTCTTACAGTAAACATCTTGAGCACAATTATACCCACTCGTAAAGTACACGTGGTGACAATGATTTATAAAATTTTTATATAAAAATATAAGTAAAATGTGCTGTCTCACAAGATAGGTCTACTATTATTAACATTTCCACGTGTTACATTAAAGTTCTCTATATAGGAGCTTCTCTGTAAGTTCATTTCGCAGGTTATCTCTTGTTGCATTCTCTCTGGATTTCTAATCTCTGCAATTAGAACCCTTAATCTTTTGTTCATAGCCTATGACTTTGTAATTCCTGTTTTGTACAAACTATTTCTTCATGGAGTATCATACCTCATAAGTTTGTCTTCCTGGTTTGTTTGTGCTCTTGATTTTGAAGCTAATTCATTGATACTGTTACTGACAGTACAGCCAGAATATAGATTCTCAGTTAGTCTACTCCAATGTTGCTGTTTAATCTAATTAAAATATTTTACAGTGTGAATCGTTCCAACTTCTCTGTTAAGTGGGGTTTATTTTTGTATTTTATTCTAGAATATATAGGTTTTTTTAGTGTCTTAATTCTTTTTTTTTTAATTTTCTATATTCTTTGTTAACATTCCAAAGGTTTTCCCCTTTCCCAGTTCTCCCCCACCATACGTCCCATAAGTCCTCTCCACCCCCAACTATTCCCCAATCAATCCCCCACCCACCATTTCTCTGTTCTGGATCTACAAAACAGGATCCAATCTTTTCAGGCCCAGGGTCCTCTCCTTTCTTCTTCTTCTTTCTTCATTTTTATATGGCTTTATTTTCTTTTTCTTTTCCTTTAGTTCTTCCATGTTATATAGGAAAATCACCTGAACAAAAGGGACGACAATGCTTGCAGAACAGAGACCCAAAAGTAGAGTGGTGAATATAAGTATGAATGCATATTACATCACAGAAGAAATATACTATTTCTTTTATTAATTCATTCAGGGGGCTATGGTTAAGATGCTGGCCTAACCTCTTAATTCCCTATAGGAATTAATTCTGAAAGCTGGCATGAAGAGTCAAATCTTCAGAGTTCTGATATCTTTTTTTTAAGACAAAGGTATTTCTCTGGTATACATTGTATCAATAATTTCCCAGTTATGAAGGGAATCATTATCACAATTGATCTCACTTCTGATTTTGTACCTGTCATCTCTGTCTTTGGTCTGTCCTCTTTATATGCATATTGGTAGGAATCTGGCCAGATAATAAGTTAATCAGGGGAAAAATTTATCTGACTTATAAAATTGCTTTCCTGCCTCTTTTCAGAAGTAAATATTGAATACATTCCATCAGATGTCACAAAGAAATGGATAGTAACTGATTATTCTACTATATGTTTAAGTTAAACATGTTTAATTTAAAGTGTTTCAGCTAACCATAGAGTTAAAAAAAAACTTAAAATGCAGTTGGCTGAACTAAATATATCTTAAAAATAATCTATGGAGAAATATTGGAAGACAAAATGTAGAGCTGATCATGATTGTTCATGCCACATCTAGGAGGTAAAGATAAGATGATCATCCCTGGGTTCATTGGGGCTTCCGTACGCAGTGAGTTCCTGGGTAACCATGGTCATGTACACTCATTCCTGCATATAAGCTATAGAAGATCTAAGACACAAACTTTACTGGGACACAGGGATCATAGAATTTATTGTTAAAATCATCCTTTTTTAATAGTTTTCTAATACTTAGATTTTTTTCCAATAGAATTTAACGATGTCTATATGACTCTGCCCAGTTCTTTTCTTTTTTATTCGATATATTCTTTATTTACATTTCAAATGATTTCTCCTTTCCTGGCTCCCCCTTCCCCAAAAGTCCCATAATCCCTCTTCCCTCCCCCTGCTCCCCCATCCATCCCTTCCCATTTTCCTGTCCTGGTATTCCCCTACACTGCTGCACTGAGCCTTTCCAGAACCAGGGGCCACTCCTTCCTTCTTCTTGGACATCATTTGATATGTAGATTGTGTCTTGGGTATTCCAAGTTTCTAGGCTAATATACGCTTATCAGTGAGTGCATACCAAGGGTGTTCTTCTGAGACTGGGTTACCTCACTTAGGATAATGTTCTCCAACTCCATCTATTTGTCTAAGAATTTCATGAATTCATTGTTGCTAATGGCTGAATAGTACTGCATTGTGTATATGTTCAACATTTTTTTTTGTATCCATTCCTCCATTGAGGGACATCAGGTTGTTTCCAGCTTCTGGTTATTATAAATAGGGCTGCTATGGACATATTAGAGCATGTATCCTTATTACATGCTGGAGGATCCTCTGGGTATATGCCCAGGAGTGGTATAGCAGGGTCGTCTGGAAGTGTCGTGCCCAGTTTTCTGAGGAACCAACAGATTGATTTCCAGAGTAGTTGTACCAGCTTGCAATCCCACCAGCAGTGGAGGAGTGTTCCTCTCTCTCCACATCTTTGCCAACACCTGCTGTCTCCTGAGTTTTTAATCTTAGCCATTCTGACTCATATGAGGGGAAGTCTCAGGGTTGTTTTGATTTTCATTTCCCTAATGACTAATGATGTTGAACATTTCTTAAGGTGCTTCTCAGCCATCCTAAGATCTTCAGGTGAAAATTCTTTGTTTAGCTCTATACCCCATTTTTAATAGTGTTATTTGGTTTTCTGGGATCTAACTTCTTGAATTCTTTGTATATATTGGATAGTAGCCCTCTGTCAGATGTAGGGTATGTGAAGATCTTTTCCTATTTTGTTGGTTGCTCATTTGTCCTTTTGACAGTGTCCTTTGCCTTACAGAAACTTTGTAATTTTATGAGGTACCATTTGTTAATTCTTGATCTTAACGCATAAGCTATTGGTGTTCTGTTCAGGAACTTTTCCCCTGTGCTGATGTCCTCCAGGGTCTTCCCCAGTTTCTTTTCTATTAGTTTCAGTGTATCTGGCTTTATGTGGAAGTCTTTGATCCATTCTGAGTTGAGCTCAGTACAAGGAGATAAGAGTGGATCAATTCGCATTCTTCTGCATGCTGAACTCCAATTGAACCAGCACCATTTGTTGAAAAGGCTATCTTTTTTCCACTGGATGTTTTCAACTCCTTTCTTGAAGATCAAGTGGCTATAGGTGTGTGGGTTCATTTCTGGGTCTTCAATCTTATTCCATTGATCTACCTGCCTGTCACTGTACCAATACTATCTATGCAGTTTTTAAAGCTATTGCTCTGTAGTATTGCTTGAGGTCCAGGATACTGATTTCCACAGAAGTTCTTTTACTGTTGAGTACAATTTTAGCTATCCTGGGTTTTTTGTTATTTCAGATGAATTTGAGAATTGCTCTTTCTAACTGTATGAAGAACTGAGTTGGGATTTTGATGGGCCTTGCATTGAATCTGTATATTGCTTTTGGCAAGATGGCCATTTTAACTATATTAATCCTGTCAATCCACGAACATGGAAGATTTTTCCATTTTCTGAGGTCTTCTTCAATTTCCTTCTTCAGAGACATGAAGTTCTTGTCATACAGAACTTTCACTTGTTTGGTTAGAATCACACCAAGATACTTTATATTGTTTGTGGCTATTGTGAAGTGTGTCATTTCCCTAATTTCTTTTTCAGCCTGCTTATCCTTTGAGTATAGGAAGGCTACTGATTTGCTTGAGTTGATTTTATCAGCAGCCACTTTGCTGAAGTTGTTTATCAGCTGTAGAGTTCTCTGGTGGAGTTTTTTGGGTCACTTAAGTATACTATCATATCATCTGCAAATAGTGATAGTTTGACTTCTTTGTTTCCAAATTGTATCCCGTTGACCTCCTTATGTTTTCGAATTGCTCTTGCTAGTACCTCAAGTACTATATTGAAAAGATATGGAGAGAGGGAGCAGCCTTTTCTAGTCCCTGATTTTAGTGGGATTGCTTCAAGTTTCTCTCCATTTAGTTTGATGCTGGCAACTGGTTTGCTGTATATTGCTTTTACTATGTTTAGGTATGAGCCCTGAATTCCTGTTCTTTCCAAGACTTTTAGTATGAAAGGATGCTGAATTTTGTCAAATGCTTTTTTAGCATCTAATGAAATGACCATGTGATTTTTTTCTTTGAGTTTGTTTATGTAGTGGATTGCATTGATGGATTTCCGTATATTGAAACATCCCTGCATTCCTGGGATGAAGCCTACTTGATCATGGTGAATGACCATTTTGATGTGTTCTTGGATTCGGCTGCCAAGAATTTTATTTAGTTTTGCCTCTATGTTCATAAGGGAAATTGGTCTGAAGTTCTGTTTCTTTGTTGGATCTTTGTGTGGTTTTGGTATCAGCGTAATTGTGGCTTCGTAGAATGATTTGGGTAGTGTTCCTTCTGTTTCTATTTTGTGCAATAGTTTGAAGAGTATTGGTGTTAGGTCTTCTTTGAAGGTCTGATAGAATTCTTCACTAAAACCATCTGGTCCTGAGCTTTTTTTTTTTTTTTTTTTTTTTTTTTGGTTGGAAGACTTTCTATGACCCCCCTCTATTTCTTTAGGGGATCTGGGACTGTTTAGATGATTTATTTGATCCTGATTTAATTTTTTATTGGATATATTCTTTATTTACATTTCATTTCCCTTTTCCTGGTTCCCTGCGCCCCAAAAAGGTCCCATATGCCCTTTTCCCTCACCCTGTTCCCCCATCCACCCCTTTCCACTTCCCTGTTCTGGTATTCCCCTTCACTGACACATTGAGCCTTTCCAGAACCAGGGTCCACTCCTTCCTTCTTCTCAGACATCATTTGGTATGTGGATTGTGTCTTTGGTATTCCAAGATTCTAGGCTAATATCCCCTCATCAGTGAGTGCATACCATGGGTATTCTTTTGAGACTGGGTTACCTCATTTAGTATGATGCTCTCCAGCTCCATCCATTTCTCTAAAATTTCATGACTTCATTGTTTCTAATGGCTGAATAGTACAATAGTACTCCATTATGTGTGTGTGTGTGTGTGTGTGTGTGTGTGTGTGTGTGTATATATATATATATATATATATATATATATATATATATATATATATATATATATATACACGTATATATCTCACATTTTTTTGTGTCCATTCCTCCGTTCAGGGATATCTGGGTTCTTTCCAGCTTCTGGCTATTATAAATAAGGCTGCTATGAACATAGTAGAGCATGAATCCTTATTGCATGGTGGGGAATCTTCTGGTTATATGCTCAGGAGTGGTATGGCAGGGTCCTCCCGAAGTATCATGTCCAGTTTTCTGAGGAACCACTAGACTTATTTCCAGAGTGGTTGTACCAGCTTGCAATCCCACCAGCAGTGGAGGAGTGTTCCTCTTTCTCCACATCCTTGCCAACACCTGCTGTTTCCTGAATTTTTAATCTTAGCCATTCTGACTGGTGTGAGGTGAAATCTCAGGGTTGTTTTGATTTTCATTTCCCTAATGACTAATGATATTGAACATTTCTTAAGGTGCTTCTCAGCCATCCTAAGATCTTCAGGTGAAAATTCTTTGTTTAGCTCTATACCCCATTTTTAATAGTGTTATTTGGTTTTCTGGGATCTAACTTCTTGAATTCTTTGTATATATTGGATAGTAGCCCTCTGTCAGATGTAGGGTATGTGAAGATCTTTTCCTATTTGATTTTCATTTCCCTAATGACTAATGATGTTGAACATTTCTTAAGGTGCTTCTCAGCCATCCAAAGTTCTTCAGGTGATTTAATTTTGATATTTGGTATCTGTCTTGGAAATTGTCCATTTCCTCCAGATTCTCCAGTTGTGTTGAGTATAGGCTTTTGTAGTAAGATTGGATGATTTTTTGAATTTCCTCCGTTTCTGTTGTTATATCTCCCTTTTAATGTCTAGTTTTGTTTATTTGGATACTGTCTCTGTGCCCTTTGGTTAGTCTGGCTAAGGGTTTATCTATCTTGTTGATTTTCTCAAAGAGCCAGCTCTTGGTTTTGTTGATTCTTTGTATGGTTTTCTTTGTTTCCACTTGATTGATTTCAGCCCTGAGTTTGATGATTTCCTGACTTCTACTCCTCCTGGGTGAATTAGCTTCTTTTTGTTCCAGAGTCTTCAGGTCTGACATTAGGCTGCTAGTGTATATGCTCTCTCCCTTTTCTTTTTGGGGGCACCCAGGGCTATGAGTTTTCCTTTTAGCACTGCTTTCATTGTGTCCCATAGATTTGGGTATGTTGTGCCTTCATTTTCACTAAATTCTAAAAAAGTCCTCGATTTCTTTCTTTATTTCTATTTTGGCCAAAGTATCATTGAGTAGAGTATTGTTCAGCTTCCATGTGTATGTGCTTTCTGTTGTTTTTCTTGGTATTGAAGACCACTTTTACTCCATAGTGATCTGATAGGAGGCATGAGATTAGTTCGAACTTCTTATATTTGTTGAGGTCTGTTTTGTGACCAATTATATGGTCGATTTTGTGGAATGTACCATGAGGTGCTGAGAAAAAGGTATATTCTTTTGCTTTAGGATGAAATGTTCTATATATATCTGTTAAGTCCAATTGGTCCAAAGCTTCAATTAGTTTCACCGTGTCCCTGTTTAGTTTCTGTTTTCCTGATTAGTCCATTGAGGATAGTGAAGTGTTGAAGTCACCCACAATTATTGTGTTAGGTGCAATATGTGCTTTGAGCTTTAGTAAAGTTTCTTTTACGAAAGAGGGTGCCCTTGCATTTGGAACATAGATGTTCAGAATAGAGAGTTCTTCGTGGTGGATTCTTCCTTTGACTAGCAAGAAGTGTCCTTTTGTGTCTGTTTTGATGACTTTAGGTTTGAAATCAGTTTTATCTGATATTAGGATGGCTACTCTCACTCGTTTTCTGAGACCATTTGCTTGTAAAATTGTCTTCCAGCCTTTTACTCTAAGGTAGTGTTTGTCTTTGACACTGAGGTATGTTTTCTGTATGCAGCAAAATGTAGGCTCTCTCCAGTTTCTTTTTGGAAGCCCTTACAACTATGTTTTCCTCTTGGCACTGCTTTCATTGTGTCCCATAAGTTTGGGTATGTTGTGCCTTCATTTTCATTTAGTTTGTGTTTCCCTGATCTGTCCACTGAGGAGAGTTAGGTGTTGAAGTCACCCACAATTATTGTGTAGGATGTGATGTGTGCTTTAAGCTTTAGTAAAGTTTCTTTTACAAATGAAGGTGCCCTTGTATTTGGAGCATAGATGTTCAGAATTGAGAGTTCTTCTTGGTAGATTTTTCCTTTGATGAGTATAAAGTATCCAGTGTCTGAGAAATCTTTGGGATCTAGGTTATTTGCGACTGCTGGTCCCCCTACAGGCTTCTTCCAGCTTTCCCCTAATCCTACCACAGGGTTCAGCAGCTTCTGTCCATTGGTTGTGTGCAAATATATGCATCTGACTCTTTCAGCTGTTTGTTGGGTATTTCGGAGGGCAGGCATAATAGTTCCCTTTTTGTGAGTGCTTCATATCCTCAGTAATAGTGTGAGGTCTTGGAGCCTCCCATTAAGCAGGATTCCACTCTGGGCCTGTCAGTAGACCTTCTTTTCCTCAGGCTCCTCTCCATTTCCCTCCCAGGATAGCAGTCCCATCCCTCACCTGATGCCTGTCTTTCTGCTAGAGGTGGGTTCTACAAGTTCCCTCTCCCCAATGTAGGGCATTTCATCTAAGGATCCTCTATTTGAATCCCGAGAGTCTTTCACCTCCCAGGTCTCTGGTATATTCGGGAAGATTCCCCCAACCTCCTACCTCCTGTGGTTGCATGTTTCCCTTCTTTGTGACTGCCCTAGGGGATTTCAGTTTTTTTTCTCCCACCCAGTACCGGATCATGTTCTGTCCTCTACCCCCATTCCTCTTTATGTCCTATGTCCCTCCCTCTATTCTTGTAGTTGGTTTCTTCTCCCTCCCAAGTGGGACTGAGGCATACTCACTTGGGCCTTTCAGCTTGTTGAGCTTTTTGAGTTCTGTGAATTCTATCTTGCATATTTGGTACTTTTTTTGGTTTGGCTAATATCCATTTATTAGTGATTATATACTATGCATGTCTTTTTGTATCTAAGTTACTTCACTCAGGATAATATTTTCTAGTTCCATCCATTTGCCTGCAAATCTCAGGATGTCCTCTTTCTTAATAGCTAAGTAGTATTCCTTTGTGTAAAGGAAACACATTTCTGTATCTATTTTTCTGTTGTATGTCATCTGAATTGTTTCTAGCTTCTGGCTATCACAAACAAGGCCACTTGGTCGATGAAGAAGCAAAGACTGAAATTATAGACATTTTAGAATTTAATGAAAATGAAGGTACAACATAGCAAAATTCTGGGACACAATGAAAACAATGGCAAGGGGAAAAGTTATAGCTCTCAGTTACTCAAAAAAAAAAAAACCTGGAGAAAGTATACACTCCCAGCTTGACAGCACACCTGAATGCTCTAAAACTAAAAGAAGCAAATATACCCAAGAGAAATAGATGGCAAGAAACAATCAAACTCAGGGCTGAAATCAACTGAATAGAAACAAAGAGAGCAATACAAAGAACAAACAAAACTAAAAGATGGTTCTTTGAGAGAATCAACAAGATAGATAAATCCCTAGCCAAACTAATGAAAGGGCCCAGAGGCAGTATCCAAATTAACAAAATCAGAAATGAAAAGAGAGATAACAACAGAAACAGGAAATTTAAAAAAAAAATCAGATCCTACTACAAAAGCCTATACTCAAAATTGGAAAACCTAGATGAAATGGATGGTTTTCTAGATAGATACCACATACCAAAGTTAAATCAAGAGAAGGTAAACTATCTAAACAGGCCCATATCCCATAAGGAAATAGAAGAAGTTATTAAAAATAAACTCCCAACCAAAAAAATTAATCTTCTTGCTACATCTCCATCTCTGTTTATTTATTTACAGTAGAAGACATATTTTATGTAATCCATTTTACCCAATATGTCACTTAAACTTTGATTATTACATATTCTATATCTTTTTTTAATAAAATTATTTTTAACAGGAGCGTGCTTTTCCTGTAGCAAATCTCAACTTTATCTTGTCACATTTTGATGACTCACTAGCTACAAAAGATTAGTTTCTACCAAAACCAACAATTTTTGAATTTTCAAACTGGGGAGGGGCATGTGGTATTTGAGATTCTCTGGCTCTTTTTTTTTTCCAGCTTTGAAGAACAGGAGATGCAGTGAGACACATGTATTTAGGTCACGTGTGTCTATGGGGGAAGACACATGAGATTAAATAACCATGGTACATTTCTAAATCCCAGAGTAAATATTGATTTTTGGGCATCATGGTACATAAGCTTTTACATGCGTAAGTTTGAAGTTGACGCAACTGGTGTTCTTTAATGTCAATTGTGTTGTTTTTCCACCAGCTAGAGCTTATTATTGCATTCCTCCAGTTGCTAATTGCTCATTTCACACTGCTTATGCCAATTTGAAAGACTAATATCTATAACTTTCTTAAATATGCATACTAAAAATTTAAATCCATATATCAACATTAAAAATTTAGTATTATCAAAATTGCAAACCAATTCAAAACATGCTGGTCAATTCCTCAGAAAGACTGCCTAAGAGGCTATCACTGAATATCATGTTGAAAGCAAAGCCAATACCCTCATTACACTGTAATAACCTTGCTCTATTCCATCTTAAACTAAGTCCAACATAAGGAACCTGATTCTTCCTAAGGATAAGTTCATGACAATTATGAAAAAAATCTTATGTCAACAAAACAGTTGTTAATACCATTTTTGAAAAGCATTGTTAGTTATTCAGTTTATTAATGATATAAAATATTTCAAATCATAAAAGCATGGTTCTATTTCTGTCCACTACTGGTTTAATATTTTCAAAATACTGAATTTTGAAATGTGCATATTCTTTTATTTTGTATAATTTAATATTATTTTGAAATGGGTAAAATACTTAAGTGTTTTTCATAGAATGAAAATATTTTCTGAATCACTACTGAAAAATTTGTAAGTTCTTATCTACCTGATAATTTTTGAGGTCATTCCTACATATTTTAAATATACACACTTTAATGATATTAAGTTCGATATTATTTTATTATAAAACAACTAACTATATCACCTAAAATTATGTCTTTGTTATATAAATTGTCATTTAAGGTAAATAGTAGGGTTTACATGTTGAAATAGAGGTGTTAAAGTCAATAGAGTGCTAAATAAATAAGTGGAATATTACTCAACTGTATGCAACTGTCTAGTCTTAGCAAGCTTTCACATGTCCATGAAGAAGACATGGGCAAAAGTGTCAATCTCAGACATTGCTCTGTTCACTAATTTTTATGATGGTGAAAAATTCAAATGAAGAATACTTACAGAATGCTCATAAAAGGTCATATCTTAAGGCATCATTGAGAAATTAGGATTTTTTTGTTTGTGTTATACACATTCAGTGAGCTCTGTAAAATACATGGGGACTTCTGTTCTAATTAGTTTGGTGTGAAATCAATCCCTTCCATTATTCCACAACCACCTCCACCACTACCAACAAAATAAAATACCATTCTTTGTTTAAATATGAAATTATTCCATTTTAACTCCTCTTTTTTGAGAGTTCTTTTTAGCATGTCTCTACTCAAATGTAACATATGTACTAACCTACTGTGATGGTTTTCTTCTGATATTCATTATCACTATTATTATGTTTCATGCTTAAACTGGTAATAGCTCTTCCTTTTATTCCTTCAATACCATCATTAGACAGTTCATCTTATGTTGCTCTAAATGAACCAGTGATCCAGTCTAGCTTTCCTGAAATCCATATTCAATTATCGCAAATTGGTAGCACAAAATCAAGAATAGTTCTCAGCATGATTTGTTCTTTCTTTCTTTCTTTCTTTCTTTCTTTCTTTCTTTCTTTCTTTCTTTCTTTTTCTTTCATAGAAACTGCTCAGAAGAATATCATCACCTATGGCTACAAAACAAAACTAAAGCCTTCCTCAAGGTTTAATTGGTTAGTTCTATTACATGATGAGATAAATCCAGAGCAATCAAAGTCAAATGACTATAGAGTAATGTCTTGATGTCTAAAAAATACTTCTATCAGTAGAACACTGTAACAATGTCATTAGTGGAGAATCCTGGTGGTGGCCTAATGTATTCCTGCATAATACATTTCCATTCCCTCTACATGTTGTTGGGAACTAAATTCCCTAATAAATATAAATCCATTCCAACTGTCGTAAAATTGTAAGGGATTTAAAAATCTCTGGTTAATAAATTATGATGGTCTTTGTATAATGAAAAGGGAAAGATTTAAGTGATTTCCACATGAAGCGGAATCCATCTCCCTGCATGTGACATATCTAGAGACATATTTTTCAGTTTGTCTAAATCTAATTTTTCATTGTTCCTGTATATTCTCAAAGAATTCATTTATAGCTATAAAGTAGAATATATATAACTATTTTTAAGTAGAATATATGTCAAAATGAAATAACACAGAAGGTAATATGCTATGAAATACACACCCACACACACACACACACACACACACAGAGAGAGAGAGAGAGAGAGAGAGAGAGAGAGAGAGAGAGAGAGAGAATTAAGCCAATGAACTAAAGAAGGCTTAAGATGGACTGAAGATGGCCTTCTGTGCTCAGTCATATGGAATGTAAGAAATAGTACCCTAGATACCAGAAGGCTGCAACATCTCAGGAGCTAAGAAAAGGCATATGTCCTGAATCTGGGACACCAGAAAGATATTATCACAACCCAGATAACTTCCTTCAGTGCTCCCTCCTTCCTTGATGATCTCTAAGAAGAGTGGATGTCATATGGCTGAAAACACCACTCCTTGGCTGCGTGTAGCAAGTAGAAACAAGGCTGCAGTCTTTATAAACTACAAGCCCATTCTCAGATCCCAAGAACTGCAAACTGTCTCCATTACTCTGCCTATCTTCAGAGACAAATGAATAACAGATGAAGGTTTTTTTCCTACCAAGTCTTATTATATATTATATATATTTAATGTACTTATATGTGTACACACACATACATATACACACATACATACACACATGTACACACACACTATGTATGTGTGTGTGTTGAACTAATACTGGTAAAAGAGTAAGATATCTTAAAAGAGACCCAAACAGTGTTTTTTTCAATGTTAAGTTAATGCAAGAAAGAGAAGGCATATGTAGCTATGAGGTCAGACTTTCTAAAAGTTTGTTTGTCATAATGTCTGATCTACCCAGGTACAGGAGTCAAGGTCCCTTTCTTCCTGGCATCCATGTTTCTGTTTTCTTTTCTAAACATCTTTACTCACTTTAAGGAAATGCTACTTACTGTTTTCTTGGGATACATACTTTATAACTCAAACTTTGCATGTTATTTCATTTGATATTTTTTCTTTGTTAATTCTTAAAATCCAAACAATTAGTTCTGGTGGGATATTGCATTTTATCCTTGTTGACAGTCTTTCTGAGCAGGCAAGATAGAATCTTGGGTTGTTTTGATTTGTCGGCCAATGATGTTGAATGCCCTTTCATGCAAGTTTTAGATATTGTGTTTCTTTTCAAAAGTCTGTTTATTTTGTTTGTTCATGCACTGCTAAGATCACATCATGTGCTGTGGAGTTTTCTATGTTCTTTCCATTCTGGACTGTATCCTTATTAGGTATAGAGCTGGCAGCCACTTCCTCCATCCTTAGGATCACTTCTCACGTGCCTCTTTTTCCTTGGTTGTGCTGGAACCTTGTAGTTTTATGCAATCTCCTTTGTCTGTCTATTTCCTGAGCTATCCTCCCTCCTCTCAAGGAAGCTGCTGCCTATGGCTGTACTGTAAAGCTCTTCTGTGCTTTCTTCTAATCATTTTAGAGTTAAAGGGCTTACGTTAATGTCTTTGAATTACAGGGGTGAATGAAGGAGAAGGATCTCAGGTCAATGGCATAGACCAGATTTCCCCTAACTAAGGAAAGACACAGATAAAGGAAGCTCGTGGTGGACAAAATACAACACCAAAAGGAACCTTCTTGTGGCATATTAGAATTAAAATTCTAAAAATTAAAAAGAGAAAAAAGGTGTATGTGGTAAAAGGAAATCACAAGGCAAATATGAAGGAAAATCTGCTGCCTCAGCATTTATACCTTTGAGTCCAATGCCATTTCCCCTACTAAGAGGACCCTGGCACTCTCTCAGTATACATTGCCTATTGGACCTGGTGGTCTCTGCCTTTGGTGACATGACTGTTTTATTTGATTGTGCGTTTGGGGACTATCAAATTTCTATTGACTATGTAAACACTGTTACTAACAGGCAGTAATGTGTTTATTGGATATTAATAAAACTGATCTTTAAAGTCTCCCTGAAGGGATGCCTCAGGGATGTGATGACATCAGTCAATTATGTAATGCCTATTCTCCACCTTGTCACCCAGTCAGGGATGTGATGACATCACTCAATTATGTAATAAATATTCTTTACCATGTAACCTTCTCACAAGCTCCATTTCATTTGCTGTGCACAAAATATCTTTTTTCTTTCTGATTTTTCTTTTCTTTATTTTTAAATTAACTTATTTATTTGCATTTCAAACACTGCTCTCCTCCTGGTCCCCTTCCCAGAGTTCTTCAACAATTCCTCCCCCCTTTGCCTTTTAGAGGGTCCTCCCCTACCCACCCACCCACTCTTACCACTCTCACCCCTGGCATCCCCCTTTCCTGGGACAACAAGTCGCTATATGTTTAGGCCCATTCTATCCCACTGAGACAAGGGAGTCCTCTGTTACATATGTGCCAGGGGCCATGGACCAGCCCATGTGTGCTCTTTGGTTGGTGGCTGAGTCTCTGGGAGCTCCCAGTGATCCAGGCTGGTTGACACTTGGCCTTCTAATGGAGTTGCCATGCCCTTCATCTCCTTCAATCAAACATTGATATTCTGTTTTGGCAACCTCTGAGAAAAGTCACCAGCTGTCTAGAAAATGTTATTCTATGGTACACACACACACACACACACACACACACACACACACACACGGGTTTAATCACATATTGGCTTCAAGGAAAATGCTGGATGTTCAATTGCTTTATGGCCTGTAGCCAAATTCTAAAATAAATATTATTTCCATTGGAATTATGGAACATTACAGCTTTATATGATCCTCGAGTGGATGGTTAAGGCCTTTTTTTTCAGCTTCGTTTGTCTTCCTTTGCCCTGCGGACATGTGATGGCATTTCCTCAGTCTCAGGTGTGAAACACCTTAGCTTTTACCAAAAAGGGAAAAATATTATGCTTATCTTTCGCTGACCCACATTCTATTTCATCTTAATTGCATTGTAAGTTGGAAAACATATCACTGAATTTGTAGAACAACACAAACATAATTCAGGTTTTCTTTGTAGAATCTATTTTCCAGGTTGAACTTAGGACATCTCTCTGGATCTCCTTGCTCCTCTTCACAATGTGGTGACAGTGAATATTTCAATTTGTCACTTTTTGTTTTTCTTTTTGTTTTTGGAGACAGGATTCCACCATGTGGCCCTTGCTGTCCTGGAACTTTCTATAGACCAGGTTGGCCTCAAACTCACAGAGATTTGCCTACCTCTATCCCCTGAGTCCTGGGATTCAAGGCATATAACACCTAGCTTTGTTTCTAACTTTTAATTTGACCCTAAGTTAATTTAGTGATGACAGGAGACTAGACCTGACTTAGGGTACAGTTTGTGATTCCATGTTCAATAGCAGAAGGAGAAGTAACAGAAGAATGGAAAAAAATATATAAGTTTACAATGGGAAAGAGTAAAGGGATATTTAAGGAATTTAAATGTGTTGACATTTCTGCTTATTTATTCATTGAATTATTAGATGATATATTTTTGTACATATTAATTCTAAATTTGAACATTCAGTATATACTAGAGTTTATATTTTGTAGTCCTCTGTTTACATTGTTTCTAATATTGATTGTACAGTCTTCTATGTATTGGGACGGTATTTCCTTAGGTTTCAAATTTTAGGAGTGATTTAAATATCACCATTAAACTTTATTTTAAAATTTAATGTGCATTACAATAACTTAGATATGGGATCCTAAAGAGGCTATTTGTTCATGAGGTCTCATGAATATATTATTCTCTCCATGATTGAATAAATGTACTGATTATTGAACAACTTAAGATTCAGTCATTTATAATATCCAGATATGGTCTGTATCTTAGTATGCCTATTTTCCCATGAGGTGCCTGGGTGAGAACTCCCACAGCAAGAGTTTTTACCTGAATGAGCTTGTAGCTCAGTAGATCACTTGTCTACTGTTCACATGACCCTGATGTACTATCTATTCCCAGCATTGCAAAGGAAAAAGGAACAAAACAACAAACAAACAGCATATTTTAGCTTCACTAGATGTGCCCCAAAGTCTTGGTCTACCAGGCTTTAGATTCAAACATGAATAAAACATTATTCTTTTAAAAACACTTAGTCTAAGCAGTTCACATAACAGAATTCTGGGATACATGTTTACCTTGAAATGAATGATTCTTTTCTGCACACTTTCTACCTTTCCCCTTCTTATCCCTTATATCGTTTGCTGCTTTGTACACTAGTCTTTTGAACATCTTTGAAGAAATTGCTATAGCAGGGTATGCAAAGTTTTACTCTCAATAGAAAAGTGTTTCTTGGATGAAAGGAAAGAAGGCAATATAGAGTAGAGTAACACTTTGCTACTTTAAATGTGCCCACAAGTCACTGGAGATCAGGTAGTGTAGTTTGGGTGTGGTTATCAGTTTGAAGGTTCTATTAAAACCTGGCTGAGCAGTTGCTATTCCTTTACTGAACACAGAAAATCAAGAAAAACAACTTCCTGTGGCTGAGCAGTGAGGACAGATAGTATTTTGAGGCCCGAGGGAACTCACTGATTCATAGATCACTAAGGTCTTCCAATTGCATTCCTGTTTAATACCTGAATGCAGAAATGAGTAGATAAATTAAATTTAGATTAAGTTCATTCTGTGGGCTACCTCTAGATGTGACAGGGTGATACAAATGCAAAAATCTCCAGTTCTATGAAAAACTGAGTACTATGAATAACTCTTCCACACATTGCTATCTCAGAGTACTGATGTGAGAGTGTATTAAATTAAATCCTGGGTAAAGAAATAAAAAGAATAAAATCTTAAAAAATGGCTGAGAAAACAAACTCTCAACTAATGCCGCCCAAACCACAAAAATGTAAGGAAACAAAAAAAATACTAAATGTTATTTAAAACTGGAATTAAATAAAGAAATAGGAAAACAAAACTGAAATACTGGAAATGAACACAATAAATTGAATAAAAGAGTTGTGGAAAATCTCACCAATATAATAGATTAAGGAGATCACAGGCTATTTGAGCCTGAAGAGAAGATACATTTTAAGAAGGTACAAATAAGACTTTCAAGATATGTAATATATCATTTATGTCAAATATAAGAATCTTGTATGTCACAAGACTAGATAGACATGTCAGAGGTTAAGAGCACTACCAGAGGACTTGGCTTCAATTCTTAGCACAAAATGGTAGTTCATGACCATTTGTAACTCCAGTTCAGAGGCCTTTCTGGGCACCAGGTCCATATTTAGTACACAGGCATACATTTTGGTAAAGCATTCATACACATAAATTGAAATTACTTTTAAAAGTTTGAAAGAATTTTGTATTAAGAAGAAAGTAAATAATTTCATTCTGAAAATCAGAAAAGAGTGGCAATATAATCATAATGAAAACTTTTCCAACTAAACAAGGTACCATTAGAGACAGAACAGACTTTGGGTAACACCAAACGTATATTAAGGAGACATTGCCCTTCATAGTAGCATGACTAAGATGTTAAATATTTAGAATAATGTAAGTGTATTACACTATGAGAGAGGTACTAAGTTCCACTAGATTTCTTAATACAGATATCAAAAGACTGAGGCACTTATGATAACATATGATCAAATTCAGAAAGAAACATCAACAATATATCAATAAGCTATTATAACTGACCAAGAAAGAAAAATTTTCACAGTAAAATTAGGCTTAGATAATATGTGACTGCTAAGTCTAATCCATGAGAGAATATTGAACGGATATTTCATAGTAAACGAAGAGACAAATCTATGCATGAAACCACAAGGAAGAAAAAATGTATAAAAAGTCATTCAGCAAGAGGACTAGGAAATGATACAAAATCAATGATAGGAAATAATACTTCCTTTTCAATACTGACTCCTAGTATCAGTGGACTCAATTTCCCAATTAACAGACGTAGACTAGCAGAATAAGGTTAAAAGGTAGGATCCCTCCATTTAACCTCTAAGAAAGATATCTTTTCATAAAAGATGGATGCTGCATTAGGCAGAAGGATGAAACTGAGATAAAAGATTTGATTCTCTAATACCTGACAAAGAAGACACCAACCCAAATCTCATCAAAAGAGTAAGGAAAGTTTTTTCACATTCATTAGAAAAAACCCACCAAGAATGCATGACAGTTCTAAACATATATGTGCTGAACACACAACAAATTTCATATAGATATTATTGGATTGAAAGTAAAATGTGAACATATATACAATAGGAGGAGGTGAATTTCCTAACTCATTTTACCCACTGAAACATCATTCAGGAAGAAAAACAAACAGAAACATCAGCGTTAGATGACATCATATATCAAATAGACTTAACAGACTATGATGGGACCTCATTAACCTGAAAAACTTGTGTAAGGCAAAAAACATAGAGAATAGGACAAATCGGCAACCTACAGATTGGGAAAAAATCTTCACTGACTCCCACTGGATATTGGAGGACTAATATCCAAAATAAATAAAGAACTCAAGAAGCTAACCTCCAAAACCTCAAACAATCCAATCAAAAAAGGGGTTATAGAACTGAACAGAGTATTCACAACAGAGGAATTTCAAATGGCTGAGAAGCACTTAAAGAAATAGTCCTTCAGACCCTGGAGGACATGGGCACAGGGGGAAAGTTCCTGAACGGAACACCAATATCTTATGCTCTAAGATCAAGAATTGACAAATGGAACCTCATAAAATTACAAAGTTTCTGTAAGGCAAAGGACACTGTCAGAAGGACAAAACGGCAACCAAAAACGTGGGAAAAGATCTTCACCAACCCCTCATCCGACAGAGGGCTAATATACAATATATACAAAGAACTCAAGAAGTTAGACCCCAAAGAACCAAATAACCCTATCAAAAAATGGGGTACAGAGCTAAACAAAGAATTTTCACCAGAAGAAATGCGGATGGCTGAGAAGCACCTTAAGAGATGTTCAACATCATTAGTCATCAGGGAAATACAAATCAAAACAACCCTGACCTCACACCAGTCAGAATGGCTAAGATTAAAAACTCAAGAGACAACAGGTGCTGGCGAGGATGTGGAGAAAGAGGAACACTCCTCCACTGTTGGTGGGATTGCAAAATGGTAAAACCACTCTGGAAATCAGTGTGGTGGTTCCTCAGAAAATTGAGCATGTCACCTCCAGAGGACCCTGGCATACCACTCCTGGGCATATACCCAGAGTATTCCTCTGCATACAATAAAGACACATGCTCCACTATGTTTATAGAAGCCTTGTTTATAATATCCAGAAATTGGAAGGAGCCCAGATATCTTTCAAAAGAGGAATGGATACAGAAAATGTGGTATATTTATACAATGGAGTACTACTCAGCAATTAAAAATAATGAACTCATGCAATTTGTAGGTAAATGGTTAGATCTGGAAAATATCATCCTAAGTGAGCTAACCCAATCACAAAAGAATACTCATGAAATGCAATCACTGATAAGTGGATATTAATGAGCCCAGAAGCCCTAAATACTCAAGGCACAATTAGCAAGTCAAATGACTCCCAAGAAGAAGAAAGGAGAGGACCCTGGGCCTGTAAAGATTGGATCCAGTATTGTAGACCCAGAACAGAGAAATCGTGTGGGGGGAAATGTGTGGGGAATAGCGGGGCGGGGAGAGGAATTATGGGACATATGGTGGGGGGTAACTGGGAAAGGGGAAAGCCTCTGGAATGTAAAAATGGAATATAGAAAATAAAAATAAAAAAAAGAAATAGTCCTTCGAAGTCCTTAGTCATCAGGAAATGCAAATCAAAACCACCCTGAGATATCTACCACTTTATACCAATCAGAATGGCTAAGATAAAAAACTCAGGTGACAGCACATGTTGGTGAAGATGTGGACAAAGGGGAACACGCCTCCATTGCTGGTGGGATTGCAAACTGGTACAACCACTCTGAAAATCAATCTGGATATTCCTTAGAAAATTGCAAATAGATCTACCTGAAGATCCAGCTATACCACTATGGAGATGCCAAGAGATGGCCTAACATGCTAGAAGGGCACATGCTCCACTCTGTTCTTGCAGCCTTATGCGTGATAGCCAGAAGCTGGAAACAACCCAGATGTCCAAAAATAGAAGAATGGATACAGAGAATATGGTTCATTTACACAATGGAATTCTATTCAGCTATTAAAAATAAGGATATCATGAGTTTGTAGGCAAGTGGATGGAACTAGAAAATATCATCCTGAGTGAGGTAACTCAGACCCAAAATGACATGCATGGTATGTACTCATTAAAAAAGTGGATATTAGTCAAAAAAGCACAGAATTCCCAGGATACAATCCACAGAACTCCAAAAGGTTAACAAACCATAGGGACCATGTAAGGATACCCCAATGCCACTGGGGAGGGAGAAGAAACCAGAGGGCAGAGAGAGGGAGGGAACTGGGTAGAAGAGGGGTAGGGGAGGGGCAGTGGAAAAAAGGAACATGATCAGGTATTGGGGGGCAGGAATGAATCTCAGAGTGCCAGCAGAATGAATGGGAATATACAACCTCAGGAGGTAGGAGGTGGGGGAACCTCTAGAATATACCAGAGACCCAAGAGGTAAGAGACTCTCAAGATTAGAAGAGGGACCTTAGATGAAATTCCCAACAGTGGAGAGAGGGAACTTGTAGAGTCCACCTCTAGTAGAAAGACAGGGCATCAAGTGGAGGGATGGGGTTGCCATACCACAGTCAAAAACCCTGACTCAGAATTGTTCCTGTCTAAAAGAACTGCAGGGACAAAAATGGAGTAGTGACTGAGGGAAAGGAAGTCCAGTGACAGGCCCACATCAGAACCCATCTCAAAGGAAGGCTCCAAAGCCTGACACTATTACTGATGTTATGATGTACTTACAGACAGAAGCTGCCCTCTGAGAGACCCACCAAACAGCTGACTTAGACAGAAGCAGGTACTTTCACCCAACCGATGGACAGAAGTCATGCACCCCTGTAGCTGAATTAGGGAAAGGCTGGAAGAAGCTAAGGAGGAGGGCAACCCCATAGGAAGAACATCAGTCTTAGCTAACCAAGACCCCTGAGATCTCTCAAGCAGGCAGCATGTACTAGCTGGTCTGAGGTCTGCCAACACATACACAACAGAGGACTGTCTGATCTGCCCTCAGTGAGAGACTATGCACCTAACCCTTGAAAGACTTCAGGCCCCAGGGAATGTGGAAGCCTGGTGGGGTGTTGAGGGGGTATGGAAACATCCTCTTGGAGATGGGGGAAGAGGAATGGAATGAGGAACTGTTGAATGGGAGGAGGATAATGACTGGACTGTAAAAATATAAGGACAATAATAAAAAAGTTTTTAAAAAGTATATTTGATCCCATAATGGGTCATACGTATTCTTTTTAGCAGCCTATGGAATACTTTCTATATTAGCTCACGTATTATGATAAGAAGTAAATCTTAACAAATATAACAAAACTGAAGCAATTGTTTGATTTCTATCTCATTCAGTGGAACAAAGCTACAAATTAACAGCTATAAAAGAATAGAACAGACAAAAGTTTGTGAAGATTAATGAAACTCTACCTTACTGAATTAATAAGTCAGATAAAATCAAGAAGGAAAATGACAAATCCTTTCTATGAATTGAAATGAATAAAAAGTACAATGAAATATACATGATACGATGAATGCAAAGCCATCATAAAAAGAAATCACTGCTTTAATGGCATCCATTTAGAAGGGAGAGAGATTAAAATGAAACAAAACAAACAAAAAAATCAAACCAAAAAACTCACAACAGGTTAACCACCTGGAAAACAAGAGCATTTCAAGGTCAACATCAGCAAGTGGAAGAAGTAATTAAGAGAGGGAGGGAGAGTAAATCAACAAATGTACATATAAAAGACATTCCTGTCAGAAACCAGTGAAATTTAATAAAAATCTTAGGGTATTCCTTAAAACATATTGTCTACTCAATTAGAAAATTACTTTCAAGGTGCACATAAACTACCAAGATGAGATAATTTATAAATAGAAATAGAAAGACTGAAGAAGTATAAAAATTCTCTAAACTAAAAAAGGACAAATCCTCATCTAGATATCTAAATGAACTCATTATTAAATTCCTTCAGATCTACAATGAAGAATCATCAATTATTCCCATGCTCCTCCACAAAATACGAAAGGACGGGACACTTAGAACATTTGAAGTGTTCATGGAGGTATATTAATCCTGATACTTAAGCCAGATGAAGACACAAGGAGAAGAAAATTACAGATCAAACTCCCTGATAAAAATTTTCTCAGTAGAAATAGTTGAAAAATACTTGCAAGGCTGGTAAAAGAGTCAGAGACACCCCCATTCCCATTGTAGGAGGTCCACAATAACACCAATCTACACAATCATAACATATATGCTCAGGACATAGCTCAAACCCATACAGGCTCTGTGATTGTTGCTTGAGTCTCTGTGATACCCTTAAAACACTGCCTAGTTGAATCTGAGAGCCATGTTCTCATGGTATCTCTACCCCTCTGGCTCCTACCATCCTTCATTACCCTCTTCCATGGGTTTCACTGAGCTCTACCCCCATTGACAGTGGCAGCAATGTACAGTGTCAGCATTATAAGTGCTGAAGTGATCAAAACTCTGTTATCTGGGACTGGAATGCTCAGTGACCAAGAAGAGACTCTGAACTTTAACTTTTTAGGTGCCAGCAAGAAAGATTTAAAAAAACGGGAAAAGCATGTGCGTGTGCATGCACAGGCACACACACACACACACACACACACACACACACACACACACGCACGCGCACACACACACACACACACACACACACACACTGAATGAAATAAAGAAGGCTCCAACAAGCGTGCTCCAACAATTCCACAATACATACATATGTACATACACACAGACGCACAGACGCACATTTACACATTAGATGGATGGAACAAGGCAGGATCCAACCATTTTACCTTTGCACTCATATACATGTATTCATATGTGGTAGATAAAGCAAAGTTCTGATGAGCAGTCTGAAACCATTTCACATACGTACACACATATACATATATACACACAGTTGGTGGACAGAGAGAAACTCCAACCAGCTGACTCCACCAATTTTACATATGTACACATAGTTGGTGGATGGAGAGGAACTCCGACAATTTTTTCCTTTAAACATTTTTACATATCCTGTGACAAAGTTCTCTATGTAAGAAGAAAAATGATCTCACTCAACAACAGATAAAATGTTACACAAGTTTGAGATAAAGCAGAATTGTTTATTATAAGTTTAAAGCAGTAGGTTGATCTATCTTTCATTTCATAAGTTCATTTCATAAGGCCAAATTAGTAATTTATTTTTATAGAATTATTCACTCTCAGCATCGTTTAACTTTACCATGGTTTATGATTGTGGCCTCACCCTTGGATCTGACATAAAATGAATGTTTGTATTTATCATTAATGTGCCCAAGCCCATTTTTCTTCCTTCTCACATACTTGTAGCACATAACAGCTTATTGTCTTCCTTTTCATGCAGCCTTTATATACTATTCTATGAGGAAGAAGTACAATGTACTCTTGATTTCAACTTTATTATATCTTTCTGGCCAAACAACTTAAACTATCTTCTTAAAATTTCTATCAACTACTGTAACTTTCTAAAATTATTTGACTTAATCAAGAATTCTATAAAATTGTGAATTCATCTAAACAATACTAGTTCATAAAAAATCATGTTTATTTTGGTCTACAAGAAATTTTACTCAATAAGGCGGGATAATACTCAGGAATCAATGATTAGAGACTCTGGGCAACATGTCACACCATGTGAGAAATAGGAGGAATACAGCAGTGATTAACATGAGAAGGTATACTAGCATCAAGAAGCAATCCTGGGACACAGCTTCTGGGGCCATGTCTTTCCAGGATATACCCACTGCAGCCATGCAAAATGGTGAGTCATCTACAGAGAGTTTAGTTGCCCACTGCAGCTCCTCTTGCATGGTGTTCACCAAGGACAGATTGAAGGTTGAAGCTTTTGTGGCTGTGTTCATATCCCAGTGCCATAACTAGAAAATCCTTGTCTGGTTAGAGAAGATGGCAGGGTCTGGCTCCACATCCCCCAGTGTTAGGAGTCTTTGCTAGGGGCATCCTTGTAGATTCCAGTAGATTCCCACTGCAGTAAGTTTCTACCTTGTCTCCTCAAATGCCTCCAATTCCAGTTGTTTCTCCCAGTGCTCTATCCCTCCATTCTCTTCCTCACCTGACCCTTCTGCTTCTCATTTCCACCTGCTCCGAGTCCACCCACCAAATCCATTCTATTTCCCCTTCTCAAAAAGACCTATGCATCTCACTTCGACCTCTTTTTTTTGTTACATAGCCTTTCTGGGTCTATGGATTATAGCATGATTCTTCTTTACTGAAGATCTAATATCTACTCATAAGTGAGTATATACCATGTTTGTCTTTCTGAGTCTGGGCAAATTGATTTTTGTGCCCAGTCTGACTGTCACTTGTGATGCCTTGGGAGGCCTGCACATTTCAGAAGGACAATGGAAGGGAAGGGGAACTGGGGGAGAAGGGGGATGGGAGCAGGGAACTGGAAGGGGTGGAGGGAGTGGGAACTGCAGTCACTTTGTAATGTATTAAAGAAGGATAAAAATACTTTTAAGAAACATAAAACCACTTACTAATAAGTTGCCTTTATTCCAGAAATATTCCAGGAACAATTTGACATATTCCAAGACAATAAATATGATCCCATAAATGGACAAAGACAGTAATTATGTGAATGTCAATAGATGGGAAAAGGTTATTCATATGTGCACATTCACACACACACACACACACACACACACACACATACACACACACACATACACATCTTTATAATCTTGTAAAAGATTGTAAGAAAAATACGTTTGAGACTGGCCATGATTGCTCTTTATATTGTCCAAACTGCATAGAATCGTTACTTTGTGCCTTAAAAATCTAAGTAGATTAAAATTTAATAATAAAGTTAAAATTGTATGTTTGAATTTGCAGTCAATTTGTGTTGCAAGGAGAATTCAAAATACCATATTATTCACTGTGGCTTCCATGAATGATCAATCCTGTGAATTATGTTTAATAACTCAGATAATTTTACATATTTCTTCTTTCTTCAAGCCAGAGAATACTGACAAAAGAGGCTTATTCAAACAGTGCCTGGTCCACACAAGTAGTGTGACAGGGGAGCTTTGAACTGAGACTAGTGACTAAGGGTTGTGTAATCTAAGCAACAAGATTGACTGTCCTTCTAGAGCCTTGGTTCTGATGTATGAAACGTGCTGTGATTTGTTCTTCAGACAGCATCAGATCTGATATCACACAGTGTGGGCCTGGCCTCTTCCTTTATCAGTATATTAGGGTTTCATTACTACAAATTAAAAGTAGGTCTTTTAGGAACAATCATGTCAAAAATAAACTCAGATTAATTTTGAACCAGTCACAAGATGACACATTCTCTTGATGGTCATAATTTTCACTAAAACAAATGATTCAACAAATGAAGTAACAGCTTAAAGATCAGAGAAAATTAATGGCATAAAATGCATAGCAAAAAATATTTGCATGTATAAGAGCAAGAGACTTTCAGAAATATTTAAAAACCTATAGAAAGCTAAAGCTGAGCGTCACGGCTGTATTTCCTAAGAATTGTTACAATTTTCTCGGAGACCTCTTTTCTAGCAGTTAATCCCAGTATAATATCAAAATGACTAAAATTAGAAATAGCCTTATGAAATATGAGATTGGGGATTTGAGGTTTCAAAATTGCAACATCTTCTGGGTCAGACAAAAAATCATTTAAACCAGTAAAGATGACAGTTGGAACCTTCATGTCTTCCACATTGTATACTGGAGGAGTCGTCTGAAAGAAAAGGGCAAAGAGCATTAACAAAAGGATTAACAAAAATTCAACAAACACTCACAAACCCAGCAAACTCCTCATGGTTCATTCTCATCTGTGATGGGATGAGAATGGCCCACTTACTACGTCCAGAAAAATCATTGATCTAGGCCTTTGCCAAGTAAATTTAATCTTATTTTTTTTTTTATCTATTTGCTTACTTTAGTTTTGTCACAGCTACCGTCTATGTAGTCTATGCTGCTTTCTTGCCAGAATACTCTCCTCTCAGTATCCTCAATCCTGAGGTTACTGCTATGTGCCACCATCCCCTATTATAGTGGTCTGTAATCCAAGCTTGAGATCATAGAAGTCCCATGTTCTCTTAACCTGTATCTTTACATGTGAAATGACTATATTAATAACTGTCTGATAAATCCCACATAATTTTGAGAGATTTAAATGATGCGTGAGAAAGAACATTGCCACAGTATCATCATTCAAGAGATAATGGTATTCATTTTTATTCCTCTCAAAGTTCTATGCATTCTCTTCCTAGGAAAAATGAAATGTCCCGAAGTCTTATTTTAAAAATGAGGACTTTCGTTAGATTTCTTAGACTATGTGCCTTTTATAAGGCCCATATCATTAAATCTGGAAAAAGAGACTTACCTGATTGTAGTGTTGCATATTCAGAGATTGACTTCCATAATCATAAGCCCGAAGTACACCAGTTTTAACGGCCTTAAATACAGAAAAAACATACCATTGCTTACAAAGCCTTAGATTATGATAGGACCAACATTCCCTGAGTTCTATTGCCTCTTTTTTTACAGTGACTGGCCCAGATAAGCTCAGTACATTTTCTATCTTAATGATAGAAAATGTACTGCCTAATCAATGGCTACTAAATTAAAGTTCTAGAGATTTATACATTTTGTGAATATGTATAAAAAGAACCTTGAAATATTTTTACTTTTATAACACCTCAAACAAAATATACCTTACAACCATTTTAATAATAATACCTAAACTGTATCAATTAATATGTATTTGACAGCAAGAAAAGTCATTAAGAAGCTGGAAAAACGATGAAAGCTTAGTTATTTATGCAAAATGCTATATCATTTTATGAAACTTAAGAAAATAGGGGAATTTCAAAATCAGAAGGAAAGAAAGAGATATATTATAGAAGACGTACCTGATCATAATGCATAAGAATTTTGACTGATGTTCCTGCTAGATTGAGCTTTACATACACATCAATGCGGCTCTAGGAGAGAGTCAGACACAACATACACTTGTCAGAATTTAATTTCCTTCCACAGAAACAAATCTTTGGAACGAGTGAGGCTATGTTATTTCCATATAGCAGTGGTTCTTGCAAAGGACCCACATTCAACCCCAGAACCCATATGGTGGCTCACAATGACCTGTGTATTCAATGACCCCTATGTGCATCATAATGTGAAAGACATACATACAAATAAAACACTCAAGCACACAAAATAAAAAGATACAAGCGAGATATCTCCAGTAAGTTTATATTGAAAGTTATAGATTTTGGCCACAGTAAAGAATCTAAATGTTATTGTTACAATAAGAAAAGTTTTCATTTTAATTTTTTGAAACAAAAATACAATAACATCATTTTTTGCTTTCTCTGCCTTCCAACCTCGACCATCTATACTACTTTGCTCTCTCTAAATTTTGTGAACTATGAAGTCCTTGTTCTTTGAGTTTTGTTGCATATTCCTAAATATATAAATACAACCTTCTCAAGCCATAAAATGCTATTTGTGAAATAGTGCTCACACTAACAGTTTGGTGTGAGCTTGTCTTGAGAGTTGACTCTAAATTTTTTAACAATACACACACATTTTGTATGTTTTAATGTTAAGTAATTAGAAGGATGTGGTTTGCTATGAGGGTAGAAGATTTAGCAAAGCTTATATATATATATATATATTTTCCTTTTTTTATTGGATATATTCTATATTTACAATTCATTTCCCTTTTTCTGGTTCCCCACCCTCCCCAAAGGTCCCACATGCCCTTTTCCCTTCCCCTGCTCCCTCTTCCACCCCTTCCCTCTTCCCTGTTCTTGTATTCCCCTACACTGATGCTTTGATCCTTTCCAGCACCAGTGTCCACTCCTTTCTTCTTGTCAGACATCATTTGGTAAGTGAATTGTGTCTTTGGTGTTCCAAGATTCTAGGCTAATATCCACTTATCAGTGACTGTATACCATGGGTATTCTTTTGAGACTGGGTTACCTCACTTAGTATGACATTCTCCAGCTCCATCCATTTCTCTAAGAATTTCATGAATTCATTGTTTCGAATGGCTGAATAGTACTCCATTGTGTATATATACCACATTTTTTGTATCCATTCCTCGGTTGAGGGACATCTGGGTTCTTTCCAGCTTCTGGCTATTATAAATAAGGCTGCTATGAACATAGTGGAGTATGTATCCTTATTGCATGCTGGGGAATCTTCTGGGTATATGCCCAGGAGTGGTATGGCTGGGTCCTCTGGAAGTATCATGTCCAGTTTTCTGAGGAACCGCCAGACTTATTTCCAGAGTGGTTGTACCAGCTTGCAGTCCCACCAGCAGTGGAGGAGTGTTCATCTTTCTCCACATCCTCTCCAACACCTGATGTCTTCTGAGTTTTTGATCTTAGCCATTCTGACTGGTGTGAGGTGAAACCTCAGGGTTGCAAAGCTTATATATTAACAAAATCTGAGTCAGTTCACTTACTTTTTTTTATCATGCATATGATGGAGACTATGTGAAAACTGATCCTTTGTCATGAGTCCCATGGTGCACAGCTATGTTTGCCTACCAATTATATTTCTTGTATTACAACAACAACAACAACAACAACAGGAACTTCTTTTTGTTAATGATTCATATTTTATGTGATAGTCTATGTGGAGCTATCCTTAATTCTGGAACAAAAGTGGTGAATGGGGTGATTAGTTACTTGATGACTGAACTGAGTAGAAGAGAAAACAAAACTCATCCATACCTGATACCCAGCTATTCATTCATAATTGGTGGACAACAGATCTTCTGTGCTCTCATGTTGAGAATGTGGAATTGTATGCAAACAAACTTTGATTTTAATATGTACCATAGTAAATAAATTAAAGTTTAATTTCTAGATAGAATTGTTCTCTCAACAGCATATGCGCTCACACACACACATGCACACACCAATGAATTTGAAAAGAAAAACACCTACCATATTTAACTGCTCTGGAGAAAATCCTCCCATTGATCCTATCATGGCAGCACATCCAGCATTGATCAAGTTAATATCGCATACATATTCACCCAGCTTACTGAAGACTACAGTCGGTAAAAATTCTTTTTCACCGAAAAGAAGCTGAAATTGACCAATGTGAAGAGCAGCTCTTAGTGTGAGAAAATATTTTGTCTGATAGAAGTACAATGTTTATAGGGAGTGAGGTATAAGGCAAAGTTATTGTGTCTTACTGAAGGGTGGATTGGCTTAATTCACTGATTATGACATTCAATTCATGCAATGTTCTGAGAATCATGAACATCATAGGGTGACATAGGGTGACAGCAATCTTTCTGCTTTTTTATTGGGGAGGATTTACTCAGGGTTAATGCCTGGTGGACCTGTTGAACTAAGCACTGTATAGAAGTGGCTATATTTTGAAGCATACTGAGCATAACATGAAAACATGTCCACACAAAAACTTGCAAAGGAGCAAACTAGAAAAAAGCAGGGAAAACTCTGTAGGTAGCGGTATACAGATTAAGTGAATGTGTTACATTTGCACAACAGATTATTATTCTTCCACAGAAGAGGATCCCGTAATGCGACACCATAGATGAACTAACAATATTTATACCAACTGAGATAGTCAAGACAGAGGACCCCAAAGTACATGATTCCATATAGATGAAATGACTAAAATCAACAACTTTAATAGACAGGCAGATGATTTGAGATGCTGGGGAAAGGAAACAGTGGCAGCTTCCTTTAGAAATGATATCAGATAGTGCTAACTGAAACACACACAAAATACAAAACAAGAGTTCTCAAAGACAGCATATTAGGCTGTGAGAGAGTGTAGCATGAAGAATATGATTCTAACTAGCTTTGTGTGTGTGTGTGTGTGTGTGTGTGTGTGTGTGTGTGGTTTTTCGAGACAGGGTTTCTCTGTGTAGCCCTGGCTGTCCTGGAACTCACTCTGTAGACCAGGCTGGCCTCAAACTCAGAAATCCACCTGCCTCTGCCTCCCAAGTGCTGGGGTTAAAGGTGTGCACCACCACTGCCTGGCTTGCTGAGTCTTATAGTACATCTCTGCTGCCCAAAAAGTATTCCCAACTTTATAATCTTTATAGACAAATGAGATTTGGAAAAGTCCAAAGCAGCTAAGGCTTCCATCCAAGGAGAAGGAGTTGAAATTCAAAGATCTATAGAGAATCCAATCTGATTTCAGCTTACTATGAACTGCACATCTAGTTGAGGAACCAAACTTGAGGCCAGGCAATGGAACTAGGAAGACTCAGAAGTGCTGAAGGTTTGTGAGGGGGCTGTCTCCAAGCAGCACAATAATTAAATGTTTTAGTAATAATTAGACTGTAACTCGCCTAGAGGGTAAAATTAGACTTCTGTAAACCTTATATTCTGGCCAGGTGGTAGTGGCACACGCCTTTAATACCAGCACCTGGAAGGCAGAGGCAGGCAGATTTCTGAGTTCAAGGCCAGCCTGGTCTACAGAGTGAGTTCCAGGACAGTCGGAGCTACACAGAGAAACCCTGTTTCATAAAACCCAAACAAAACAAAACAAACAAACAAAAAAACCCCAAACCACTTATATTCTGCCATTCTGTATTTATTAATAGAATAATATGGGAATACTTTGTGGTAATAAAGCAAGTGGCACAAGTAAGATAGGACCATGGATTTTAGGCAAAATGTATATTTACTAATTTAAAAATAAATAATCTTAGTTGTTCTGTCTCTATTTTAAAAATTATATTATAATTAAACTTCCTTATCGGAAAGTCTCAGAGCCACATGACTTTACAGGCATAGACCAGACATTTATCTTATAAAAATGCAATAACAGAATACTCCCCTACTGCATTTATGAGGCCAGCAATTCTCTGACACTAGACTTAGAAAGAGATCATATGAAAAGAAAACACAGCCAATATTTCTCAGAAATTAAGATGGCAGTTGCCTGTGTAGGTCAGATTTTTTTTTTGATTAGCACCTGTATAAAACTTGCATAGTAATAAATTCCTAAAATACCACTGTACAAGAAGTACAGGAAAGAGAATCAAAAACAGTCCAAGGCTGTCTTTAGCTACACAGCCAGTTTATGGCCAGCCTAGGATATATGAAACCGTGTCTCAAAATGTAAATGAAATAAAATAAAGAATAGATGTAACTGCTAAAATAGTGAAGGTGAACACAATTGTTCTTCCTACTTGGCAAAAATAGAAAATGATTTATAGATAAGATATTAATTTAGAAAATGTGAGCTTTGTCTCTGGAATGAAAGTTGTTTTAAATCTCAGAAAATTGGTAATTCAGCTTTTAACAAACTAGGAAAGAAATAATGCAGGATCTCGGTAGATATAGAGAAAACATACAGCAATAGCTCTCCACCATATCTCATTAACAGCTAGCAATAAAAGTTAACATCCTCTGACTATGAAATCATCCATCTAGAAAAAGTTCACAGACTAAATACTTTGTACCTAGCTGTATGATTCAACATTTTTCTAGCTACATCTATGAACATTTATTCTATAGTAGACTGCCAATATAAAAAGTCAATTTAAAAACATCTTGTGGTCATTAGAATGGGTGTCATTTTCTTTAGTGGTGATTTGTCCCTCACTACACAGCCCCTTGTCATGCTCATGCAGGAAACCCAACTAGGCTGTGAATCACAACAAAACCAAAGCAAAACCGAAAAACTAAAAGAGCAACAAACAAACAACAAACAAACAAACCCAAACCACAACCACCAACTACAACAAATAACAACAACAAAACAACAAACAAAAAGCAAGATATGAAAGTAGAAGGGGAATGAGTTGAAAGGTATGTCATTCAGAAGCATGAGAATGGATGTGAGAGGATAATGGGTTGAATATAATCAATACATTGTAAGCATGTATACTGTGGTCAAATGAATAGGGAAAAAGAGAAGTCTGTACTATATAAAACATAATCTATATACCAAAGGTAATGAATCTACAAAAGCACAAAAAAAAAACTGTCTCAAATTAGTCATTGTGTAGAATAGGACCAAACACACACACACACACACACACACACACACACACACACACTCCATTTGAGATGTAACAAACAACAGAAATCATTTAAAGAAAACCCTAAGTAGAGTAATGGTCTGGTTTGGGAAGATGGATGACAGAGAAAATGAACAAGTTATTTGTTTTGTTTTGTTTTCCGTGTATAGTTGATGTAAATTAGGATCCTGGTTTAACTTCTGAAATAGAACAAATGTAGGTGATTCAGAATACCTGCCAGCCAGGAATACTATGTATATTTTCATAGCATAGAATGACTAACACACCTTCTCATAATACTAAAAGCCAGGAGAGTTACAAATGAAGAAAAAAAAGTTGCTTCTAATGATAAAGATATCCCCAAGCACAGATTTAAATTTTTATTATAAAAAGGAAAGTATGAAAAGCACATGGCAATTTAATCTCTCTGTTTTCCTTGTTTTCTTTGAGAGACTTTTCTGTTTATCCTAGACCTGCGTGACACTGCCTATGTAGATCAGCCTGGCCATAAGTTCAGAACTGTTCTGTTTGTTCAGCATTTATAGGTATGGATTACTCATCCTAAAGTTGCGTGAAAAATTTCAAGGGACTATGAAATATTTTGAAATAGCTGGAAAAATAAACAAGATGGGAATGAAGTTTTTTCATTCTAAAGAGACATTGATGGCCCAAGTGGAATTTAAAATTCCACAAAAGGCTTTATTTGCATTCACATGGTAAATGCCAATAAACCTGCACTTGGCACTCTAAATCCAGCAGACAGTGAAAAGTGTTTAAGAAGTGATGGCAAGGATGTCCAGGACTTTACCATCATACCTTGATGATAGCAAATGATATCAGAGACAGACTTGGAATCCTGATGCTCTCATAAATGAAACACATACTGAGAAAAGGGAAAACTTGAGGGGTGATATTTGCAATGACTTTAATTATCTTTAATGAAAACATAACCTAATGTTTCTAACATATTATTGCAATAGCTTTATAACAGAAATGATGATAGTAAGAACAAGCAGTGGACAGATCATGGAAACACAAACTAAACAGAGACACAGTGAAACTAACAGAAATTTTGGACCAAAGGGATTTAATGGATATCTATAGAACATTTCATTCTAAATCAAAAGAATACATCTTTTTCTCAGCACCTCATGGTACCTTCTCCAAAATTGACCATATAATTGGTCACAAAACAGACCTCAACAGATATAAGATGATGAAACTAATCCCATGCCTCCTATCAGATCACTATGAAGTAAGGGTGGTCTTCAATAGCAACAAAAACAACAGAAAGCCCACATACACATGGAAGCTGAAAAATGTTCTACTCAATGATACCTTGGTCAAGGAAGAAATAAGAAAAGAAATCAAAGACTTTTTAGAATTTAATGAAAATGAAGGTACAACATACCCAAATTTATGGGACACAATGAAAGTTGTGCTAAGAGGAAAACTCATAGCTCTAAGTGCCTCCAAAAAGAAGCTGGAGAGAGCATGCACTAGCAGGTTTCACTAGCTAGCTTTCACTAGCACACCTGAAAGCTCTAGAACAGAAAGAAGCTAATACACCCAAGAGGCGTAGAAGGCAGGAAATCATCAAACTCAGGGCTGAAATCAACCAAGTAAATGCAAAAATAACTATACAAAGAATCAACAAAACCAGGAGCTTGTTATTTGAGAAAACCAAAAAGATAGATGCACAAAAACTGTATCCAAATTAACAAAGTCAGAAATGAAAAGGGAGACAAAACAACCAAAACTGAGGAAATAAAAAAGAAATCAACAGATCCTACTACAAAAACCTATAGTCAACAAAACTTGAAACTCTGGGGGAAATGGACAATTTTGTAAACAGATTTCAAGTACCAAAGTTAAATCAGGATCATATAAACAATATAAACGATTCCACAAGCCCTAAATAAATTGAAGCAGTCATTAATAGTCTACCAACCAAAAAAAAAAAAGCCCGAGATAGTTTTAGTGCAGAATTCTATCAGCCTTTCAAAGAAAACCAAATATTAATATTCTTTAATCAATTCCAGAAAATAGAAGCAGAAGAAACACTATCCAATTTGTACAATGAAGCCACAACTACACTGATACCTAAACCACACAAAGACCCAACAAAGAAAGAGAACTTCAGAATAATTTCCTTTATGAATATCTATGTAAAAATACTCAATAAAATTCTCCCAAATCCAAGAACACATCAACACAATCATCCACCATGATCAGGTAGACTTCATCCCAGGAATGCAGGGATGGTTCAGTATACCGAAATCCATCAATGTAATATATAAACAAACTCAAAGGAAAACAAAATCACATGATAATCTTATTAGATGCTGGGAAAGCATTTGACACCTCTTCATGTTAAAACTCTTGGAAAGATCAGGAATTCGAGTCCCATAGGTAAACATAGTAAAAGAAATATTCAGCAATCCAGTAGCCAACATCAAACTAAATGGAGAGAAAATCCAACTAAAATTAGGGACTAGGCAAGGCTGCCCACTCTCTTCCTACATATTCAATATAGTACTCAAAGTCCTAGTCAGAGCAATAAGACAACAAAATATACTTAAGTGACCCCTAAAATTCCACCAGAGAACTTCTACAGCTGATAAAAAATTCAGCAAAGTGGCTGGATATAAAATTAACTCAAATAAATCAATAGCCTTCCTCTACTTAAGGGATAAGTGGGCTGAGAAAAAATTAGGGAATGACACCCTTTACAAAGTCACAAATAATATAAAATGCATTGGTGTGTCTCTCACCAAGTAAGTGATAGATCTGTTTTTATAAGAACTTCAAGTCTCTGAGGAAAGAAATCAGAGAAGACCTCAGAAGACAGAAAGATCTCCCATGTTCATGGATTGGCAGGATTAATATAGTAAAAATGGCCATCTTTCCAAAAGCAATCTATAGATTCAATGAGAGCCCCATCAAAATTCCAAGTCAATTCTTCATAGAGTTAGAAAGAACAATTTGCAAATTTATTTGGAGTAAAAATAAACATCAACGTAGTGAAAAATAATATAAAAAAAGAATAGAATTTCTGGGGAATTACCTCCCTGACCTCAAGCTGGATTACAGAGCAATAGTGGTAAAATTTTTATTGTATTGGTACAGAGACAGGCAGGTAGATCAATGGAATAGAAAACCCAGACATGAACCCACATACCTATGGTCATTTTATCTTTGATGAAGGAGCTAAAACCATGAAGTAGAAAAAAATACATTATTTTCAATGAATGGTGCTGGCTCAACTGGCCGTCAGCATGTAGAAGAATGCAAATCCAACCATATTTATCTCCCTGTTAAAAGCTGAAGTTCATGTGGATCAAGGACCTCCACATAAAACCAGATGCATTGAGTCTACTAGAAGAGAAAGTGGGGAAGAACCTTGAGCACATGGGCACAGGGGATAATATCCTGTACAGGACACCAGTGGCTCAGCCTCTAAGAATAACAATTAACAAATGGGACCTCATAAAATTGCTAAGCTTCTCTAAGGCAGAGGACACTGCCAATTGGTCAAAACAGCAGCCAACAGATTGGGAAAGATATTTATCAATCCTACATCCAATAGAGGGCTAATATCCAAGATATGCAAAGAACTCAAAGAGTTATACTCTAGAGAATCAAATAAGCCTCTTAAAAATGCGGTACAGAGCTAAACAAAGAATTCTCAACTGAAGAATATTGAATGGCTGAGAAGCACCTAAAGAAATGTTCAACATCCTTAGTCATCAGGGAAATACAAATCAAAACAACTCTGAGATTCTACCTCATACCAGTCAGAATGACTAAGTTCATAAACTCGGGTGAGAGAAGGTACTGGTGAGGATGTGGAGAAAGAGGAACACTCCTCCATTGTTGGTGGTATTGCAAGCTGGTACAACCATTCTTGATATCAGTCTGGCAGTTCCTCAGAAAATTAGACATATTATTAATTGAGGACCTAGGTATACCACTCCTGGGTATATATCCAGAAGATATCCAACATATAAGAAGGAAACTTGCTCCACTATGTTCATAGCAGCCTTATTTATAATAGCCAGAAGCTGGAAAAAAAACCAGTTGTCCTTCAGCAGAATGAATACAGAAAATGTGGTACATTTGCACAATGGAGTACTACTCAGCTATTAAAACAATGACTTCATAAAATTCTTAGGCAAATTGATGGAGCTAGAAAAATCTCATCCTGAGTCAGGTAAAATCAGTCACAAAAGAACACACATGGTATGTACTCACTACTAAGTGGATATGCCCAGAAGCTCAGAATACCCAAGATACAATTCACCAACCACATAAAGCTCAAGAAGAAGGAAGAAGACCAAAGTGTGGATGCTTCAGTTCTTTGAAGGGGGAACAAAATAGGGGAGGAAATATGGAGACAGTGTTTTATTGAGACAAAAGGAAAGGGCATCCAGAGATTGCTCCACCCAGGTATATATCCCATATGCCGTCACCAAACCCAGACACTATTGTGGATTCCAATAATTGTTTGATGACAGAAGCCTGATATAGTGCTCTCCTGAGAGTTTCTGCCAGAGCCTGACAAATACAGAGGTGGATGCTCGCAGCCATTCATTGGCCTGAGCAAGGAGTCCCTAATGGAGGAGTTAGAGAAAGGACTGAAGGATCTGAAGGGGTTTAACCCCACAGGAAGAACAACAATACCAACAAATCAGACCACCCCCAGAGATCTCAGGGACTAAAACACCATACAAAGAGTACACATGTAGGGACCCACGGCTCCAGCTGCATATGTAGCAGAGGGTGGCCTTGTCAGGCATCATTGGGAGGAGAGGCCCTTGGTCCTGTGAAGGCTTGTTGCCTCAGTGTAGGGGTATGTCAGGGTGGAAAGGCAGTAGTGGGTGGATGGGGAAACATCCTCATAGAAACAGGGGGAAGAGGATGGGATAGGAGGTTGTGGGAGAAGGGAATAACATTGACATGTAAATAAAGAAAAATTCCAATACAAAAAGATCAATGAGGAAAATTCAGTCTATGCACAAGCAAAGCAATGGCAAGTATAAAGGAAAGTGTACCATTAATAAAATTTAGTGTGCAGGTTTTAGGAAGACAGTGGCAGAAAACTTGAAAGTGAAATATTAGATAAGATAAACTACATTAGTAGATATGTCAAAAGATTATCCCATACAATGTGATCATTGCTAAACATGTGTACATACATGCAAGCAACACTGAATGGATTTAGTTGGTATGTATATGTGGTAGGATCTTCCCCTAATAATCAGACACTACAAGGACCAATCACTGGGAGAGTAGGTGGGACCTCTGTGTTAGAAAGAGGAAGAGAAGAGGAGGCTGGAGGAGTGGCAGCTTTAGGCTGGCGGGAGTGAGAGGCAGACAGAAGGTAGGAAGCAAGAGGCTGTGGTTTCAAGTGGATTTTTAACATAGAATAATTTGTAAGATTAGGATGCTAGATTCTGTGCCCCCAAATTGTGTTACCTGTTGATTCTAAACTAAGATTGTGGTGATGGTTTCCTTCACGAGGCTACTCAACTGGGTTCCACAGAAAGGTACAGCAGAAGAGCATAGTGTGCAAGGGTGCATCCCAGCCAGCCCTAGGAATCTGGAGGCATGGTGTGTGTGTGTGTGTGTGTGTGTGTGTGTGTGTGTGTGTGTGTGTGTGTCAATAGCCAGCAATGGGAATTTAGTGAGACTGGAGGAGAGAGCCCTGGCTAAACGGAAATAATATGGTCACTGCCTGTTTGCCAGGCTGTAAACAGACCGAGGTCGACTGCCCATGCTAGCCGGTGTTAGCTTGGACGCCTTCTAAACATTTCACACATGTATGTGTATATGTATGTAATGATAATAACTAAAGAGTCAGTAATGAATTTGAGAAGGAGCAGGTGCAGAGGAGTTGGAAGATTTATAAGGAGGGATGGGAAAGATATAGCTGTAGTATTAACATAAAGTTCTGAAGAATAAAAATTTAAATTAATAAGAACTAGATAAAAGACAAAAATGTAGATTAACAAATTACATCCATGTTAGAGAAAGTACACAGGACAAAACGCAAGCTGCCCAACTTTGAGGTGAGACTCGCTGTAGCCATCAAGGGAGGTGATGTGGGAGAGTGAGCACTAGACTGAACCGGTAGATCTCTTTTTTAGCAATCTAACTTTGAAAAGTGTAAGTATACCACCACTTTGAGTTTATCACAAACCTTGGTAGTCGTTGGAGAGAAGTACGATCCAAGGCGTCCAGCACCTTTGATATGTATAAGACTGTAAATTGGAGCCAGTAAAATGTTGAGCTTAATCTTTTCAGCCAGTTCTGGATTTGTCGCAAATGCTCCAATAGCTGAAAGGCATTATATACAAATATAGTCACTGTTCCTTCCTTCTTAATCTGTGTTTCACAAAGATTATGTCTCTTCTTTGCCAGACATTTAAACTTGTCCCTGAAGATTTCCCTTAGTTTACTCATCAGAGTACTAAGATGTTAAACTCAAGTTCCGTTCAATTCGCTACTCACCCTCCCACTTTCTGTGAATGACTCTGTTTATGATTTACCATTAGAAAAAAATCATTCTGGAAGAGGAAACATATTCTGCCCTTTAAGAGATCTCTCTAATAAATTCTGGAATTCCATTAATTTAGGATTTTCTGCTCTGGGAAATTCTACCTAGTTTATTTTGTTTTGTATTCCTGCCACTGTGAAGCTAATTTACATTTATTAAAGACTTACAGATGGACTTTGAGGGGTTTTTGTTTTTGATTTCTGGCTCACTTATTTAAGACTGACTGTAATTAAGGATCAACTCAGCACTCATAAAATAAAATCTTCCCTGGCTCTTGGAAGAGACACTTATGCAAAATATCACACATTGATTTTAATGATCTCTAGATTTTTAATGATCTACCTTCACATGTCCTCCATGTAGCACCTCCAGCCTACTCATGCAGGTGCACACCTATATACAAATCTACAGTCTACAATCATTCTGTCTGTCACATTATAAATTGGACAAATGGACACATTAGTTAGACATATCTTCCCTAAGAGTCAGATAGTTGGAACCATTTGTCCTTGGTCACATTTATTCTTTGAAAATATATACTTTGTACAAACCCAAACAATATCAATCAAAGCTATGTTAGAGCTGACCAAGACAGTGGAGAAAGATTCATAAAGTATTGTCTAAGAAAAATGGACACTCCAATTTTCAACATGTACAATGTCATTTGAGAAAGAACACACCACACACACACACACACACACACACACACACATATAAACCAAAGACAGTAAGTTATTAGTCTCAGAAATTCTAGGTATAGAGAACCCTAGGAGTACTTGACATATGTACTTCATTTAAATATTTTATACATTAGAGACTGATTTCAACATTGGACCTTTTAAAGCAGGCAGCTTTAGTTGTTATCATTTTTCAGAACTTCTCTGTGTTTTACAAATAGGTGTAAATTATATGTGTATATTTTTATTTTTCAGAATACAATTTCACCATTGTTTTTTTTACATACCAATAAGGGTTCCTTGAGAATGGCCAATATAGTAAATCTGCTTTTGTCCTGTTTTCTCCAGTATGAAATTAATGGTGGCTGGAAGGTCATATTTTATCATTTGATCAAAACTGCAAGAAAATAGAATGGAGAAATGGTGATTTAGTTACTAACCAGTAAGTAATTCATTTCCATTTTAAATGATGTCTCCATGTGATCTATGTGAAGGGAGAATTGGTTCACAAAATGGTGGCAATTATAAATTACTACCCAAATGTTCACTATGTTACCACCTTATGACTACCATTTCTCTGTGATCACAAATTTTCCGTGATATTTGGCCACAATTATACACACTGCACAGAATTAAGCTAACACTGCTATATCTACAGTGAATGAATTACTAGACTTAATTGTGATAACTTTTGCTTGAGAGACAAATTTCTAAAAATTCTAGATTCCCCACATGGACATTATATGATTTAAAATTGGAAATAGGAAATCTCCCCCAAGCTCTCTGTTGGGGTCAGGAAAAGAGAGAGAGAGAGAGAGAGAGAGAGAGAGAGAGAGAGAGAGAGAGAGAGAGAAGAAGAAGAAGGAGGAGGAGGAGGAGGAGGAGGAGGAGGAGGAGAAAGAGGAGGGAGGGAGGAAGAGGAAGAGGAGGGAGGGAGGAAGAGGAGGGAGGGAAACAGAGACAAAGACAGAGACAGAGACAGAGACAGACAGACAGAGAAGACAGACATAGAAATTGCTAAAGGTACAAAGATGAAGCATAAAGGAAGTAGATTAAACAAATTGATGAGATAATATTCTGCTACTCTGTGACACAAAGTACTATTAACTGTCTCCCTTCATTGCCTGTCAGTCTTCCTTCTAGCAAAATATCAACAGTATTAGCTCAAAAGGCAGCTCATTGGAAAATAATTGAAGAGTGAGTTTGATCCCAAGATCAATAAAACCCAAACCCAAACCAAAAACAGTTATGCTGGTGTTCACCTGAAATTCCAGCAACGCATGTGTAAAAATAAGTGGTTTTGCTGACCACCCAGTGCCTACTTAGAAATTCTCAAGCCAGAGAGACACTGGAATTTGTGCTCTAATCCTTACTAAATGCACATACATGAATATACATGTATTTCATACACACAAGTGTGTATACACACACACAAATCAGAATACATGCTTAAAGTAAAGAATGATGGGGGATGACTGTGTGCAAATGTCTACATTTACAAAATCATTGTCTTAAATATATCAATTTTACTTCAATAAAGTAATTTTATACACACATGGGTGAGGTCTGTGAGAAGATTCAGTGGACAAAGGCACTTGTTACCAGGCCTGTTGCCCTGAGTTTTATCCCTAAGACCAACATGGATAAAGGAGATAGCCAAACATATTCTGAAGCAAGAATTTACATGAAATGATATACACACATGCACACACATGCATGCAGAGGTATACACACATGCACAGATATGAACGCACATGCACAGATACACACATACACAGGTATACACACACACACTAAATAAATAAATAAATATAATTTTTTTAAAACAAGTGCATTGATTAGAAGAGTAAGTAGTATTTCAAGAGTAGAAAATAGGCTATAATGATAATTTCGTTATAATTATTAAATGTTTTAGCCATAATACTAAGTCCCAAACTATGTCACCCAAGTCAATCTTCTAAAATCACTCTAAGTGAAATGCTTACAATCCTGTTCCACAAAATTACTTAACCATTAAAATATTTGACATTCTTTTAAGGCAAAAGTAGAAATCATATGGAATTGTTCCCTACCTAAAATCCCAGAATTCTTTAGAATCTGGACTGAGGGTCACGTGTTTCTTTGCCCAGGTACTTCCTCGGCTGTTTCCCAACCACACATCATACCCAGCATCTGCTAGGATGAAGGCCAGGCTGTTGTGGGGAGGATTGGAAACCCATGCACCAGCAGTTGCAAACAAGCCATGGAGACAAAATACTACCAAATTCAGGGCTGCAAAAACAATCATGAAAATGCTTTTCACCATTAGCATCTACTGAAAATGGAAGCAACAACTTCAAATACTCATAATGAAACCAAAAGATTTTGAAACTAGCACACAGGTGTGTGCTAAGACTTCCTTTCATCTATGTCGGTTCACGTTAATCAATATGGGACTGGACAAAGAAGAGTCATTTCTACAGGACCTTGGTCTCCCTCCTACCTCAACCTCCTCAACCATGAATTTCCTTCATACATCTGTTTATCTTTTAGATGTTATAATTTATAGTTATTTCAAAGGAATCATTCATACCTTATAAAATCCCAAAGACAAATATACAGAAATAATAATGACTAAACATCCAAAGATTAATATGCAATGTCTTTTAAAAATCACTGGACTATAAGAATATCCAGGGTTTGTAGGTGGATATGAGGAATGAACCAGGTCTCATGCATTGTGATCTAGTACATAAACTATGAATAGGCACAGCAGGAAACCAAAGGATCTCCCAGATGCAGTGTGCTTGAAAATTATTTAGGGGCTCAGCGCTCTCCATAGAAACACATCCTTGTCTTCATAGTGACCAATGAAATCTAGGTTCCTTTAAGCCTCAGTTTAGTCTTGGGAATCAGGGAGCTCCATTGCTCATTTGAAATTATTCAATTTGGAGGTAAATATTTAGCAAGTCATTGCTTAGCATGTCACTGCCTCAGTGTGCTGACACAGCTTCACTGTTTCTCTCCCTCTGATCTTACCCGAACTGTTAGCATTATTCTTCCCGTGAGGAATTCGGTTGAGTGGAAGAATGTAGCCATCAGCAGTCACAACCTCATATTCTTCACTTGGGTACTCCCAGTATTCAATAATCTGACTCTACAACAGAAGAGACACCATGACAGATTTCATGAATCCTGTTTTGTGCTCACCCACTTTTCATCCTTAAAGTAGAATTATCTCTTCTTGGTATTAAGTCATCATTCTGCTAAATTCAGATTGCAAGATGTACAACAATTTAGAAAGGATGAAATAAACCAATAGAGATAAAGCAAATGCATTTAATTTTATTGGTGATAAGAATAGCTGAGAAAATAAATAGATCTACCTGAAGACCCAGATCTACCACTGTTGGGCATATACCCAAAAGGTGCCCCACCATGCCAAAGGACAAGTGTTCCACTATGTTCTTAGCAACCTTATTTGTGACAGTCAAAAGTTCTAAACAACCCAGATGTCTGACAAATGGAAGAATGGATACAGAAAATGTGGTTCAATCCAAAATGAAATATTACTCAGCTATTAAAAACAATGGATGGAACTAGAAAATATCCCGAGTGAGGTAACTCAGAACCAAAAGGACATGCATGGTATGCACTCATTAGTAAGTGGATATTAGCCAAAAAATATAGAATAGCCAGGATATAACACACAGAACTCAAACTGAAGGACCCAAGTGAGGATGCCTCAATCCTACTTGGAAGGGAGAAGAAAGCAGTCACACGATGGCAGAGGGAGGGAGGGACCTGGGTGAGAGAGGAGACATGGAAGGGAAGAGGTGAACATGATCAGGTATTGGGAGTGGGGATGGGGTGAACAGGACTGAAGCCCTGCGGACCTGCAGAAAGAATGGAGACAGGCAACCTTGGGAGATTGGCGGTTGGGCAAAGCCTCCAGAATGTAGCAGAGACCTGGGAGGTGAGAGACTCAAAAAGAGGGACCTCCAATGAAATTCTCAACACTGGGGAGTTTGAATCCACCTCTCGTGGAGGGATGAGGAGAGGTATGGGGCTGCCCACAGTCAAACGCTCTGGCCCAGAATTGTTCCTGTCAGAAGGAACTGCAGGGATCAAGTGGATGAAACTTCAAGGATGAAAATAGAGAAGATTGTGAGAGAAAGGAAGTCCAATGACAAGCCCAAGCAGAGGCCAAAGGCTCTGACATTGTTACTGATGCTGTGGTGTGCTTGCAGACAGGGGCCTAGCATGGCTGCATCTAGAGGCTGAAAAAGCAGCTGAAAGAGTCAGATGCAGGTACCAGCATACAACCAATGTACTGGACAGAAGCTGGGGACACCTGTAGTTGAATTGGGGAAAAGCTGAAAGAAGCTGAGAAGGAGGGCGGGCAGACCACCTACAAAGACCAGAAACCTCCACTGATCTGCACCCCCAGAGATCTCTCCAACACTGTGACACCAACAAGGCAGCATACACCAGCTGATATGAGGCCTCTGACACATACACAGCAGAGGTTTGCGTGGTCTGTCCTCAGTGAGAGAAGATGTGCCCAACTCTCCAGATACTTAAAGCTCCAAGAAGTGGGGAGGTCTGGAGGGAGGGTCGGGGGTGAGGACATACTCTTGGTTATGGGGCATGGTTGGAAGAAGAGGTATGGGATGGGGAGTGGTCAGGAGGGGGGCAGACCAGGATGGGGATGAAGTCTGGAATATAAAAGATTAATTAAAGAATAAAAAATGAATTAAAAAGAGAATAGCTTACAACATTCATGTGAGCTTCAGGATTCTTGTTTGGTTCAAATAAACAAAATGTTTTTCCAAATCCATGGACAAGACACATTGTTGTCAGCAGCCACAGCATTTTAATCCTGCAGGGAAATAGTGATTTTTGTGAAGGAGCTAAAGACATGGTACTATCTGTCTCAGTTTATTGCATATACATTATGTCCATTTGTAATCTTCCATAACTGAAAATGTTCATATTGTATAATAAGAACCTTAGGTGAACTCAAAAGTTTTAAAATGAATACTCACAGCAGTAAAAAAAGGGGGGGCAAAAAGCTTAGATATAATTAAGATCAGCTTAGATATAACTAAAATTGACAATAAGTTTTATAAAAGCTATCTGTCTGTCTCTTAGCTGTTCCTGAAAACAAAATAATTCTAACTAATTTGCTGATAAATCTTCACTGATGACTATTTGAGATTTATCTAAAGGAATAAGATTAGTATGTAATTTATTGGTTAATGATTTTAAAAAGTTACTTAATTCAAAGACCTTGAACATTGGCATCAGAGTGAGGATAGGAGAAAAGGTTAACAGTGATATCAGAGATGGATGAAAAGCCAGGCGAATGGATTTCCCCATGATGAAGATGTGCGTTCCAAGGAATCCTTTCTAGCCACCATATCTTTCCTTGCCTTCTTTCACAACTATGTGTGGCACACGTATTCCATCACTGTTCTTTGAACTTCTTAAATATGTGCTTTAAAAACACAGTCATGAACGATAAATATCTCTTTTCCATCCCCTACAAGCCTTATCTTAAAGTGCTATTTGTGTGCACAGTTTTAACAATCACAAATTTGTCGATTTAGGTGGACCCTACAGATAGCATCCCTGTTCCGGTCTCAGGTAGAGAATATGGCTTCTTGTCTTTTTTTCATTTTACTTTATTTTATTACTCAACTCCCTATTTTCAAGATACCAAGAAAGCTAAAAAAGAGATACATATTAGCCAAATAATCTTATTAATAAAATCAGCCTGTGAATGAAAACCTTCATGTTGTGCCCACTGTCTAAATATCATCCAAATGACATCTAAATAATATTCTGCTGTTTTAATACTGAGCCTAAAACCATATAATTCTTAGATTATCATACTCACTGTTACCAAATATGAATGTTTTTGATTTCTTGTAGTCTCAATGAAATTTTAATTCTCCTTTTTCCCATCCTGCTCATTATAAATATACCATGAATGTATTTTTTGGATGACCTTTCCAAAAAATGGACAGTGCCTTCTTTAACCATGCACTTGGATGCTTGTCAAATGAGAGTCAAATGCTTCAAATCACTCCAGATCAATAAGGTCTCTTGGCCCCAGGCTCATCGCCTGCCAATACCCCCCTTCACCACATCCCCATCCTAGTGTGAATTCATCATAGTGTGAATACTGAAGCTTTCTGTAGATTTTAAGCTGGATAACAACTCATCAGGCTGTATTTTCCTCAAAACAGTAATTGGGACCGTATTTTCTTTTCTGAATAATTTGAAAACTGCTGTGTACAGAATTACAAAATGAGTCAAGATAAAGTTGGTGATTGTAAACAAAGCCACTTTAAAGACATTTTCCCTGTAACTGATTTAAGAGCAACATGTGCATAAATTTGGGAGATGGCATCTTCAGAACATAAAAATGACAATGAATTGCTGTTTTAAAAGCTTCAGAAATATCTATCCCTATGTTCCCAGAAAAAAGTATGGCATATTGGTAGCAGGAAATGCATATGGTACTACTTGAATCTCTTATGTCTCAGGGTCTATTGCTGGGAGGTTGGTGTTCAGAACTACAGTGCAAACACAGTGGAATCTTTTGGAAATGGAACCTTGTTGGAATTACTAGGTCAGGAGGACCTCACTACAAAATGGATCAATGCTGTATTTCAGAAGTAGGTCCGGTATGGGTGAAAGTAGTATTTCCAATGGAAATTTAGTTATAAAAATAAGCAAAAAGGAGTGTTCCTCTTTCTCCACATCCTCGCCAACACCTGCTGTTTCCTGAGTTTTTAATCTTAGCCATTCTGACTGGTATGAGGTGAAATCTCAGGATTGTTTTGATTTGCATTTCTCTAATGACTAATGATGTTGAACATTTTTTAAGGTGTTTCTCAGCCATCTGAATTTCTTCAGGTGAAAAGTCTTTGTTTAGCTCTGTACCCCATTTTTGGATAGGGTTGTTTGGTTTTCTGGGGTCTAACATCTTGAGTTCTTTGTATACATTGGATATTAGCCCTCTGTCAGATGTAGGGTTGGTGGAGATCTTTTCCCAATTTGTTGGTTGCTGATTTGTCCTTTTGACAGTGTCTTTTGCCTTACAGAAACTTTGTAATTTTATGAGGTCCCATTTGTCTATTCTTGCTGTTAGAGCATAAGCAATTGGTGTTCTGTTCAGGAACTTTCCCCCCGAGCCAATGTCCTCAAGGGTCTTCCCCAGTTTCTTTTCTATTAGTTTTAGTGTGTCTGGTTTTATGTGGAGGTCCTTGATCCACTTGGAGTTGAGGTTAGTACAAAGAGATGAGTGGATCAATTCTCATTCTTCTGTATGTTGACCTCCAGTTGAGCCAGCACTATTTGTTGAAAAGGCATCTGTTTTCTACTGGATGTTTTCAGCTCCTTTGTCAAAGATCAATTGGCCACAGATGTGTGGGTTCAATTCTGGGTTTTCAATCCTATTCCATTGATCTACCCCCTATCACTGTACCAATATGATGCAGTTTTTAACACGACTGCTCTGTAGTATTGCTTGAGGTCCACTCCTCCAGTGCTGGTGGGACTGCAAGCTGGTAAAACCCCTCTGGAAATCAGTCTGGCGGTTCTCAGAAAACTGGACACAATACTTCTGGAGGACCCAGCAATACCACTCCTGGGCATATACCCAGAAGATTCCCCAGCGTGCAATAGGGATACATGCTCCACTATGTTCATAGCAGCCTTATATATAATAACCAGAAGCTGGAAAGAACCCAGATGTCCCTCAACCCAGGAATGGATACAAAAAATGTGGTATATATACACGGGAGTACTATTCAGCCATCAGAAACAATGAATTCATGAAATTCTTAGAGAAATGGATGGAGCTGGAGAACATCATACTAAGTGAGGTAACCCAGTCTCAAAAGAATACCCATGGTATGTACTCACTGAGAAGTGGATGTTAGCCTAGACTCTTGGGACACCAAAGACACAATCCACATACCAAATGATGTCCAACAATAAGGAAAGAGTGGATCCTGGTCCTGGAAAGGCTCAAAGCAGCAGTGTAGGGGAATACCAGAGCAGAGAAGTGGGAAGGGTTGGATGGGGGGATAGGGGCAGAGAAAGGGGCATGTGGGACCTTTGAGGGGCAGGGAACCAGGAAAAGGGAAATGAAATGTAAATATAGAATATATCCAATAAAAAATTAAAAAAATAAGCAAAAAGGGCATTTGGCTTGTTTCTATCACTTGAATCTTAGATGTCTATGTGACCTCTTCTCCATGCATTTCTTACTGTGTTAATGTTGCCTGGCATTTTGCCTCCCCCCAGAACTGAGCACCCACCATGTTCTAAAATCTACAGAGGACTGAGCCATGTGGACCACTTTTTATAAGGCATCCACTGTGTGGGGTTTTCTTTCAGACTCAGAAATTGGGCAAGATCATTGTTTAAATCTATTCTAAATAAATCTTCTTTCTTACAGTAAACATCTTGAGCACATTGTACCCACTCGTAAACTACATGTGGTGACAACCAAAGGTTTATAAAATTATTATATAAAATTTAAGTAAAATGTATTGTGTCACAAGATAGTTCTACTATTATTAACATTTCCATGTGTTACATTAAAGCTCTATCTATAGGAGCATTTCTGTAAGTTCATTTCGCAGGTTATCTCTGGATTTCTAATCTTTGCAATTACAACATTTAATCTTTTGCTCATAGTGAATGACTTTGTATTTCCTGTATTGTACATGCTCTTTCTTCATGGAGTATCATTCCTCATAAGTTTGTCTTCCTGTTTTATTTGTGCTCTCTAATTTGAAGCTAACTCTTCATTGATATTTTCACTGACAGTACAACCAGAGTATAGATTCTCAGTTAGTCTACTCCAATGTTGCTGTTTAATTTAATTAAAATTTTTTACAATGTAAATCATTCCAACTTGTCTGTGAAGTGGGGTTTTTTGTATTTTATTCTAGAATATATAGTTTTATATGGCTCTATTTTCTTTTTCTTTTTCTTTAATGCTTCCCTGTTCTATAGGAAAATTGCCTGACTAAAAGGGATCACAATGCTTGCAGAACAGAGGCCCAAATGTAGAGTGGTGAATACAAGTATGAATACATATTTAATCACATTGGAAATGTACTATTTCTTGTATTAATTCATTCAGGTGGCTATCGTTAAGATAATGGCCTAATTCTCTTAATTCACTATAGGAATTAATTCTGAGAGCTGGCATGAAAAGTCAAATCTTCAGAGATCTGATATCTTTTTTAAGACAAAGGTATTTCTCTGGTATACATTGTATTAATAATTTCTCAAATTATGAACAGAATCATTATCACAATTGATCTCACTTCTGATTTTGTACCTGTCATCTCTGTCTTTGGTCTATCTTCTTTATATGCTTATTGGTAGGAATTTGGTCAGATAATATGTTAATCAGGGGAAAAATTTATCTGGCTTGTAAAATTGCTTTTCTGCCTTTTTTCAGAAGTAAATATTGAATGCATTCCATCCCATGTCAGAAAGAAACAGAGAGTAACTGATTATTCTGTTATCAATATCATGTTTAGTTTAAAGTGTTTCAGCTAACCATAGAGTATAATAAAACTTAAAATGCAGTTGGCTAAACTAAATGTATTTTAAAAATAATCTATGGAGAAATATTGGAGGACAAAATGTAGAGCTGGTCATGGTTGCTCATGCCACACCCAGGAGGTAAAGATAGGAGGATCACCCCTGGGTTCATTGATGGCTTTGCTATGCAGTGAGTTCCTGGGTTACCATGGTCATGTATACTCATTCCTGCATATAGGCTGTAGAAGATCTAAGACTGAAACTTCACTGGGAATTTATTGTTAAAATCATTCTTTCTCAAGAGTGGTTTCTAATAATTAGATTATTTTCCAATAGAATTTGACCATGTCTATATGACTCTTCCCAGTTCTTATATACAGACTTGCCTATGTTTTCATATATATTCCCAACCTCACCAAACATTGGTTCTATATACATATGCTGAATCCATAGTTAATATTTGCCAAGAATGGCATATAAGAAATATTACAGTAAGCCATGTCAAAATTCTTTCTTGTGTTCCCATATTCTGCTTCATAAAAGAAATGTTTCAAGTAAGCCAAAAGAAGCCATGTATCCATCCATAAAATGACATAATCTGTCTTCCTTGGTAGAAAATCTAGTACTCCGGCCAGTCAGTATGAAGATACATCTAGCCATCATATATGAAATATTTTTAGACCACTGTGGCTTCGGATATCTGTGCTGTTCATGGATACTACACATAGGAAAGGCATTTTACTGAAGTGAAAATGTCATATTTTTGTTCAGTTTGGACTTTTAGACTTTCAGAATACAGAAACTGGATTTTTTCTTCCCGTTTATTCTAAGAGGCAGACAGAACAGAGCTGCTGCTGGGTTCTGTTCTCAGAGTCCCTGACAAATGCTCTAAATTTCACTACACCTTACTCTTCTTTTAAACAACTATTACTATGCTTCAAGATATTAAGATTTTCAAGAGTTAACACCTGACTATGTTCTTTTTCATTTTATGTGATATAGCAGATGAGTGATTTTCCACTAAGGGCACAAATATCACCAATCAAATATTAATATTTGGATCTGGAGAGATGGCTCTGCAGTTAAGAATTCTTTGAAAGGATCTAAGTTCAGTTCCCAATATTCTCATTGTGAATTCCAAAGACCAGTGCTTCAGATCCAGGGCACCAAACAGCTTCTTTTGGAATTAGCGAGCACCATGAATCCACATGGAACACATGCAGAGATATAGGCAGAATATTAAGAGGTGGGCTCTACAAGTTTCCTCTCCCAAATATAGGACATTTCATCTAAGGTCTAAGAACTCTTTGATTCCTGAGAGTTTCTCACCTCCCAGGTCTCTGGTATATTCTGGAAGGCTCCCCCAACCTCCTTCCTCCTGTGCTTACATGTTTCCAGTCTTTCTTCTGGCCCTCAGGAATTTCAGTCCTTTTCTCCTACCCAAAATGCTATCATGATCTGCTCTACACCCCCCCAATTCACCTTTACCTCCCATGTCCCTCCTTCCATTCTTGTGGTTGGCTTCTTCTCCCTTCCAAGTGGGACTGAGGCATCCTCACTTAGGCCTTTCAGCTTGTTGAACTTTTAGAGTTCTGTGGCCTCTATCTTGGGTATTTGGCAATTTGTTTTGTTGGGTAATAGTCACTTATTAGTGAATACATACTATGCATGTCCTTTTGTGTCTGAGTTACTTCACTCAGGATAATATTTTCTAATTCCATCAATTTGCCTGCAAATCTCAGGATGTCCTCTTTCATAATAGCTAAGTAGTATTCCATTGTGTAAATGAAATACATTTTCTGTATCCATTCTTCTGTGTTAGGTCATCTGGATTGTTTCCAGCTTCTGGATATCACAAACAAGGCCACTATGAACATTGTGGAATATGGGCATCAGTGGCATGACACAGCATCTTTTGGGATATTCCCAAGAGTGGTATTGCTGGGTCTTCAGATAGTCTATTTCCAATTTTCTGAGGAACCTACAGATTGATTTCCAGGGTGGTTGTACCAGTTAGCAGTCCCACCAGCAATGGATGAATGTTCTTCTCCACATTTTCTCAACACGTGCTATCCCCTGAGGTTTTGATGTTAGCTATTCTGACAAGAAACACGCCTCAATAGCAAAGATAGACACTAGCTCAGAGTAAAAGGCTGGAAAAAGGTCTTCCACACAAAATGGTCCCAGGAAACTCACTGAAGTTGCCATCCTAATATCCAATAAAATAGATTTTCAACCAAAAGTTATCAAGTGTGATGAGGAAGGATACTTCGTATTCATCAAAGGGAAAATCTACCAAGAGAATGTTTCAATTCTGAACATCTATGCCCAAAATATAAGGGTACCCTTAAACACATTCATAAAAGAAACTTTACTAAAGCTCAAACACACATTGAACCCCACACAATAGTAGTGGGAGACTTCAGCACCCCACTCTCACCACAGGACAGGTCATGGAAACAGAAACTAAACAGAGATGCAGTAAAACTAGCAGAAGTTATGAACCAAATGGATTTAAAAGATATCTATAAAACAATTCTACCTAAACAAAAGAATATGCCTTCTTCTCAGTACTTCATGGAACTTTCTCCAAAATTGACCATACAATCAGTCACAAAACAGGTGTCAACAGATACAAGAAGGTTGAAATAATCCCATACATCCTATCAGATCACCATTGGCTAAAGCTAGTCTTCAATAGCAAACAAAATAACAAAAAGCCCACATACACATGGAAGCTAAACCCCACTCTACTCAAGGATAATTTGGTCAAAGAAGAAGAAATTAAAGACATTTTAGAATTGTAATGAAAATGAAGGCACAACAGCAAAACTTATAGGACACAGAAATCAATGCTAAGGGAAAACCTTATAGCACTCATTGCCTCCAAAAGGAAACTTGACAGAGCATACACTAACATCTTGACAGTACATCTGAAAGCTCTAGAACAAAAAGAAACAAATACATCCAAGAGGAATAGATGGCAAGAAATAATCAAACTCAGGGCTGAAATAAACAAAATAGAAACAAAAGAGAACAATATAAAGAACAAATGAAAATAAAAGCTGGTTCTCTGAGAGAACCAACAAGATAGATAAATCCCTAACCAAACTAATGAAAGGGTCCAGAGGCAGTATCCAAATTAACAAAATCAAAAATGAAAAGGGAGAGATAACAGAAAGAGAGGAAATCAAAAAAAACATCAGATCCTACTACAAAAGCCTATACTCAACAAAACTGGAAAATCTAGATGAAATGGATGGTTTTCTAGATAGATACCACATGCCAATGTTAAATCAAGAGCAGGTAAACTATCTAAACAGGCCCACATTCTGTAAGGAAATAGAAATTATTAAAAAAAAACCTACCAACCCCCCCAAAAAAAGAAATTTAAGCTTTTTGCCACATGTCCATCTCAGTTTATTTATTTACATATAGAGAACATTTTTTGTATTTATTTAATCCATTTACTCTATGTTACTTAAACATGGATTATAATATATTCCATATCATTTTTTTATAAAATAACTTTTAACAGGAACGTGCTTTTCCTGTAGCACATCTCAACTTTATCTTATCACATTTTGATGACTGAGTAGCCACAAAAGATTAGTTTGTACCCAAAACAACAATTTTTGAATTTTCAAACTGGGGTGAGGGACATGGTATTTGAGATTCTCTGATTCTTTTTCTTTTTTCTTTTTTTATGCCAGCTATGAACAGGAGATCCAGTGAGACACATGTATTTAGGTCACGTGTTCCTATGGAGGAAGACACATGAAATTAAATAACCATGGTACATTTCCAAGTCCCAGAGTAAATATTGATTTTTGGGCAACATGGTACATAAGCTTTTACATGCATAATATCGAAGTTGACGCAACTGGTGTTCTTTAATGTCAATTGTGTTGATTTTCCACCAGCTAGAGCTTATTATTGCATTCCTCCAGTTGCTAATTGCTCATTTCACACTGCTAATGCCAATTTGAAAGAGACTAATGTCTATAAGTTTCTCAAATATGCATACTAAATATTTAAATCCATTAAAAATTTAGTATTATCAAAACTGCAAACCAATTCAAAACATGCTGCTCAATTCTTCAGAAAGACTACTTACTAGGCTATCACTGGATATCATGTTGAAAGCAAAGCGAATACTGTCCTTACACCATAATAACTTTGCTCTATTCCATCTTAAACTAAGTCCAACATAAGGAACCTGATTGTTTCTAATGATAACTTCACATCAATTATGAAAAAAATCTTATGTCAACAAAACAGTTGTCAATATCATTTTTGAAAAGCATTGTTATTCAGTTTATTAATGAAATAAAATATTTCAAATCATAAAAACATGGTTCTATTTCTGTCCACTACTAATTTAATATAGTCAAAATACCAAATTTTGAAATGTGCATATTCTTTTATTTTGTATAATGTAAGATTATTTTGAAATGGGTAAAATACTTAAGTGTTTTCCATAGAATGAAAATATTTTCTCCATCACTACTGGAAGGATCATTGTAAAATTTGTAAGTTCTTACCTACCTGAATATTTTAGAGGTCATTCCTACATATTTTAAATATATACACTTTAATGATATTAAGTTTAAGATATTATTTTACTATAATACAACTAACTATATCACCTAAAATTATGTCTTTGTTATACAAATTGTCATTTAAGGGAAATAGTAGAGTTTACATGCTGAAATAGAGGTGTTAAAGTCAATAATGTTTTAAACAGATAACTGGATTATTACTTAACTGTATGCAATTGTCTTTAGTCTTACCAATCTTTCACATGTCCATGAAGAAGACATGTGGGTAAAGTGTCAATCTCAGACATTGCTCTGCTCACTAATTTTGATGATGGTGAAAATTCAAATGAGGACTACTCACAGAATGCTCATAAAAGTTTATATCTTAATACATCATTGAGAAATTAGGAATTTTCTCCCTGCTTGTGTGTTATACACATTCAGTGAGCTCAATAAAATACATGGGGACTTCTATTCTAATCAATTTGGAATAAAATAAATCCCTTCCATTATTCCACAACCACCTCTGCCACTACTAACAAAATAAAATACCATTCTTTGTTTTAATATGAAATTATTCCATTGCAACCCCTCTTTTTTAACTTGTTTTTATTTAAATTTTTATTTTCTATATTCTGTGTTTACATTCCAAAGGCTTTCCCCTTTTTCAGTTCCCCCCACCATATGTCCCATAATTCCTCTCCCCCCAACTATCCCCCAATCATCCCCCCCCACGATTTCTCTGCTCTGGGTCTACAAAACTGGATCCAATCTTTTCAGGCCCAGGGTCCTCTCCTTTCTTCTTCTTGGGAATCATTTGACTTGCTCTACTCAAATGTACTAACCTACTGTGATGGTTTTCTTCTGATATTCATCATCATCGTTATTATGTTTCATTCTTAAACTGGTAATAGCTCTGCCTATTATTTCTTCAATACCACCATTAGACAGCTCATCTTATGTTGCCCTAAATGAACCAGTGATCCAGCCCAGCTTTCCTGAAATCCACATTCAATTATCACAGATTGGCAGCACAAAATCAAGAATAGTTCTCAGCATGATTTCTTCTCTCTCCCACCCTCTCTCTCTGTCTCTCTGTCTCTGTCTCTGTCTCTCTGTCTCTGTCTCTCTCTCTCTCTCTCTCTCTGTCTCTCTCTCTCTCTCTCTGCCTTTTCTTTCACAGAAACTGCTCAGAAGGATATCATCACCTATGGTTACAAAACAAAGCTAAAGCCTTCCTCAAGGTTTAATTGGTTTGTTCTATTCCAGAACGTCATACTAAGTGAGGTGACCCAGTCTCAAAAGAATACCCATGGTATACAGTCACTGATAAGTGGATATTAGCCTAGAAGCTTGAAACACCAAAGACATAAATCACATATCAAGTGATGTTTCACAAGAAGAAAGGAGTGGACACTGGTGCTAGAATGGACCAAAACATCATTGTGGGGGAGTACAAGAACAGTGAGGGGGAGGGGTGGATGAGGGAGCAGGGGGAGGGAAAAGGGCATGTGGGACCTTTGGGGGTGGGGAACCAGAAAAATGGAAATGAATTGTAAATATAGAATATATTCAATAAAAAAAAGAAAAATCCAGAGCAGACAAAGTCAAATGACTATAATGTCTTGATGTCTAAAAAAAATACTTCTATCAATAGAACACTATAACAAAGTCATTAGTGGAGAATCCTGAAGGTTGCCTAGTGTCTTCCTGTACAATGCATTTCCATTCCCTCTACATAGTTTTGGGAACTAAACTCCCTAATAAGTATAAATCCATACCAACTATCATAAAATCATAAGGGATTTAAAAACTTTCTGGTTAATAAAGTATGATGATCTTTGTATAATGACAAGGGAAAAGATTTAAGTGATTTCCACATGGAGAGTAATCCATCTCTCTGCATGTCACATATCTAGAGAACCATTTTTCTATTGGAAGAGGGAAAGAGTAGGGGCATGGGAAAAGGGGAACATGGTCAGGTATTGGGAGGTAGTTGTGAAGCCCAGAGGGCCAGCAGAATGAATGGGAATATACAACCTCAGGAAGTAGGAGGTGGGGGAACATCTAGAATATACCAGAGACCCAGGAGGTAAGAGAATCTTAAGATTCGAAGGGAAGAACCTTAGATAAATTTCTCAACAGTAGGGAGAGGGAACTTGTAGAATCCTCCTCTGGCAGAAAGACAGGGCATCAAGTGGAGGGATGGGGTTGCCATCTCACAGTCAAAAATTCTGATTCGGAATTGTTCCTGTCGAAAAGAACTGCAGGGACAAAAATGAAGAAGCAACTGAGGGAAAAGAAGTCCAGTGACTGACCCAAATCAGAACCCATCTCAAGGAACAGTATTATATTATCTACATATATTAAAAAGCACGGAAAGAAATAAGAACAAAAGTGAGAGAGAAATTTCAATTAAATGGATTGCTAACAAGTAATTGAGCAAACTGGACATAAAAGAAATTTAAGTTTCTTGTCATGTCTCCATCTGTGTTTATTTAATTTTTAGTTGAGAGACATAGTTATGTATGTATTTAACCAGTTTTATCCAATATATCATTTCACATCAATTGTTATATATTCTATATCTTTTTCTATAAAATGATTTTAACATGATTGTGCTTTTTCTGTAACACATCTCAACTTGACCTTGTCATGTTTTTGTAACTCAATAGCCACCAAGATTAGTTTTTTACCAAAAATAACAAGTTTTGAATTTCCAAAAGTAAAGGGAAAATGTAGTAATTGAGTCTTTGATTCTTTTCTTGCCAGCTCTGAATAACAGAGCATACAGTGAGACACGTGTCATTTAGGTCATGTGTGTCTATGAAGGAAGTCACACCTTATTACATAATCATATATTACCTAACTTGGTACACTTCCAAGTCCTAGAGTAAATATTGATTGCTGGGTGACATGGAGCATTACCATTTTATATAACTTTGAAGTTGATGCAACTGGTGTTCTTGAACTTTGTATTCTTTTCCACCAGCTAGAGATTACATTTCTCCAGTTGAATGAATTGCTTATTTCACACTGCTCATGCCAACTTGAAAGAGATTAGTGCCTATAACTTTCTCAATTATGCATTTTAAACCTTTTCTATTAGATATATTCTTTATTTACATTTCAAATATTGACCCCTTTCCTGGTTTCCCCCTCCCCCGAAAATCCCATAAGCCATCTCCCCTTCCCCAATCAACCCTCCCCTGCTTCCCTATCCTAGTATTCCTCTACACTATAGCATCAAGTCTTTCCAGGACCAAGGGTCTCTCCTCCTTTTGGTTTCTAGCAAGACCCTCTTCTGCTGACTATGTGTCTGGAGCCATGGGTGATTTCATCTGTACTCTTTGGTTGATGGTTTTGTCCCCGGGTGACTCATATTGTTGTTCCCCCTGTGGCACTGCAAAATCCTTCAGCTCCTTGGTCATTTCTCTAGCTCCCCCATTGGGGAACCTGTGGTCAGTTCAATGGTTGGCTGAGAATGTCCCCATCTGTATTTGTCATGCACTATGAAAGCCTCCCAGGCGAAAGCTATATCCAGCTCTGGTAAGCCAGCACTTGTCGGCATCCACAATAGTGTCTGGGTTTTGTAACTGTATATAGGATGGATTCCTGGGTGGGGTAGTCTCTGGATGATCTTTCCCTCAGACTCTGCTTTACCTTTTGTCTCTGTATCTCCTTCTATGGGTATTTTCCCCCTTTCTACAAAGGACCCAAGGATCCAATACTTTGTTCTTCCTCCTTCTTGGGCATCATTTGATATGTGAATTCTGTCTTGGATATTCCAAGCTTCTGGGCTAATATCCACTTATCAGTGAGTGCATACCATGTGTGTTCTTTTGTGATTGAGTTACCTCACTCATGATGATATTTTTCAGTTCGATCCATTTGTCTAAGACTTTTATAAATTCATTGTTTTTAATGGCTGAATAGTACTCTATTGTGTATATATACCACCTTTTCTGTATCCACTCTTCCTTTACGGGACATCTGGGTTCTTTCCAGCTTCTGGCTATTATAAATAGGGCTGCTATGAACATAGTGGAGCATGTGTCCTTATTACATGCTGGAGAATCCTCTGGGTATATACCGAGAGGTGATATAGTAGGGTCCTCCAGTAGTATTATGCCCAGTTTTCTGAGGAACCGCAAACTGATTTCCAGAGTGGTTGTACCAGCTTGCAATCCCACCAGCAGTGGAAGAGTGTTCCTTTTTCTTCATGACCTCTCCAGCACCTGCTGTCTCTTGAGTTTTTTTTTTCACATTTTCCCCACCATGGGTTTTTTTTTTAATTTTTATTTTCTATATTCTATGTTTACATTCCAAAGGCTTTCCCCTTTCCCAGTTCCCACCCACCATACTTCCCATAGTTCCTCTCCCCCCCAACTATTCCCCAATCATTCCCCCTCCCCCCTCGGTTATTTTACTAAACTGGATGCAATCTTTACAGGCCCAGGGTCCTCTCCTTTCTTCTTCTTGGGAATCATTTGACTTGCTATTTGTGTCTTGAGTATTTAGGGCTTCTGGGCTCATTAATATCCACTTATCAGTGATTGCATTTCATGTGTATTCTTTTGTGATTGGGTTAACTCATTCAGGATGATATTTTCCAGGTTTAACCATTTACCTACAAATTGCATGAATTCATTATTTTTAATTGCTGAGTAGTATTCCATTGTATAAATATACCACATTTTCTGTATCCATTCCTTCTTTGAGGGATATTTGGGGTCCTTCCAATTTCTGGCTATTATAAACAAGGCTGCTATAAACACAGTGGAGCATGTGTCTTTATTGTATGCAGGGGAATCCTCTGGGTATATGCCCAGGAGTGGTATGCCAGGGTCCTCTGGAAGTGACATGCCCAATTTTCTGAGGAACCACCAAACTGATTTCCAGAGCGGTTTTACCATTTTGCAATCCCACCAACAGTGGAGGAGTGTTCCTTTTTCTCCACATCCTCGCCAGCACTTGTTGTCTCTTGAGTTTTTAATCTTAGCCATTCTGACTGGTGTGAGGTGGAATCTCAGGGTTGTTTAGATTTGCATTTCCCTGATGTCTAATGATGTTGAACATCTTTTAAGGTGTTTCTCGGCCATCCGAATTTCTTCTGGTGAAAATTCTTTGTTTAGCTCTGTGCCCCATTTTTTGATAGGGTTATTTGGTTCTTTGGGGTCTAACTTCTTGAGTTCTTTGTATATATTGGATATTAGCCCTCTGTCGGATGTGGGGTTGGTGAAGATCTTTTCCCACTTTGTTGGTTGCCATTTTGTCCTTCTGACAGTGTCCTTTGCTTTGCAGAAACTTTGTAATTTTATGAGGTCCCATTTGTCGATTCTTGATCTTAGTGTGTAAGCTATTGGTGTTCTGTTCAGGAACTTTTCCCCTGTGCCCAAGTCCTCCAGGGTCTTCCCAAGTTTCTTTTCTAATAGTTTCAGTGCGTCTGGTTTTATGTGGAGGTCCTTGATCCACTTGGAGTTGATCTTAGTGCAAAGAGATAAGAGTGGGTCAATTCGCATTCTTCTGCATGCTGACCTCCAGTTGAACCAGCACCATTTGTTGAAAAGGCTATCTTTATTCCACCGGATGGTTGTGGCTCCTTTATCAAAGATCAAGTGACCATAAGTCTGTGGGTTAATTTCTGGGTCTTCAATCCTATTCCATTGATCTACTTGCCTGTTGCTATACCAATACCATGAAGTTTTTAACACAATTGCTCTGTAGTACTGTTTAAGGTCAGGGATATTGATTCCCCCAGAAGTCCTTTTATTGTTGAGAATAGTTTTAGCTATCCTGGGTTTTTTGTTACTCCAGATGAATTTGAGAATTGCTCTTTCTTGATCTATGAAAAATTGAGTTGGGATTTTGATGGGGATTGTATTGAATCTGTATATTGCTTTTGGCAAGATGGCCATTTTTACTATATTGATCCTGCCAATCCAGGAGCAAGAAATATTTTTCCATCTTCTGAGGTCTTCTTCCATTTCTTTCTTCAAGGACTTGAAGTTCCTGTCATACAGATCTTTTGCTTGTTTGGTTAGAGTTACGCCAAGGTACTTTATGTTGTTTGTGGTTATTGTGAAGGGTGTTATTTCCCTAATTTCTTTCTCAGCCTGCTTGTCCTTTGAGTACAAGAAGGCCACTGACTTGCTTGAGTTAATTTTATAACCTGCCACTTTGCTGAAGTTGTTTATCAGCTGTAGAAATTCTCTGGTGGAGTTTTTTGGGTCGCTTAGGTAAACTATCATATCGTCTGCAAATAATGATAGTTTGACTTCTTCCTTTCCAATTTGTATCCTTTTGACTTCCTTATGTTGTCTAATTGTTCTTGCTAGAACTTCAAGTACTATATTGAAAAGATATGGAGAGAGAGGGCAGCCTTGTCTAGTCCCTGATTTTAGTGGGAATGCTTCAAGTTTCTCTCCATTTATTTTGATGTTGGCTACTGGTTTGCTGTAGATTGCTTTTACTACGTTTATGTATGGGCCTTGAATTCCTGCTCTTTCCAAGACTTTTAGCATGAAAGGATGCTGAATTTTGTCGAATGCTTTTTCAGCATCTAATGAGATGACCATGTGGTTTTTTTCTTTCAGTTTGTTTATGTAGTGGATTACATTGATGGATTTCCGTATATCGAACCATCCCTGCATCCCTGGGATGAAGCCTACTTGATCATGGTGGATGATCGTTTTGATGTGCTCTTGGATTCGGTTAGCAAGAATTTTATTTAGTATTTTTGCATCTATATTCATAAGAGAAATTGGCCTGTAGTTCTCTTTCTTTGTTGGATCTTTTTGTGGTTTAGGTATTAGCGTAATTGCGGCTTCGAAGAATGAGTTGGACAGTGTCCCTTCTGTCTCTATTTTGTGGAATAGTTTGAAAAGTATTGGTGTTAAATCTTCTTTGAAGGTCTGGTAGAATTCTGCACTAAAACCATCTGGTCCCGTACTTTTTTGAGTTTTTTTATCTTAGCCAATCTGACCAGTGTGAGGGGAAATCTCAGGATTATTTTGATTTGCATTTCCCTGATGACTAAGGATGTTGAACAATTTTTAAGGTGCCATTCAATATTCCTCAGGTGAAAATTCTTTGTTTAGCTCTGTTCCCCATTATTGATAGGGTTATTTGGTTCTCTGGAGTCTAACTTCTTGAGCACTTTGTATATATTGGGTATTAACCCTATGTCATTTGTAGGGTTGGTAAAAATCTTTTCCCAATTTCTTGGTTGCTGCTTTGTCCTATTTTGTAATTATAAAAGAAACTTTGTAATTTTATGAGGTCTCATTTGTCAATACTTGATCTTAGGGCATAGGCTATTGGTGTTCTGTTCAGGAAATTTTACCCTGTGCCAATATGCTGAAGGGTCTTCCCCAGTTACTTTTTTATTAGTTTCAGTGTATCTGTTTTATGTGGAGGTCCTTGATCCACTTGGACTTGAGCTTAGTACAAGGAAATAAGAATGGATTGATTTGCATTCTTCTGCATGCTAGTCACCAGTTGAGCCAGCACCATTTGTTGAAAAGGCTATCTTTTTTCCACTGGATGAATTCACCTACTTTGTCAAAGATCAAGTGACCATAGGTGTGTGGGTTCATTTCTGGGTCTTCAATTTTAATCCATTGATCTACCTGCCTGTCACTGTACCAGTGCCATCCAGTTTTTAACACTATTGCTCTTTTATACTGCTTGAGGTCTGGGATAGTGATTCCTCCAGAAGTTCTTTGATGAGAATAGTTTTCGCTATCCTCAGTTTTTTTGTTATTCCAGATGAATTTGAGAATTGCTTTTTCTAACTCTATGAAGAATTGAGTAGGAATTTTGATGTGGATTGCAGTGAATTTGTATATTGCTTTTAGCAAGATGTCCATTTTTACTATATTAATCCTGCCAATCCACCAGCATGGGAAATCTTTCCATCTTCTGAGATCTTCTTCAATTTCTTTCTTCAGAGATTTGAAGTTCTTGTCATACAGATCTTTCACTTGTTTGGTTAGAGCCACACCAAAATATTTTATATGGTTTGTTACTATTTTAAAGGTTGTCATTTCCCTAATTTCTTTCTCAGCCTGTTCATCCTTTGAGTATAGAACATCTATTGTTTTGTTTGAGTTAATTTTATATCTGGCCAGCCACTTTGCTGAAGTTGTTTATCAGCTTGTAGGAGTTCTCTGGTGGAGTTTTTTGAGTCAATTAAGTATACTATCATATCATCTGCAAATAGTGATACTTTAACTTCTTCCTTTCCAATTTGTATTCCTTTGACCTCCTTTTGTTGTCTAATTGTTCTAGCTAGAAATTCAAGTATGATATTCATTAGATATGGAGAGAGGAGGCATCCTTGTCTAGTCCCTGATTTTAGTGGGATTGCTTCAAGTTTCACTCCATTTAGGTTGATGTTGGCTACTGGTTTGCTGTATATTGTTTTTACTATGTTTAGATATGGACCTTGAATTCCTGATCTTTCCAAATCTTTTAGCATAAAAGGATGCTGAATTTTGTCAAATGCTTTTTCAGCATCTAATGAAATGACCATGTGGTTTTTTCTTTCAGTTTGTTTATGTAGTGGATTACACTGATGGATTTCTGTATGTTGAACCATCCCTGCATCTCTGGTATGAAGCCTCCTTGATTGTGGTGAATGATCATTTTGATGGGTTCTTGGATTCGGTTGGCAAGAATTTTATTGAGTATTTTTGCATTGATATTCATAAGGGAAATTGGTATGAAGTTCTATTTCTTTGTTGGATCTTTGTGTGGTTTTGGTATCAGCGCAATTTTGGCTTCATAGAATGAGTTGGGTAGTGTTCCCACTGTTCCTATTTTGTGGAATAGTTTGAAGAGTATGGTCTTCTTTGAAGGTCTGATAGAATTCTGCACTATAACCATCTGGCCCTGTGCATTTTTTTGGTTGGGAGACTTTCAATGACCACTGCTATTTCTTTAGGGGTTATGGGACTGTTTAGATGGTCTATTTGATCATCACTTAATTTTTGTATTTGGTATCTGTCTAGGAAATTGTCCACTTCCTCCAGATTTTCCAGTTGTGTTGAGTATAGACTCTTGTAGTATGATCTGATATTTTTTTAAATTTTCTCAGTTCCTGTTGTTATATCTCCCTTTTCATTTCTGATTTTGTTAATTGAGATACTGTCTCTGTGCACTCTGGTTAGTCTGGCTAAGGGTTTATCTATCTTGTTTATTTTCTCAAAGAACGAGCTCCTGGTTTTGTTTATTCTTTGTATGGTTCTTTTTGTTTCTACTTGGTTGATTTTACCTCTGAATTTGATGATTTCCTGCATTGTACTCCTCCTGGGTGTATTAGCTTCTTTTTGTTCCAGAGCTTTCAGGTGTGCCATTAAGCTGCTGGTGTATGCTCTCTCCAATTTCTTTTTGGAGGCACTCAGGGTTATGAGTTTTCCTCTTAGCACTGCTTTCATTGTATCTGATAAGTTTGGATATGCTGTGCCTTCATTTTGATTAAATTCTAAAAAGTCTTTGATTTCTTTCCTTATTTCTTCTTTGACCAAGGTATCATTGAGTAGAGCAGTGTTCAGCTTCCATGTGTATGTGGGCTTTCTTTTGTTTTTTGTTGCTATTGAAGACCATCCTTACTCAATAGTGATCTGATAAGAGACATGGGATTATTTCAATCTTCTTATATCTCTTGACGTCTGTCTTGTGGCCAATTATTTGGTCGATTTTTGAGAAGGTACCATGAGGTGCAGAGACAAAGGTATATTCTTTTTATTTAGGATGAAATGTTCTACATATATCTGTTAACCGCTTTTGGTTCAAAACTTCAATTAGTTTCACTGTGTCTCTGTTCAGTTTGTGTTTCTCTGATCTGTCCATTGAGGAGGGTGAAGTGTTGAAGTCACCCACAATTATCGTGAGGTGCAATGTGTGCTTTGAGCTTTAGTAAAGTTTCTTTTATGAATGAGGGTGCCATTGAATTTGGAGCACAGATGTTCAGAATTAAGAGTTCTTCTTGGTAGATTTTTCCTTTGAGTATGAAGTATTCTTCCATGTCTTTTTTGATGACTTTAGGTTGAAAGTCAATTTTATCTGATATTAGAATGGCTGCTCCAGTTCATTTCCTGGGACCATTTGCTTGGATTATTGTTTTCCAGCCTTCTACTCTAAGGTAGTGTTTTTCTTTGACACTGGGGTGTATTTCCTGTATGCAGCAAAATGCTGGGTCCTGTTTATGTATCCAGTCTGTTAGTCTATGTCTTTTTACTGGGGAATTGAGTCCATTGATGTTAAGAGATATTAAGGAATGCTGATTGTTGTTTCCTGTTACTTTTGATGTTATTTTTATGTTTGAGTGGTTATCTTCCTTTTGGTTTGTTGAAAGAAAATTTCTATCTTGCTTTTTCTAGGGTGTAGTTGCTTTCCTTATATTGGCATTTTCCATCTATTATCCTTCGCAGGGTTCGATTTGTGTAAAGATATTGTGTAAATTTGCTTTTATCATGGAATATCTTGGTTTCTCCATCTATGGTGATTGAGAGTTTTGCTGGGTATAGTAGTTTGGGATGGCATTTGTGTTCTCTTAAGAGTCTGTATGAGATCTACTCAGGGTCTTCTAGCCTTCATTGTCTCTTGTGAGAAGTCTGGTATAATTCTGATAGGTCTTCCTTTAAATGTTTCTTGGCTTTTTCTCTTACTGCTTTTAATATTCTTTATTTAGTACATTTAGTGTTTTGATTATTTTGTGATAGGACATATTTCTGCTCTGGTTCAGTCTGTTTGGAGTTCTATAGGCTTTTTTTATGTTCACTCTTTCTTTAGGTTAGAGAAGTTTTCTTCTATAATTTTGTTGAAGATATTTACTGGCCCTTTAAGTTGTAAATCTTCACTCTCTTCTATACCTATAATCCTTAGGTTTTGTCTTTTCATTGTGTCCTGGATTTCCTGAATGTTTTAGGTTACAAGCTTTTTGCATTTTGCATTTTCTTTGACTGTTGAATCAATGTTTTCTATGGTATCTTCACCACCTGAGATTCTTTTTTTCTATCTCTTGTATTCTATTGTTGATATTTGCATCTATGGCTCCTGATTTCTTTCCAAGGTTTTCTATCTCCAAAGTTGTCTCCCTTTGTCATTTCTTTGTTGTTTCTACTTCTGTTTTTAGATCCTGGATGGTTTTGCTCAGTTCCTTCTCTTGTTTCTTTGTGTTTTCCTGTAATTCTTTAAGGGATTTTTGTGTTTCCTCTTTCAGGATTTCTGCCTGTTGACCCATGTTCTCCTGTATTTCTTTAAGTGATTTTTGTGTTTCCTCTTTAAGGGCTTCTATCTGTTGATCTATGTTCTCCTGTATTTCTTTAAGTCATTTGTGTGTCTCCTTTTTAAGGGCCTCTACCATTTGAGACATGTTCTCTTGTACTTCTTTAAGGGAGTTATTTATGTCCTTCTTGAAATCCTCTATTAGCATCATGAGATGTGTTTTTAAATCCACACCTTGTTTTTCAGGTGTATTGGGGTATACAGGATTTGCTGCTGTTGGAGAACTTGGTTCAGATGTTGCCATGTTTGCTTGGTGATGTTCTTGCATTTGCCTTTTGCCATCTGGTTATCTCTGGTGTTAGCTGGTGTTGCTGTCTCTGACTGTGGCTTATCTGTGCTCCTGGGAGACCCATTCTCTCTGTGTATACCGGTATGTAGGTACTCCTGCAAGACCTGCTTTCTTGAGGATGTATTTGGATATGTAGCTCTGTGGCCCTGATCAACTCTGGGTGCTGGCGGTAGTTGTAAGACTCCTGTCCCAGGATGTCCCTAGGCTCTTTTGTCCTCACGTTTTCTGGCTGTTTCCTCTGAGCAGCAGGGGTTGTCCTACCTGTGCTGCCTGGCCTCTCTGACCTCCTGAGTGGTTAACTATCTCCATGCATCACTTGGATATGGTACACGGTGGCAGAGGGTGGTCCCAGAAGATCCGGGTGTGATCTTCTGGTAAGGATGGTACTACCTGTGCAGGCAGGCCCCTTGCACTCCTGAGTGGATAGCTACTTCCTTTGCCACTTGAAGATGGTGTGCTGTGGCAGAGGATGGTCCCAATCTGGAGACAGAAATCGGAAGACTTCTGCCAGTGTGTTCCAGACAGGATCCTCTGTGCTGCAGGGCAGGTCTCACCTGTGCTGACTGTATGTTCTGCGCCTCTGGGTGGATAGCTAGCTTCCTGTGCCTGCCTCTTAAAATTTTAAATTCATATATCAACATTAAAATTTTACTATTACCACAATTGCCAACAAATACAAAACATTCTGAGGAATCTGGTCAATTCCTCAGAAAGACTACCTGCTTGGCTATGAATGTCTCATTGAAAACATAGCCAATAAACTCCTTACACTGTAATTACCTTGCTCTATTCCATCTTCACCTAAGTCCAACACAAGCAACCTAAATGTTTCTAAGTAAAAGTTCATGATAACTATGAAAAAAACATTTAAATTCTAATTACTCATTTGTCCTTAACTGATTTCACTAATCAACAGCCTAGATAAATCCAAGATGAGATTCTTAGCTTTTCCTAGTAAGAGAACAAATTTACATCAAGATGTTCCTGTTTGGGTGCCAAAATAGATGTCATAAACCAGCTCCAGAGTTCTGATTCTATTTTAAATGTAGCCAAGGGTTAATAGCTTCAGCAGTGTCAGGACTTGGTCTTGGGATAAATTAGGGTTGCTTTTTGATGTAATAATAAAATGTTTACCTATCTTGATTCTAAGTTACTATGCAATAGTAGCTGGCATTTTCAGTTCCTCTGAGACCAGAAATTACAGTCTTTGTTGTTTAGTACCTCATGGTAGAAAGCAGAGATTTAAACAAAGGATTAATCGCTAGGGAATTTTTTCTCCCTTTCCTAGAAGACTCCTTCTTGTTTATCAGGCAGGAGGAAGGTTGGGAGCAGAAAACATTTATTGAACCAGGAAAAAAAGAGTTACTCACAGAAGGAAAAAAACTTTTAGACAAGCAAATATGCATGAACACATACGTTTATATACAAACTCATGCACATAGATTCATACACCTTCATGCATTCCACTTGAAGCCAGATACTTACTTATCTCATAATTACATACTTACATATACACATCTACACGTTCTCATGTATATGAAGCAAAACTCCAAGTATCAGAGCAGAAAGTACTTACTCATTCTGGATTAAAAGCGAGCTAAAAATCTTTATTGCACTTTGACTCTTTTATTTCTAAGTTAATGAAACCTGTAAGTTTCTGTAAGAAAAAATATATTGTTCCTCTTTAGTAAGACTAATCCTGCCTTGCTGTTAAGAAAAGAACTGTTCTATCTCATGGTAAGAAGAAGTCTGTCTGTACTTTCTGTGCTCTCTTCACTTCTCTCTCTCTTTCTCTGCACCTTCTTTTTTGTCCTACTTCCTCTCTGCATTTTATGCTCAGGTTTTGTTTTGTTTTGTTTTGTTTTGTTTTGCTTTGTTTTGTTTTTGGTCCTGTCCTAATAGTCTTTTTATTAATAAAGGGAAGTAAAAGGGAAGAAATCTATCAGACTGTATATTCTCTATATTTCTAAGCTGCTTTCTTAATTTCTAAGTTACTCTCATATTTTCTGTTATTCTACTTTCCTTCTAATCTTGCTCTTTCTCCTCCTTTTCTGATGTAATAATGCAATGTAATGTTTCTTTCCACTTTTCACAATGTAAAGTTTTCTTTTTCACTTTTTCTAGTAGAATAGATCACATAGTTTTTTGAAGCATCCTTTTTTTAAACTAATAGTTCACTAAATTTTCAAGCATAAAAATCAAACCATAAATTGAATAAAAACTTTACAATAGAGATGTTTATATATGTTCCCATTAAGTCTAGACATTCATTATCTGTCACTAGCTTCACAGGCTCATTAAAAGTTAACAACCATAATTTATGTGATTAAGTTATCATTGAAGTTTTGTATAGATAGATCCAGTAAGTTTTTATCCTCTGTCTTTGCACCTATAACAAATCATTATTTCCCCTTTTCGATCTTTGGATAATTGGTTTACAACCTTTTGGAATGTGTTCTAAATTGTAAATGCTTTCTTTTTATCTCAGAAGTAATTAAATCTGACACTTGAAGACTATCAGAGTTCTCCTTGTAATTTTCATACTAGAGGGGGCTTTAACAGCAGCCCTATTATAAAGGAATAAATAATTACTAGTATAATTTTAGGAAATCATTTAAAATTATCATTAAGAATTAAGACACCATTTATTTATCTCTATAGCATCACTACAAAATAGAACATCTTCATTGATCTGCAGAAATATGGATAAATGTGTGGGATTATACCTACTATATATACTATTTAATGGTAACAGGAAAGACCTATAATCTAGAAGAAGCAATCTGGGATGAAGTCTATTTGGGAACTTGCCTCAGAGCTCACCCATCTCAGACCATGCACAAGTAGCAAGTAACCACCAGGTAGGCCGCCTGCTAGCCTTAGCTTACCCTAGTTGGTTCCAGACATAAAGTAATTGATTCTCATATGTTATATGTAGATATTCATTAATTTTTATGTGGATATGTTCATTTGTAGTCCAGTATATTTTAAAATACTTTTAAGAGAATAAAAATAACATTAATTTTAAGTCAGTGAAATATAGAAAATAGTAATTAATTTGCTCAAAAAAACTAAAGATAATTTATTATCAAGAGACAATAAAAGGAATTGTCAGAAATGATAATGAAAGCAATAGAGAGAAAAAATTAATTAAATGGATTGAAAACAGGTAAAGAAATAGACATAACTAAATTATTGTCATGTCTCCATCTGTGTTTATTTAATTATAGTTGAGGGGTATATTTTATGCATTTATTTAATGTACTTTAACCAATGCATCATTTCAACATCAATTGTTATAGCATATACTGTTTATCATTTTTGATAAAATGATTTTTAACATGAGCATGCTTTTCCTGTAGCACATGTCAACTTGACTTTATCAGGTTTTGATGACAGAATAGCCACCTGAGATTGCTTTCTACCAAAAACAACAATTTTTGAATTTTCAAAAGTGAGGAAGGATGTGGTTTCTTTGATTCTTTTCCTTTCCTTTCCCTTCCTTTCCTTTCCTTTCCTTTCCTTTCCTTTCCTCTCCTCTCCTCTCCTCTCCTCTCCTCTCCTCTCCTCTCCTCTCCTCTCCTCTCCTCTGCTCTCCTCTTCTTTTCTTTTCTTTTCTTTTCTTTTCTTTTCTTTTCTTTTTCTTTTTTGCCAGCTCTGAAGAACAGGAGATAAAGTGAGACACATTTATTTAGTTCACATGTTTCTATGCATGAAGACGCATGAGATAAAATAACCATGGTACATTTCCAAGTCCTGGAGTAAATATTGATTCTCCATGTGACATGGAATATTACCATTTTGCATAACTTTGAAGTTGACACAAATGGTATTATTGAATGTTGGATCCTTTTGTCACCAGCTCGAGTTTAGTATTATATTTCACCAGTTGAATGAATTGCTTATTTCACACTGCTTATGACAATTTGATAGAGACTAATGTCTATAACTTTCTCAAATATGCATACTAAAATCTTAAGTTCATATAGCAACATTGAAAATTTAGTAACAAAATTGCCAATCAATTAAAAACATGCTGGTCAATTCCTCAGAAAGACTGCCTAGTAGGCTATCATGGAATGTCATGTTGAAAGCAACGTCAATACCCTCCTCACACTAATAACCTTGCTCTATTCCATTTTCAGATCAGTCGAACATAAGAAACCTCAATGGTCGTAGTGATAAGTTCATGGCAACTATGAGAAAAAAACTTCTGTCATGAAAACAGTCACCAATAGCATTGTTCAAATACAATGTGGAATATTCAGGATATTAAAGAAATAAAATATTTTAAATGATAAAACATGGTTCTCTTTCTCTCTACCTGTGATTTAATATATTCAAAACATTGAATCTTCACATAAGCATATTCATATATTTCTGCACAATTTAGATGCTATAAAATGAGTAAAATAGGTAAGTGTTTTTTTGTATAATGAAAATATTATCTCCATCACTGTTGTGGGGATCCCTGTGAAATTTGTAAGTTCTGACCTACCTAAAATTTATTCGAGGTCATTCACACATATTTTAAATACACACATTTTAATGATATTAAGTACAAAATAGTATCTCAATATAAATATATGATATAACTAACAATATCACCTAAAATTATATCTTTGTTATACAAATGGTAACTTAAGGGAAATAGCCAGTTTATACATGTTGAAATAGAGGTGTTAAATTCAATAAAGTGTTAAACAGCTACCTGATCATTACTGAACTGTATGCAATTGTCTTTAGTCTCAGCAGTCATTTACACAGCAGTGAAGAAGACATGAAATGTCATCTTCAAATATCTCTCTGTTCATGAATTTTGATAGTGGTGCAGAAGTTAGGTGATGCGCATTCATGGGAAGATGATAAAAGGTTGTACCTTAAGGCATCGTTGAGATACTATTTAGGACAATTTTTCCTGTGAGTATTGTACATGTTCAGTGAGCTCTATAAAATAGAAGGGTACTTCAATTCTAATGAAGTTAGAGTGAAATTAGTCCCTTCCATTATTCCACAACCACCAACAAAATAAAACACCATCCTTTGTTTTAATATGGAATTGTCCCATTGCTACTGCTCATTTTTTGAGTGGTCTTTTTAACATCTCTCTACTCAAATGTATCACATGTAGTAAAGTTGTATGTTTTACTCCTGATGTTCTTAAATGGGCAGTGAGAGATTACTTTTTTTAAAAAAAATTTTATTTTCTATATTCTATGTTTACATTCCAAAGGCTTTCCCCTTTCCAAGTTCCCCCCTCCCTATGTCCCATAATTCCTCTCCCCCCCAACTATTCCCCAATCATTCCCCCTTCCCCCACGGTTTCTCTACAAAACTGGATCCAATCTTTACAGGCCCAGGGTCCTCTCCTTTCTTCTTCTTGGGAATCATTTGACTTGCTAATTGTGCCTTGAGTATTTAGGGCTTCTGGGCTCATTAATATCCACTTATCAGTGATTGCATTTCATGTGTATTCTTTTGTGACTGGGTTAGCTCACTCAGGATGATATTTTCCAGGTCTAACCATTTACCTACAAATTGTATTCATTATTTTTAATTGCTGAGTAGTATTCCATTGTATAAATATATCACATTTTCTGTATCCATTCCTCCTTTGAGGGATATTTGGGCTCCTTCCAATTTCTGGCTATTATAAACAAGGCTGCTATAAACATAGTGGAGCATGTGTCTTTATTGTATGCAGGGGAATCCTCTGGGTATATGCCCAGGAGTGGTATGCCAGGGTCCTCTGGAAGTGACATGCCCAATTTTCTGAGGAACCGCCAAACTGATTTCCAGAGCAGTTTTACCATTTTGCAATCCCACCAACAGTGGAGGAGTGTTCCTCTTTCTCCACATCCTCGCCAGCACTTGTTGTCTCTTGAGTTTTTTTTTTAATTTTTATTTTCTATATTCTATGTTTACATTCCAAAGGCTTTCCCCTTTCCCAGTTACCCCTCACCATATGTCCCATAATTCCTCTCCCTGAGGTGGAATCTCAGGGTTGTTTTGATTTGCACTTCCCTAATGACTAATGATGTTGAACATCTCTTAAGGTGTTTCTCGGCCATCCGAATTTCTTCTGGTGAAAATTCTTTGTTTAGCTCTGTACCCCATTTTTGGATAGGGTTATTTGGTTCTTTGCGGTCTAACTTCTTGAGTTCTTTGTATATATTGGATATTAGCCCTCTGTCGGATGTGGGGTTGGTGAAGATCTTTTCCCACTTTGTTGGTTGTAGTTTTGTCCTTCTGACAGTGTCCTTTGCCTTGCAGAAACTTTGTAATTTTATGAGGTCCCATTTGTCAATTCTTGATCTTCGTGTGTAAGCTATTGGTGTTCTGTTCAGGAACTTTCCCCCTGTGCCTATGTCCTCCAGGGTCTTCCCAAGTTTCTTTTCTAATAGTTCCAGTGTGTCTGGTTTTATGTGGAGGTCCTTGATCCACTTGGAGTTGATCTTAGTGCAAAGAGATAAGAGTGGGTCAATTCGCATTCTTCTGCATGTTGACCTCCAGTTGAACCAGCACCATTTGTTGAAGAGGCTATCTCTATTCCACTGGATGGTTGTGGCTCCTTTATCAAAGATCAAGTGACCATAAGTCTGTGGGTTAATTTCTGGGTCTTCAATCCTATTCCATTGATCCACTTGCCTGTTGCTGTACCAATACCATGCAGTTTTTAACACAATTGCTCTGTAGTACTGTTTAAGGTCAGGGATATTGATTCCCCCAGAAGTCCTTTTATTGTTGAGAATAGTTTTAGCTATCCTGGGTTTTTTGTTGCTCCAGATGAATTTGAGAATTGCTCTTTCTAGATCTATGAAGAATTGACTTGGGATTTTGATGGGGGATCGCATTGAATCTGTATTTTGCTTTTGGCAAGATGGCCATTTTTACTATATTGATCCTGCCAATCCAGGAGCAAGAAATATTTTTCCATCTTCTGAGGTCTTCCTCGATTTCTTTCTTCAAGGACTTGAAGTTCCTGTCATACAGATCTTTCGCTTGTTTGTTTAGAGTTACGCCAAGGTACTTTATGTTGTTTGTGGCTATTGTGAAGGGTGTTAGTTCCCTAACTTCTTTCTCAGCCTGCTTGTCCTTTGAGTACAAGAAGGCTACTGATATGCTTGAGTTAATTTTATAACCAGGCACTTTGCTGAAGTTGTTTATCAGCTGTAGAAGTTCTCTGGTGGAGTTTTTTGGGTCACTTAAGTAAACTATCATATCATCTGCAAATAATGATAGTTTGACTTCTTCCTTTCCAATTGAGAGATTACTTTTTTTCTATCATGTGATCCAGTTAACTCTGATATTATTGCTTTTTACCTTTTAACTTTCCTTCAGTCACATAAAAATATAAATACCAAAGATAATATTTTGAAATGCTTTGAATACATGTGAAATGACTTTTAATAACCTGGAGAGTTAATATACATTTCAATGACTAGAACAAAAGCTGTCAATCATGGTATCAACTGTAACGGAAAAAGTATGACATATTTGGTAATTGAGAAATGTTTACCTAAATAAGTGTACTTGGTTCTATCATGAAATAGATAAATGAACTAAAGTTCTAGGACAATAGAAAAGGAATTAATTTTGCAAACAATTGAGGAGGGATAAAAATAAAGAACAACAAATATGATTGAAAAACCTAGAAATTTCTAATCACACACAACAAATGCTGTTGAGTTCTGGGAAAGTTGTCACAAAGAATAGGCAGGAACAGATGATTTTATAAAATGAATCTAGAACAGAGACAAAACTGGTCACTTAAGGGACCTAATGACTTTCCACTTACCCATTTAATTTATGTTATATTATATATAAATTGTTTATGTACATTCTAGTATGTATAATAATTTGAAATCTGTGCATGATTAGTTGAAACTAATATTTCTTCTTGTACCAAATAGTATTGTTTGTACTATTGTCTACATGATTTTGAAAAACTTTTCTATGTATTTTATGAAGCTTTCTTATATTCAAGATTTGGTGGCTACTTTTAAAGGTGTAACACCAAAATTTCTGGTGAATTTTATTTGAAGTTGTGGGAAAAGATAATACAGAATCCCTTTCAGGTCTCACCAGGTTCTAAGGAAAGGCAAATACATCTATAAAAGAACTACATGCTAGGGACACAAGCCAGATGGATTTTATAGTTCATATCTAGCCAATCCATTCATTAATACATAATAGGAAAAAAATCTACTCAAGATGGCAGAACTCTCATGGTATAATTACACACATGCACATACCCCCCCCACATGCACGTGTGTGTGTGTGTGTGTGTGTGTGTGTATGTAACAATCAATTAATGAAATAAAGGCTATGAATATGAATAAACAAAACAGAGTAGTGTGGGTTGGTTTGGAGGTTGGAAAGGGAAGGGGGAAGTGATATATTTTATTATAATCTCAAAAGTAGCTGGACAGTAGTGGCACACACCTTTAAACCCAGCACTTAGAAGACAGAGGCAGGTAGATTTCTGAGTTTGAGACCAACCTGGTCTCAGAGTGAGTTCCAGGACAGCCAGAGCTACACAGAGAAACTCTGTCTCAAAAAAACCCTACTACTAATAATAATAATCTCAAAAGTAAAGAAAGTAACTAGGAAATAAAACAATATAACAGACCACAATCCCCTGTATATTTTAGTGTCTTGTACTGACCTAGTAAATTGTAGTCCTTTCATCATCTACAGAGATGGCACTTGAGTGGAACACACTGGAGATTTTCAGCTCATGAGACAACTGCTTTCCAGATATTTTTCTGAGACTTTCATCTGAAGACAGAATTAGAGAAAATCTGGTGGTATGTAGGTTAACCTTTCTCAAGCTTCAGTGCACCTACAATCCACTGGGTTCAAAGTACACATGCCAACAGTTTTCTGAGTGAGGTAGAAAGTTCAATGTTTCTATCAGCAAGGTGAGCCATCTTTTGTTCCTACTTGAGACACATCAAGTCAGAAGCATCATTCTAGAGCTGAGCAATGAACTCAAATGTGACTTCAGGAACCATGGGGCTCCGTGGTTCCCAGATACCCGTCTTTCTTCCAGTTGCATTCCTGTCTTTATCCTGAAAGTTAAACTTTCCCTGAAACTTGGGAGTTGAAACTTTTTGAAACAGAAATATCAAGTTTCTCTGATAAACTCAGACAACCTTTGTTAGGCTTCCCATAAAGAAGACACCCTGAAGGGCACATGCAGTAACAGTCACCTGGAAGTTTAGATGAAATTTCTATGTCCATGTCACCTATTTCCAAATGCTAGGATGAGTCCTAATCTTGTTGAATGATGCAATGTTTGACTTTACAGGATTTTAAATTAATTGGCAGGTTTGGTTTTATTCCTCCACTTAGTTTGTTTCGTGCTTAAACTGGCAATAGCATTGCCTATTTTTCTTTTTCAATAGCATCATGAGATAGCTCTTCTTAGGATGCCCTAAAATAGCCGGTGGTCCAGTCTAGTCTTTTTGGAATCTACATTCAATTATTATAGTTTGGTAACACAAAGAATGTATCAAACTGCTTTTTTTCCATAGAAACTGCTTAGCAGCATGTGATCACTTACAGTTATGAAACGATACTAAAGACTTCCTCCAGATTTATTTGATTCAGTTCTATTCTGTCTTGAGATAAATCCAGTGAAAACAATGTCATATTACTATAAAATAATGGCTTAGCACCTTTAAAACACTTTTATCAATAGAACACTGCAACAAAGTCATTAGTGGAGAATATTGTAGGCAGCCCAGTGTCCTTTTTCTGTATAACAATACATTTCCATTACCTCTAAATTCCATAATGAGTATAAATCCATATCCACTGTCTTAAAAACAGGCAATTAAAAAACTTTATAGTCAATATACTACAATGATATTTGAATAATGCAAAGGGAAAAGATTTAGATGATTTCCACATGGAGAATAATCCATCTTCCTGCAAGTTCATGTACCTAGAGACTTATTTTTCAGTTTGTATAAATTTTATTTTGTATCATTCATATATATTCTCAAAGTAGAATAGATATAAGTATTTTAAATGAGATATATGGCAAATGAACTAACATAGGAGATAATATGCTATGAAGACAGACTATTAGTCAACACACACACACACACACACACACACACAGAGAGAGAGAGAGAGAGAGAGAGAGAGAGAGAGAGAGAGAGAGAGAGAGAGACTAAACCAGTGAACTAAAGAAGGATTAAGATGGACTGAAGATGACCTTCAGTGCTCAGTAATGCTGAATGTGAGAAATGGTACCCTAGATACCAGAAGGCTGCAACATCTCAAGAGTCTAGGGAAGGAGTATGCCCTGAATTTCGTAAACCAGAAAGATACTATCACAACCCAGAAAACTTCTTTTAGTGCTACTTTCTAACTTTGGTGGTCTGTAAGAAGAGTGGATGTCATATGGCTGACACCACCACTCTTTGGCCCTGTGTAGACACTGGAAACAATGCTGCAGTCTTTATAAACTAAGAGCCCATGCTCAGAACCCAAGAACTGCAAGCTGCCACCATCAGTCATCTTTTCAGCTTCAGAACCCAATGAATAAAGGATGCAGATTTCTTTTTTATTGGATATTTTATTTATTTATGCTTCAAATGTTATTGCCTTTCCTGGTTTCCCCTCCACAAATCCCCTATCCCCTCCCCCTACTTCTATGAGGGTGCTTCCTCACCCACCCACTTCTGAATCACTTGCATTCCCCTAAACTGGGACATTAAGTTTTTCACATAATCAAGGACCTCTCCTCCCATTGATACCAGATAAGGCCATCCTCTGCTCCATATGCAGCTGGAGCCATGGGTCCCTCCATGTTTACTCTTTGGTTTGTGGTTTATTCCCTGAGATCTCTTGGGAGTTTGGTTGGTTGATATTGTAAACCCCTTCAGATCCTTCAGTCCCTTCTCTAACTTCTCCATTGGGGACCCTGCGCTCAGTCTAATGATTGGCTGTGGGAATCCACCTCTGTATTTGTCAGGCTCTGGCAGAGCCTCTCAAGAGACAACTATAACTGGCTCCTGTCAGCAAGTACTTTTTGGCATCCACAATAGTGTCTGGGATCGGTGTCTGTATATGGGATGCATCCCCAGGTGGGGCAGTCCCTGTATGGCCTTTCCTTCAGACTCTGCTCCACACTTGTCCCCATATTTTTTTTACACAGGAGCCCTTTTGGGTTAAGATTTTGGAGATGAGTGGGGGACCCTATACCTCAACGGGGGACCTTGCCTAACCTCTGGATATGGTCTTTCCAGGTTCTCCATACCCATTGTTGGTCATGTCAGCTATTGTCTTCCCCCTTGGGTATTCTGAGTTTTTGGAATACTATCTACTTCTCAGTGAGTACATACCATGTGTGTACTTTTGTGATTGGGTTATGGTAATCTTTTTTCAAGGAACCTAAAAGAAGATAGCTGCAGAACCATAATACCACCTCTAAAAACAAAAATAGCAGGAAGAAACAATCCCTATTCCTTAATATTTCTTAAATCAATTGACTAAATTCCCCCCACAAAAAGACAGAAACTAACAGACTGGATATGTAAATAAGTCCTAGCATTTTGCTGCATACAGGAAACACACCTCAGTGACAAAGACAGACACTACCTGTACTGGCTGGTTTTTTTGTGTCAACTTGACACAGGCTGGAGTTATCATAGGAAAAGGAGCTTCAGTTGGGGAAATGCCTCCATGAGATCCAGCTGTGGGGCATTTTCTCTATTAGTGATCAAATGGAGAGGGTGCTTTGTGGATGGTACCGTCTCTGGGCTGGTATTCTTGGGTTCTATAAGAGAGCAGGCTGAGCAAGCCAGGGGAAGCAAGCCAGTAAGGAACATCCCTCCATGGCCTGTGCATCAGCTCCTGTGTCCTGACCTGCTTGAGTTCCATTCCTGACTTCCTTTGGTGATGAACAGCTGTGTGGAAGTGTAAGCAGAATAAACCCTTTTCTCCCCAACTTGCTTCTTGGTCATGATGTTTGTGCAGGAATAGAAACACTGACTAAGACACTACCTCAGAGTAAAAGGCTGAAAAAAAATTTCCAAGCAAAAGATCCCAAGAAACAAGCTGGAGTAGCCATTCTAAGATCAAATAAAATCTACTTCCAACCAAAAGTTATCAAAAAAGATAAAGAAGGATACTTCATACTCATCAAAGGTAAAATCTACCAAGATGAACTCTCAGTTCTGAACATCTATGCTCCAAATGCAAGGGCACCCACATTCATAAAAGAAACTTTACTAAAGCTCAAAGCACACATTGTACCTCACACAATAATAGTGGGAGACTTCAGCACCCAACTCTCAGCAATGGACAGAGCATGGAAATAATAACTAAACAGAGACACAGTTAAACTAACAGTGAACCAAATGGATTTAACAGATATCTATAGACTATTTCATTCTAAATCAAAAGATATACCTTCTTCTCAGCAGCACATGGTACCATCCAAAATTGACCATATAATCTAATTGGTCACAAAACAGGTCTCAACAGATACAAGAGGATTAAAATAATCCCATGCATTCTATCACATCACCCCAGAATAAGTGTGGTCTTCAATAATATCAAAAACAACTGAAAACCCACATACACATGGAAGCTGAACAATGCTCTACTCAATGATACCTTGGTAAAGGAAGAAATAAAGATATTAAAGACTTTTATAATTCAATGAAGATGAAGGCACAACATGCCTAAACTTTTGAGACACAATGAAGCAGTGCTGAGAGGAAAACTTATATCTCTGAGTGCCTCCACAAAGAAACTGGAGAGAACATACACTAACAGCTTGACAGCACATCTGAAAGCTCTAGAATGAAACTAAGCAAACACACCAAAGAGAAGTAGATAGCAGGAAATAATTAAACTCAGGGTTGAAGTCAACCAAGTAGAAACAAAAATAACTATACAAAGAATCAACAAAACCAGGAGCTGGTTCTTTGAGAAAATCAAAAGGATCGATAAACCCTTAGCCAAAATAACCAGGGGGGCACAAAGACATTATCCAAATTAACCAAAATCAGAAATGAAAAGGAAGCTATAACAACAGAAACTGAGGAAATTTAAAAAATCATCAGATCCTACTGCAAGACACTACTCAACAAAAGTGGAAAATCTGGATGAAATGGACAATTTTTAGACAGATACCAGGTACCGAAGTTAAATCAGGATCAAATAAACCACATAAACTGTCCCATAAACCCTAAAGAAATAGGAAGCAGTCATTAAAAGTCTCCCAATGAAAAATGAAAAAAACGAAAGAAAGAGAGAGAGAGAGAGAGAGAGAGAGAGAGAGAGAGAGAGAGAGAGGAAAGAAGGGAGGGAGGAAGGAAGGAAGGAAAGAAGGAGGGAGGGAAGGAGGGAGGGAGGGAGGGAAGGAAGGAAGGAAGGAAGGAAGGAAGGAAGGAAGGAAGGAAGGAAGGAAGGAAGGAAGAAATGAGAAAAAAAGCCCAGGACAAGATGGGTTTAGTGCAGAATTCTATCAGACCTTCAAAGAAGAGTTAATACCAAAATACTTTTCTAACTATTCCACAAAATAGAAATAGAAAAGACACTACCCAATTCATTCTATGAAGCCACAATTACCCTTATATCTAAACTACATGAAGACCCAACAAAAAAGAGAACTTTAGACCAGTTTCACTTATGAATACCCATGGAAAAATTCTCAATAAAATTCTTGCAAACCAAATTAAAGAACACATCAAAATGATCATTCACCACAATCAAGTAGACTTCATCCCAGAGAAATGGAACCCTTCTCAATAGTCACAAATAATATAGAACACCTTGGTATGACACTAACCAAGAAAGTGAAACATCTGTATGACAGGAACTTCAAGTCTCTGAAGAAATCAGAGATCTCAGAAGATGGAAAGATCTCCCATGCTCATGGATAGGCAGTGTTAATATAGTAAAAATGGCCATCTGGCCAAAAGCAATCTACACATTCAATGTAATCCCTATCAAAATTCCAACTCAATTCTTCATAGTGTTAGAAAGAGCAATTTGCAAACTCACCTGGAATAATGAAAAACCAAGGAGAGTGAAAACTATTCTGGGGGAATCACCATCCCTGAACTCAAGCTGTACTACAGAGAAATAGTGATAAAAACTGCATGATATTGGTACAGTAACAGACAGATAGATCAAGGGAATATAGTTGAAGACCCAGAAATGAACCTATATACCTATGGCCACTTGATCTTTAACAAGGAAGCTAAAACCATCCAGTGGAAAAAAGAGCATTTTCAACAAAACGTGATGGTTCAACTGGCAGTGAATATGTAGAAGGATGCACATTGATCCATTCTTATCTCCTTGTACAAGTAGATCAAGGGCCTCCAAAAACAGATACACTCAAACCAATAAAAGAGAAAGTGGGTAAGAGCCTTGAATGCATGGGCACAGGGGATAATTTCCTGAACAGAACACCAAAGGCATATGCTCTAATATCAACAATAGACAATGGGACTTCATAAAATTGAAAAGCTTCTGTAAGGCCAAGGACACTGTCAAAATAGGACAAAATGGCAACCAACATACTGGGAAAATATCTTTACCATCCCTACATCTAATAGAGAAGCAATATCTAATATATATAAAGAACTCAAAAAGTTAGACTCCACTGAACCAAATACCCCTATTAAATATGGGATACCAATTTAAACAAGGAATTCTCAACTGAGGAATATTGAATGACCAAGAAGCACCTAAAGAAATGTTAAACATTCTTAGTCATTAGGGAAAAGCAAATCAAAACAACCCTAAGATTCTACCTCACACCAATCAGAATGGCTAAGATCAAAAATTCAAGTGACAACAGATGTGAGGATATGGAGAAAGAGGAACATTTTTTCATTATTGGTGGGATTGCAAGCTAGTACAACCACTGTGGAAATTAGTCTGGTGGTTCCTTAGAAAATTGGACATAGTACTACCTGAGGACCCAGCTATACCACTCCTGGGTATATACACAGATGCTCCAACATATAACAAGGACGTATGCTCTATTACATTTATAGCAGCCTTGTTTATAATAACCAGAAGCTGGAAAGAACCCAAATGTATTTCAACAGAGGAACGGATACAGAAAATGTGGTTCATTCACATAATGGAGTATTACTCAGCTATTAAAAACAATGACTTGATAAAATTCTTAGGCAAATAGATGGAACTAGAAAATATCTTCCTGAGTGAGGTAACCCAGTCACAAAAGAACACACATGGTATGCACTCACTGATAAGTGGATATTAGCCCCCAAGCTTGGAATACCCAAGATAGAATTTATAGACCATATGAAACTGAAGAAGGAAGACCAAAGTTTAGATACTTTAGTTCCTCTTAGAAGGAGGATCAAAATACTCAAGGGGTTAGAGGGTTGGAGCAACTTGGAGGAATAAAGGAGGGGTAGGGGGAAAAGGGGACAGGATTAGGTATGGGAGGAGACAGTAATGATATACAGGAAATTGAACAGCGGTGTATAGCAGTTGGAAATGGGGAACTGGGGGTAGCAACCAGAATGTCCCAAATACCAAAGAACAATAGCCTCTCAGGACCCAAAGGGGATGAGATTACCTGAAATGTCCAACAAGGAGGAAGGAAAATCTTTAGAGGTTGAGGGGCCACCCATTCATCTCCAAATTCTTAACCTAGAAGGGCTCCTGTCTAAAGGTAATATGGAGACAAAGTATGGAGCAGAGACTGAAGGATAGGCCATCCAGATACTGCTCCACCTGGGGATCCATCCCATATACAGACATTAAACCCAGACACTATTGTGAATGCCAAGAAGTGCTTGCTGACAGGGGTCTCCTGAGAGACTGCCAGAGCCTGACAAATATATAGGCAGATGGTAACTGCCAACCATTGGACTTAGCATAGGGTCCCCAACGGAGGAGTTAGAAAAGGAGTGAAGAAGTTGAAGGAATTTGCAACCCCATAGTAGAGCAACAATATCAACCAACCAGACTCCCCAGAGATCTCAGGGAATAAATCACTAATCAAAGAGTACACATGGAGGGACTAATGGCTCCAGCTGTATATGTAGCAGTGTGTTAGGGTTCTGTCTAAACTCCACCCCACAGTTACCTGGCAATAGGGCAATGCCCCTCCTCACAGTTACCTGGCAACAGCCAGGTAGGCCAAGGGCTGCTCAGTCCCTCCTCTTCTTCTCTTCCTCTTACCTCTCCTCTCTTTCCTCTCTTTCCCCTTTCTTTGCCCTCTTGGGCTCTCTTCCCCTCCCCTTCTCTCCACGTGGTCATGGCCTGCCTCTGCTTCTCTTCTCTCTCCCTCTTTCTGCCTTTCTCTGCCTTCACTACCCCCTTAACTCTCATCCTCTGCTCTGAATAAACTCTACTCTATATTATGTCTATGTGTGTCTGGTCCCTTGCGGGAAGGGATGCCTCGGAATGGGCCTGCTGGGGCACCCCCTTCCCCCACACTGCTGTAATACCACATTCTCTAAATCTCTTTCTCTTTTTTATGATCACAACACAGTGGATGGTTTTTTCTGGCATCAATAGGAGGAGAACCTCTTGGTCCTGTAAGGCTAAATTCCCCAGTGTAGGAGATTACCAGGGCAGTGAGGCAGGAGTAGGTGTGTGGGAGGAGAGCATCTTCATAGAAGCAGGGGGAGAGGGGATGAGATGGGGGTTCTGGAGGGAAAACCTGGAAAGGGGATAACATTTGAAATGTAAATACATACAATATTCAATATAAAAAAGGAAAATGTATCAGTGATCTTACTCCCTTTAGTTTTTTCCCATTATACCCTGTGTTGGCTGGTTTTCTGTATCAATTTGTCAAAGGTTAGCGTCATCAGAGAGGAAGAATCCTCAGTTGAGAAAATTACTTCACTAAATCTAGCTGTAAGGAATTTTCTCAATTAGCAATGAATGGGGGAGGACAAGCTCATATTGCCACACCTGGGCTGGTGTCTTGAATTTATAAGCAGGCTGAACAATCCATGGGGAGCAAGCCAGTAAGTTGAACCTCTCCATGTCCTCTGCATCAGATTCTGCCCCTGGGTTCAAGTCCTGCTTGAGTTCCTGTCCGGACTTCCTCCATTGATGGACCATGATCTGGAAGTGTCAGCTGAATAAACCCTTTTCTTCCCAACTTGCTTTTTGGTTATGGTGTTTCATTGCAGCAATAGAAACCTATACTAAGACAAGTTTAACTCAGTAACCAGTATCTTAGTACAGATAATACTATTAATGTTCCTCTACTCTCCCATACATTCTGTAGTTTATAGAAATTGTATTTTACTTACTACTAATATATTTTCTTTTTTTATTTTATTTTTTTATTGGATATATTCTATATTTACACTTCATTTCCTTTTTTTGTTTCCCCACCCCCCTAAGTTCCCACATGCCTTTTTCCCTCCCCCTGCTCCCTCATCCACCCCTTCCCACTTCACTGTTCTGGTATTCCCCTACACTGATGCTTTGAGCCTTTCCAGCACTAGTGTCCATTCCTTTCTTCTTGTCAGACATCATTTGGTATGTGAATTGTGTCTTTGGTGTCCCAAGATTCTAGGCTAATATCCACTTATCAGTGACTGCATATCATGGGTATTCTTTTGAGACTGGGTTACCTCACTTAGTATGATGTTCTCCAGCTCCATCCATTTCTCTAAGAATTTCATGAATTCATTGTTTCTAATGGCTGAATAGTATTCCATTGTGTATATATACCACATTTTTTGTATCCATTCCTCCGTTGAGGGACATCTGGGTTCTTTCCAGCTTCTGGCTATTATAAATAAGGCTGTTATGAACATAGTGGAGCATGTATCCTTATTGCATGCTGGGGAATCTTCTGGGTATATTCCCAGGAGTGGTATGGCTGGATCCTCTGGAAGTATCATGTCCAGTTTTCTGAGAAACCGCCAGACTGATTTCCAGAGTGGTTGTACCAGCTTGCAGTCCCACCAGCAGTGGAGGAGTGTTCCTCTTTCTCCACATCCCCGCCAACACCTGATGACTTCTGAGTTTTTAATCTTAGCCATTCTGACTGATGTGAGGTGAAATCTCAGGGTTGTTTTGATTTGCATTTCTCTAATGACTAATGATGTTGAACATTTCTTAAGGTGTTTCTCAGCCATCCAAATTTCTTCAGGTGAGAAGTCTTTGTTTAGCTCTGTACCCCATTTTTGGATAGGGTTATTTGGTTTTCTGGGGTCTAACTTCTTGAGTTCTTTGTATACATTGGATATTAGCCCTCTGTCAGATGTAAGGTTGGTGAAGATCTTTTCCCAATTTGTTGGTTGCCGATTTGTCCTTTTGACAGTGTCTTTTGCCTTACAGAAACTTTGTAATTTTATGAGGTCCCATTTGTCTATTTTTGATCTTAGAGCATAAGCTATTGGTGTTCTGTTCAGGAATTTTCCCCCTGAGCCAATGTCCTCAAGGGTCTTCCCCAGTTTCTTTTCTATTAGTTTTAGTGTGCTTTATGTGGAGGTCTTTGATCCACTTGGAGTTGAGCTTAGTGCAAGGAGATAAGAGTGGATCAATTCTCATTCTTATGCTATAAGTCTTGCAAAGAACAGGAATTCAAGGCCCATATCTAAACATAGTAAAAGCAATTTACAGCAGACCAGTAGCCAACATCAAAGTAAATGGAGAGAAACTTGAAGCAATCCCACTAAAATCAGGGACTAGACAAGGCTTCCCTCTCTCACCATATCTCTTCAATATAGTACTTGAGGTACTAGCTAGAGCAATTCGACAACATAAGAAAGTCAAAGGGATACAAATTGGAAAGGAAGAAGTCAAACTATCACTATTCGCAGATGATATGATAGTATACTTAAGTGACCCAAAAAACTCCACCAGAGAACTCCTACTGCTGATAAACAACTTCAGCAAAGTGGCTGGTTATAAAGTCAACTCAAGCAAAGCAGTAGCCTTCCTATACACAAAGGATAAGCAGGCTAAGAAAGAAATTAGGGAAATGACACCCTTCACAATAGCCACAAACAATATAAAGTATCTTGGTGTGAATCTAACCAAACAAGTGAAAGATTTATATGACAAAAACTTCAGGTCTCTGAAGAAGGAACTTGAAGAAGACCTCAGAAAATGGAAAAATCTTCCATGCTCGTGGGTTGGCAGGATTAATATAGTTAAAATGGCAATCTTGCCAAAAGCAATATACAGAGTCAATGCAATCCCCATCAAAATCCAACTCAGTTTTTCACAGAGTTAGAAAGAGCAATTCTCAAATTCATCTGTAATAACAAAAAACCCAGGATAGCTAAAACTATCATCAACAGCAAAAGAACTTCTGGGGGAATCAATATCCCGGACCTCAAGCAATACTACAGAGCAGTAGTGTTAAAAACTGCATGGTATTGGTACAGTGACAGGGAAGTGGATCAGTGCAATAGGATTGAAGACCCAGAATTGAACCCACACATCTATGGCCAATTGATCTTTGACAAAGGAGCTGAAAACATCCAGTGGAAAAAAGATAGCCTTTTCAACAAATGGTGCTGGCTCAACTAATGTATTTTCTTAATGACCTTTAAAACTTAAGATTGTTTGCATAGACAGGACTGAAGGTAAAGTTGGGTGCCTTGAATAAATAGATTAATGGCGTAGTTACTGGTAAACACAGAGTCCATAAGAGAGAAATGACACTTTAACCCTAGTCCTGCACTTGAGCATTGCAAATCCACTTAGCCAACCAATTAATCAAGCATGTGCAAAGTCACAATGCAGAAACAAATGGAGAGGAGATTGGAATTGTTAGTTTGGAAAATTTTGTAATTTCACAACAGTAGTTAGGAAATAGAGATTCTTTTTTAATCAAACCAGAGTGGATTTTTCAGCCCCTAATCACAATATGTACTATGAGACACCTGCAGCTTATGTCACATGCAGCCTCAGGGGAAATTTATGAATGCTTATTTTGTTGTGTATTATTGGCAATGACTAGAATAAATATCAGTTCTGTCAAGTGATCATGGAACATTATGGCTTCACTAAACTTTCAAGTTGGTAGTGTATGACCTTCCTCTCAGCAGAGCTTTGATTGAAATTCAGGCAGTGACCTGTTGGAAAAAAGCTTCTCTTACTTCAATTTAAAAGATTCGTGTTTTCATGGCTTCTTAATTCACATCTGATAATCTTAAACTGATATTGTAAAATGGGAGAGCATATCATTGAATTTCTCAAATACCTTAAGTCATGGAGTTTTGTTTTGATATTTCTTTAGGGAAATTGTTAACAAATCTCCAACCTTCCGGAAAATTTAATATCCTTGTCTATTCTATGTTGAGCTGAGTACAACACAGGAAAAGTCAGATTTTTTTAAAATTCTAATTTAATAGGATCTTTAAAAGTCTTCTTATGTAAAAAAATAAAATAAATCTGTTGTTGAAGAGCAATGCAGATATTTAAAACTAAAATAGTATTCCACATGCCTATGCTTGTTGCTTTGGAATAAGCAACATACATAATCCGTACACATTAGACACATTAGAGGGAAATGCTTCTCTTTCCTTTCATTCTCTGCTCTCTTGGGAGCATTTTCCCTTTTCTTTTAAAATACTGCATAACCAAATGTCTTCCACTATTTTCCTTCTCCACAGATAGTGCTCCAATATTGATACATTTCTTTGAAATTTAAGATGACATCAATGCCTAGAGTAAGAAACCATCATAGGTTTTATGAGAAAGTTATGCCCCCCTTCTTTCTTATGGAAGTCTCACCTGGTTATAGGAGGTGGCCACTTCAGTCTCCATAGTCTCAGCTGCTAGGAGCCTCAGCTATGGTCACTCCCATATACTCCCGGAGGCATCCACGTTCCCAGGTCTCCAGCTAGTCACAGAGATGCACTCCACTGATTTAATTCTCACTCCTAGCTCTCTCCTTGCCCATCATGTTCCCTGACCCCCTCCCACCTAGTTGCCTCCTTCCATTCACATCACGTCTATTTTATTTCTCTTTCTGAGTAAGATACAAACATCCTTCCTTGGTCCTTCTTTGTTATTTAGTTTCTTTGGGTCTATGGATTTTAGCATTGTTATGTTGTACTTTACAGCTAATGTTCACTTATAAGTGAATACATACCATGTTTGTCTTTCTGGGTCTCATTCAGGATCATGTTTTCAAATACCACCCATTTTCCTAGAAGTTTCACGATGTCTTTGTTTTTAATAGCTAAACAGATTTTCATTGTATAGATGTACCAAAATTTTTCTTTATCCATTCTTCAGTTGAGGGACATCTAAGTTGTTTCCAGTTTCTGGCTATTACATATTAAGCTACTATGAGCATAGTTGAGGAAGTATCCTTGTGGTATACTGGGACATCTTTTGTATATATTCACAGGATTGGCATAGCTTGGTCTTAGAGAAAGAACTATTCCCAATTGTCTGAGATACATTCAAATTGATTTTCAAGGTGGCTGTACAAATTTGCACCCCTGCCAGCAATGGACAAGTGTTCCCTTTGCTCCACATGCTCACCAGCATGTGCTGTCGCTTGAGTTTTTGATCTTAGATATTCTGATGGGTATAATGTAGAATCTCAGAGTCATTTTGATTTGCATTTCCCTGATGACTAAGGGGGTTGAGCATTTCTTTAGGTGCTTCTCTGCCATTAGAGAGATTCCTCTTTTGACAATTCTCTTTGCTTCTGTACCCCATTTTATATTGGGGTTATTTAGTGTATTGATGTCTAAATTCTTGTGTTCTCTATATATTTTGCATATTAGTCCTTTGTCAGTCACAGGGTTGGTGAAGATCTTTTCTCATTTTGTAGGCTGCTGTTTTGTTCTATAGATGGTGTCCTTAGCCTTGAAAAAGCTTTTCAGTTTCATGAGGTCCCATTCGTTAATTTTTGATCTCAGTGCCTGAGCTATTGCTGTTTTGTTCAGGAATTTGTCTCATGTGCTCAAGGAAGTTGCTCACTTTCTCTTCTATTAGATTTAGTGTTTCTCTTTTGTTGTTGCTGTTGTTGTTGTTGTTGTTGTTGTTGTTGTTGTTGTTGAGGTCATTGGTCCACTTGGAGATAGATATGGGTCTATTTACATTCTTCTACATTCAGACATCCAGTGAAACCAGGACCATTTCTTGAAGATGCTTTTGTTTTTCCATTGTATGGTTTTGGCTTCTTTGTCAAAAAGAAAAGTGCCCACAGGTCTGTTGCTTTATACCTGGGTCTTTGATTCTAGTTTATTATAAACATCTTTGTTTTTATGCCAATACCATGCAGGTATTTTTTAAATTACTTTTGCCTTGTAGTATAGCTTTAGGTCGGGGACAGCGATACCTCCTGAAGTTCTTTTACTGTACAGGATTATTTTAGCTATCAGATATTTAGCATTGGCCATCTTTCTATCTTCTGATATCTTCCTCAGTTTCTTCCCCCAGAAACTTGAAGTTCTTGCCATACAGGTCTTTCACTTACTTGGTTAGAGTTACACCCAGATATTTTATATTATTGTGGCTATTGTTGAGGGTGATGTTTCCTTGATTTCTTTCTCAGTCTGTTTATCATTTGTATAAAGGAGGGCTGTTGATTTTTTTGAGTTAATTTTGTATCCAGCCACTTTGCTGAATGTGTTTATCAGCTGTAGGAGTTCGTTGATAGAATTTTTTGTGGTGATATATATATATATATATATATATATATATATATATATATCACAAATGACATGTCATTTGTGAATAGTGATATTTGACTTCTTTCTTTCCAGTTGGTATCACCTGGATCTCATTTAGTTGTCTTATTGCATTAGCTACAACTTCAAGTACTATATTGAGATACAAAGAAAATAGACAGCCTTGTCTTGACTCTGAATTTAGTGGAATTTCTTTAGGATTGTCTTTGTTTAATTTGATGTTAGCTTTTTTTTTGCTGTTTATGGGTTTTATTATGTGCAGGGAGGGATAAAGAGGGAGCAGAGATTGTGGGAATGACCGACCAATGACTGGCCCAAATTGAGACCTATCCCATGTGAGAGAGCTAACCCCTGACACTATTAATGATACTTTGCTGTGATAGCATATAGGAGACTAGCATAACTGTCTCCTGCATGGCTTTATCCAGCTAATGGAAACAGATGCATAAACCCATAGAGGATCATCAGGTGGAGATTGGGGAATCTTGTTGAAGAGTGGGGGATTGGATTGTGTGTGCCAGAGGGGTCAAGGACACCACAAGAAGACCTACAGAGTCAACTAATCTGGGCCCATGGTGGCTTACAGAGACTGAGCCACCAACCCAAGGAGCATGTATGGGCTGGACCTCAGCCCCCTACATATCTGTAGCAGATATGCAGCTTGGTCTCCATGTGGGTCCCCTAAAAATTGGAGCTGAGGCTGCCTTGGTCTCTGTTGCGTGCTGTTGAATCCACCTTCCCTTAGGTAGACTGCCTTATTGGGCTTCAGTGGAAGAGGATGTGTTTAGTCTTGCTGTGAGTTAATGTCCAGGGATGGGGTGACTCACAAGGAGGGCTTTTGCTTCTCTGAGAAGAACTGGAGGGGACAGTTGGTGAGGTGTTATCAGGAGGAGATGAGGGAGCAGGAGCTGTGATCAGGATGTAAAGCGAATAAATAAATAAATAAATAAATAAATAAATGGAAAAAAGAAACCATCATAAACTTTGTGTAGTGAAGTTAGTAAAGGGTGCCTCACTTATGCTAAGTCCTCATGTTGATCCTTCTCTATGGATCCCTAACCTACTGAACACTGCAAAGATAGTGTCTTGGTTCCCCGCCAACTGCCCAACATCCCAGCATGCAGACGGGGTTTGATATCCATGTTGTCAGCTCAGCGGGCGACTCAGGTACTGGGCCTTGGGCCGAACTTGGTTGGGTTTTCCCTTCCTTGCACGGAGCCTTTTAGGGAAACACAGTCAGGGCTACATGCCCTGCGTCATTCTGGAGACCGATTTTTGTGTTTTGATTCCTGGTCTATTTTCACCATGATCTTGGCCCAGATCGAATGAAGTAGGGCCAACATTAGACATCATTTATGAAGCATGTTGCATGTTTCTCTCTTTAGCAGTGCTATAGATTAAACCTTCATTTTATACATGGGTCTATACATGGGTGGTCTTAGATATAAAGAGCTCTGGGGGGAGCAATTCTTATAATTTACCAATTGTTCGCAGCCATAGACCAATTGAGATTATGCAGCAGCATCACTTCATTAGCAAACATCCATATGCATAAGCTTGCCTTGTAAACAACTATCATTACTCTTTTACTAGTTGCTCTTCTGCATGACCTCACTTAATAATCCTACTATTCAATTCGGAAGGTGTTAAGGTAAAGTAATGAGTGAAAAACCCGGGCCAAAGAGGTTGAGTCATTGGCTGAATGTTATCCAGACAATTAGTATCAGATCCAAGATAGAAATCCCGGCAATCTGATTCCAAAATCAGCACTTGCAGAAGACCCTGATTCAATTCTCAGCTCGTAGCCATATGTAGTTCCAGTTCCAGGGGATCCAATACCCATTTCTGGACCCCAAGGGCACCTGACACACAGGTGGTACTCACACATCTAAAGTAAATAAGTTTGAGTAAAAAAAAATCATGCTGGGCATGTTCAGACATACCTTTAGTGTCAGCACTAGGGAGGCAGGGCCAGGCAGAGTTGGAGAAACTCAGCATGTGCCACATAATGAGCTCTCATCCAGCCAGGACTACATAGCTGAAACCCTGTCTCAAAAAGGAAAAAAAATGTATTTTTAATTTTTTAAAAAAGATTTATATATAAGACACACCAGAAGAGGGCATCAGATCTTGTTACAGATGGTTGTGAGCCACCATATGGTTGCTGGGATTTGAACTCAAGACCATTGGAAGAACAGTCAGTGCTCTTAACCAATAGGCCATCTCACCAGCCCTCATTTTTGTTTTTTGAGACAGGGTTTGCCTGTGGAGTCTTCGCTGCCCTGGAACTTGCTTTCTAGACCAGTCTGGCCTCAAACACACAGAGATCCATCTGTCTCTACCTCCTGAGTGTTGGGAGTAAAGGTATGCAACATGACATCACATTGGGTTTTTTTGTTGTTGTTGTTGTTTTTAATGTGGATTCTGTAGTGTTTACAACAGGAGTTGAAGTGAGGATTCAGCAATTCAGATCAAACGGTGCTCTTGTAGAGGACTTAAGTTTAGTTCCAAGTATCCATGTTATGTGGCTTATAGCCACCTGTAACTCCAGCTCTGGGGGAATCTCTCTTTTCTGGACTTCTTGGGCACCCATAAATGTGTGGTATATATTTGTGAATACCCAAACATACACATAAATAAAAGTTAAAAAAAAATAAAACAAAAGCAAACCAAAAAAAAAAAAAGTTAGTAAAGGGCGAAAGCTTTTAGATACACAATAAATTAATTTCTTGTTCTCTAAGGGTTTTTGTAGGTTCCTAAAGGCTATATGAAGTCATTCTGAAATATTTTATATTAAATACAAGATGTCTCAGTATAATATAATAAACATTACCTATAATTGTATTTGTCATTTATTAGGAACATTAGTCTTATAGTTACTGATGCATTGCTCTAGAGAAGGGAAATTCAACCAAAAAGTGTTCACCAGAGACAACTAGCATTTCTTTTATGTGAATGAGTCTTTTGTCTTCAAGAATATCAGTGAGCAACCTGTGTGCCTGGTACTAAAAGAGAGTGTTAGATCCTGTAGAAAAGGAGCTAGAGACAGTTGTATGCTACCATATAGGTCCTGGGAAATGAACCTGGACACACGTTCTTCCTCTTTGATCAAATGATGTGTTGAGTTTCTATGTCACTACTATAAGGCCCCAAACTAGGAAGCCCTCAGGATAGTTGAGTCATTATCTTTGCCATACTCTCACAACTCCACAGTTATAAACTAAATAATTCTTTTTCTATAACCCACAGAGATTTTACCAAACTTAAAAATGAAGCAATTTCTCACATTAAAAGAAGAAACATACCGTCAAAACAGCATAAGATGATTACCTATAAAATATAAGTATATTTTATGTGATTGATAAGGCATTTTATTTTAAATAATGAAAATTATAAAATTTACATTATGCAGTGATTATTTTACATATTTACTTTAACATTTAATTTCATAAGTAAAACTCTGTTACATGAGTTTATGCTTAATTGTATCACACAGTTCATATCATACTTGATTCTTCCAAACCCTTCAGATTCTGGTATAATCAGCTTTCTGTGTATAACACAATGCTGTGAATGTGCCGTATCTGTGCAAATTTTGTATAAACACTTTTCTTGACTTGAATGTCATTCTCTATACATTTTTCTCCCTTCCTGTGATGTGAGACTCTTACTCAGAACATCCTTACCTATGTGTCTCTCTTCCCCCTGTACTCTACTCGTTTCAAGGCATCAGCTCTTATGTTTAGATATTTGATCCAGCTGGAGCTGACTCTTGGGTACCATGAGAGATAAGAATCTAATTTTATTTTTTTGCATGATGGAATTCAGTTGTTTCAGGACCATTTGTTAAATATTTGTTTTTGCAGTATATATATATATATATATATATATATATATTGACATCTTTGTCAAAAATCAAGACAATCTAAGTTGTGTGGACTTGTATTTGTGGTTTCCAATCTTATTCCATTGATCTTTGTCTGTTTTTGTGTCAGTTCTTTGTTATTTTTATTACTATGACTTTAAAATTAAATATGGTAATGCTTTATGACACATTATTTCTATTCAGAATTTCTTTCACTCTTTTGGTCTTTTATTGTTTATATAACTTTTACAAATGCATTTACTGTATGTGTATATGTGGCTGGCTGTGTATAAGAATGTATGTCAGGTACATTCCTGACAACTATGTAGGTTAGCAGAAAGTGTCAGATTCCCTATAACTGAAGTCATATATGGTTGTGAGCCTCCTAATGTGTATACTGGGAACCATACCCAGGTCCTCTGCAAGAACACCAAGAGCTCTTAACTGCTGTACCATCTCTTCTACTTCACAAAGATTTTGGATGTTTTTCTATGTCTGTGAAGAACAAAGATGGATAAATTTGCATGCCATATCCTGTATCAATGGCTCAGAATATATAATTGAAGTTGGGGAGGGGGCAGTTAAGAGCCAGAATATCAGTCTACTGTGAACCAGTTTTTCCTAGATATTGGTACATAAATAAAATGAAAATGCCATCAATATCAAGACTTGGATCGGGGAATTTTTCATGTGTTTCCCCCCCAGACAAAGAATTATAGGTAACTGACAACTGCTGGTATAGGGAGAATAGAACTCTCTCATAAGTGAACCTTGTATTGATTTACAATAAAAATTTAGCCCTGAAATAATATCTACACAAGAAACATAAACAAACACAGAAGGTTATATATATATTTGTGTGTATATACATGTAGTATATAGCAATATTATATATATAGTGAGAGATAGGGAATGTAGGAGAGAGAGAGGGGAAGAGAGGGAGAGGGAGAGAGGGCCAGGTAGAGAGAGGGAGTGGGAAGAGGCTATTAATTTGAGAGTGGGAGAGCATGGGAGTCGCTGGAGAGAAGAAAGGGAAAGTGGAAATTATATAATTATCCTTAATTAAAATTCATTTTAACGTGAGTCAGTTAAAACCAGTACTTGTAGCAGATAAAAATAATAAATGATAAGGATAAAAGAATTACAACTCTTATCAGTGATTGCATTTCATGTGCATTCTTTTGTGATTGGGTTAATTCACTCAGGATGATATTTTCCAGGTCTAACCATTTACCTACAAATTGCATGAATTCATTATTTTTAATTGCTGAGTAGTATTCCATTGTATAAATGTACCACATTTTCTGTATCCATTCCTCCTTTGAGGGATATTTGGGCTCCTTCCAATTTCTGGCGATTATAAACAAGGCTGCTATAAACATAGTGGAGCATGTGTCCTTATTGCATGCAGGGGAATCCTCTGGGTATATGCCCAGGAGTGGTATGCCAGGGTCCTCTGGAAGCGACATGCCCAATTTTCTGAGGAACCGCCAAACTGATTTCCAGAGCGGTTTTACCATTTTGCAATCCCACCAACAGTGGAGGAGTGTTCTTCTTTCTCCACATCCTCGCCAGCACTTGTTGTCTCTTGAGTTTTTAATCTTAGCCATTCTGACTGGTGTGAGGTGGAATCTCAGGGTTGTTTTGATTTGCATTTCCCTGATGACTAATGATGTTGAACATCTTTTAAGGTGTTTCTCGGCCATCCGAATTTCTTCTGGTGAAAATTCTTTGTTTAGCTCTGTGCCCCATTTTTTGATAGGGTTATTTGTTTCTTTGCGGTCTAACTTCTTGAGTTCTTTGTATATATTGGATATTAGCCCTCTGTCGGATGTGGAGTTGATATTAATGAGCCCAGAAGCCCTAAATACTCAAGACACAAATAGCAAGTCAAATGATTCCCAAGAAGAAGAAAGGAGAGGACCCTGGGCCTGTAAAGATTGCATCCAGTTTAGTAAAGAAACCAAGGGGGGAGGGGGAATTATTGGGGAACAGATGGGGGGGAGAGGAACTATGGGAACTATGGTGGGTGGGAACTGGGAAAGGGGAAAGCCTTTGGAATGTAAACATAGAATATAGAAAATAAAATAAAATAAATTTATTTAAAAAAAAAAAGAATTACAACTCTATAGAGGAAATTCCTTTCAAAAACATATGAGCATATTCCAGGAGGGGAATCATCTTACAACATCTATGAAAGCATAACTGAAAAAGTCTATTGAGAAATGGTCTTGAGGATCTTGCCAATGGTTTGAATGTTAAGGTTATTAACTGTCAAATTAGCAAAGAACACTTAATTTGTGCAAATAATAAGGAATTATTTTCATATTAAACCTTATATAGAGTGAATGGTTTTCTAGACAAAGAATAAACTTGTCATTTGAATCAAATATATTTCTGTTAGTTAAATATAGATGAGTAACAGGAATACATGTTTCATAGAAAGACTGGATCTAACTTTAAGTAAAAAAATGTTATGTATAGGTCAAGGATGAAAGTCTGAGCCTAGAACATAAGAAATGTCATGTTGTTGTGTGAAAACATGTTTGAATTCCCATACTCTAGACTCATCATTCCTGTGCTTTGCTTAAACCACGAGATAGGAAAAATACCATTTCATTTTGCCGTAATTTCTCTACATGATTGTCATTAAAAACAAAATATTTATTATTTACAATTCCTTTATGAGAAGTCTATGGACATTTACTAATGGTAATGCCTTAGAATTATATTAGCTAAAACAAGACCCGTAAATCACTGTCAAAAATCCTTATCTTCATTTAGAGTTAGAAATGTTTCTCCCTTAAAATTTCATTGAATGTATCAGTTCTGTCTCTTTCACATGGGGATGGATCCCAGGTTTGAAATGTCTACTACTTTGTAGGAACTCTATTTTGTAGGAACACTAGACTTCCCTAAAATTGACTTTTTTATATCATTTGGCTTTTCAATATACCTTATATTTTCAATGTCTCAATTTGATTCTAAATTTAAATGTACAAGAATTTACTTAATTTTTAATTTTTGATTAGAAAATTTAGAATATTGTATGAAATTATTTGCTTTGTCTACTGAACACTCAAAATTCAATTTGTTGTAGCAGTTTCCATATCTACTCTTTCTATAATGTCTACTACTGTATTTTTGCAATATATAAAATTCTAAAACACTCTCTCACCATTAAAAACTCCCTTCAATTATTGCTAATATTTAATGTATTGGAAAGAAATATGTAAATCTCAACCAAATAGAAACAAAGAGAACAATACAAAGAATCAACAAAACCAAAAGCTGGTTCTCTGAAAGAATCAACAAGATAGATTAACCCCTAGCCAAACTAATGACAGGACTCGGAGGCAGTATCCAAATTAACAAAATCAGAAATGAAAACAGAGATATAACAACAGAAACCGAGGAAATTCAAAAAATTATCAGATCCTACTACAAAAGCCTGTGCTCAACAAACCTGGAAAATCTAGATGAATTGGGTGGTTTTCTAGACAGATATATCAAAGTTAAATCAAGAGTGAGAAAACTCTTGGGATATGGGTCTAAACAGGCCCATATCCCATAAGGAAATAGAAGAAGTCATTAAAACCCTCCCAACCAAAAAACAAAGTCCATGGCCAAATAGATTTAGTGTAGAATTCTATCAGACCTTCAAAGAAAACCTGATACCAATATTCCTCAAACTATTCCATAAAATAGAAACAGAAGGAATACTACCTAAATCATTCTATGAAGCCACAATTACTCTGATACCTAAACTACCCAAGGACCCAACCAAAAAAGAGAATTTCAGATCCACCTCACTTAAGAATCTTGATGCAAAAAATGCTCAATAAAATTCTTGCAAACTGAGTACAAGAACACATCAAAACTATTCCTCACCAGTATCAAGTAGGCTTCATCCCAGAGATGCAAGGTTGGTTTAAAATATCAAAAACATTAATGTAATCCACTGTATACCAAACTCAAAAAAATCACATTATCATTTCCTTAGATGCAGAAAAAGCATTTGACAAAATACAACACCCCTTCACGTTAAAAGTATTGGAGAGATCAGGAATTCAAGGCCCATGCATATACATAATAAAAGCAATTTACCACAAACCAATAACCAATATTAAATTACATGGAGACATACATGAAGCAATCCCACTGAAACCTGGGATAAAACAAGGATGGCCACTCGCCCCATATCTATTCAATATAGTACTCAAAGTGCCAACTGGAACAATAAGACAACAAAAAGAAATCAAGGGTATACAAATTGGCAAAGAAGAAATAAAGGTATCGCTATTTGCAGATGATAAGATAGTATACATAAGCAAGCCCCAAATTTCTACCAGAGAACTTCTCCAGTAGACAAACAACTTCAGCAATGTGGCCAGATATAAAATTAACTAAAAAAGGCAAAACAAAACAAAACAAACAAAACCAGTAGCCTTTCTTTATACAAATGATAAACAGGCTGAGAAAGAAATTAGGGAAACAACTCCCTTCACAATAGATAAAAATAATATAAAATATCTTGGGGTAATTCTAACCAAACAAGTGAAAGATCTGTATAACTTCAAGTCTCTCAAGAAATAAATCAAAGATCTCAGAAAATGGAGAGATCTCCCATGCTCATGGATTGGTAGAATTAGCATAGTAAAACTAGTCATCCTACCAAGGGCAAGCTACAGATTCAGTGTAATTCCCATTAAAATCCAAACACAATTCTTCAAAGACATGGAAAAAGCAATTCTCAAATTAATCTGGAAAGGCAAAAAGCAAAGCAAAACAAAACGAAAAACAAAAAACAAAAAACAGAATAGAGAAAACAATTCTTAATGAAAGAACTGCTAGGGGAATCACCATCCCTGACCTCAAGCTTTACTACAGAGCAATAGTGATAAAAACTACATGGTGTTGGTATAGAGACAGACACATTGATCAATGGAATAGAATTAAAGATTTAGAAATAAAACCACAAATGAATGCATACTTGATCTTTGACAAAGAAGCCAAAAATATATAACAGAAATAAATGGTGCTGGACTAACTGGCTGTCTGTATGTAGAAAAATGAAAATAGAGCCATATTTGTCACCTTGCACAAAGCTCAAGTACAAGTGGATCAAGGACCTCAACATAAAACCAGATATATTTAATCTAATAGAAGAGGAAATGAGAAAGAGCATTGCAATCATTGTCATAGGAGAAAATTTCCTAAACAGAACTCCAATGGCTCATGGTCTAAGATCAAGAATTGATAAATAGAACTTCATGAAACTGGAAAGCTTCTGTAAGGCAAAGGACATAGTCAATAAGACAAGTCAGCAACCTACAGATTGAGAAAAAAATCTTCACTAACCCCACATCAGATAGAAGGCTAATATCCAAAAATGTATAAAGAACTCAAGAAGCTAACCATCAAAAAACCAAACAAGCCAATCAAAAAAAGTATAGAACTAAACTGAGTATTCACATTAGAGGAATCTCAAATGGCTGAGAAGCACCTAAAGAAATGTTCCTTAGTGATTAGAGAAATGCAAATCACAAGGACCCTGAGATTCTACCTTACACCAATCAGAATGGCTAAGATCAAAACCACAGGTGACAACACATGTTGGTGAGGATGCGGAGAAAGAGAAACACCCCTCCATTGCTGGTGGAATTGCTAACCGGTACAACCACTCTGGAAATAAATCTGGATGTTCCTCAGAAAATTGAAAGTAGATCTACCTGAAGATATACAGCTATACCAAACACTCTTGGGAATATACCCAAAAGATGCCCTACCATGCCACAGGGGCATGTGTTCCACTATGTTCAGAGAGGCCTTCGCTGTGATAGCCAGAAGTTGGAAACAATCCAGATATTCCCTGAGAGAAGAATGGATATACAAAATGTGGTTCATTTACACAATGGAATACTACTCAGTTATTAAGAATGAGGACATCCTGAGTTTTGCAGGCAAGTGAATAGAACTAGAAAATATCATCCTGAGTGAGCTAACTCAGACCCAAAAAGACATTGATAGTGTGTACTCATTAATAAGTGGATATTAGCAAAAAAAAATTGTACAGAATACCCAGGATAGAGTTCACAGAACTCACAAACCTCAATAAGCTGACGGGCCCAAGTGAGGATGCCTCAGGGTTAAATTATATCAAACATTATGCTTTCTTTGCACACATTTATACATCCACATGGAGAATCCACTAACATTAAGGTTGTATTCACCCCTTTCAATAGCTATCAGGCTTTGAGACTTGTAGCCATTTCTAGTCCTTCACTGCTGGCATTATAAACCAATTGTTTTTTCCTGGTCTCTCTGTCTCTGTTTTTCTATTTCTCTATTTCTCTATTTATTTCTCTCTCTCTCTCTCTCTCTCTCTCTCTCTCTCTCTCTCTCTCTCTCTCTCATGCATGTTTATGGTCATGAAATGTTCTACTATTATGTCTTTAATGTTTTATAGTTCAAAGTTTCATTTTAGTTTCTATCCAAAGCTACCCAAAGTTACATATTCCCACATACAACTAACATATGGCTATATTTTTCAGCCTGATACCTACTAGGTACATAAGTGTAGTGGTTATCTAGTAGAGTGAATGAAAATAGTTGTTTGTTCAAGCTATGTAGACCTTGAGGAAATCATTGTAGAAAACAGTGATTGTTTCCTGTGTTTTACAGAGTAGTTTTTCTGAAGGAGTTTTACAGCTTTTGCAGGACTTTGATCATAACATGTCCTGGCACACCAGGAATGTCTTGACTTGGTGGCTACTGCAAATGGTGCACAATCAGGTCTAAAGTTTCAGTGATGTGATGGTTTTCATGAAATTTTCATGAAATATGTAGGTTAGATCACGGGTTTTTGTATGAGAAACTTGTTTTACCCAAAAACAATAAACATCTTTATTTTGTAGCAATAGCTATGTTTCTGCCCAGCTGTTTAAGGTTCAGTTCATCGAGCATGGGCTTCCCTGCTGGCTCAGACCCTGATGACATCTTAGAGGGATCCTGTGTCTTTACTCATTCTGTGTAAGTCAGAATGCCAACACATAAAAATTATTAAGTGCTTAGAAGTAATATCCAGATCTCCCACCTTCCCCTTTCATCCATAATTGCCCAGCCGTAAACCCAGTAGTTGCTCAGTCTTAGCTGTAGCAGGCCGTTTCTTCACCCTACCCTCCCTCTATGACTCCATCTGCAAATGCAGATCTTTACCTACACTCTTTCTCAGAATTACATTTCTTTATCTCAGCCACCAACAACTGAACTCATTTTATGGGAATGTTTTGCTCATACTGGCCAGGAAAGAGATAGGCCAGAATCCACAAGCACTGCTTATCTCCCAGCATCAATGGTTTCAATTTCTGAATAAAAGAGAATGGATGAGAAAACAGGACCCAACCTTCTAGTGTGTTCAAGAAACACACCTGAATGTGAAGGATAGACATCACCTCATGGTTGAGGAATGGAAAAAGAATAGTCCAAAGAACGATCATGGACATAAGAAATCCAGCATATTTATTTTCTTCTTTTTTATTTTTTTACAATTTTTCTTTATTTACATTTTAAATATTATACCCTTTCCAGGTAACCCCTCCAGAAATCCCCATCTTCCCCCTGCCTCTATGAAGATACCACTGCCACCCATCCACTCCAAACTTCCTGCCCTGGCATTCCCCTATACTGGGGCATCGAACGCCCTCAGGCCCAAGGGCCTCTCCTCCCACTGACGTCCAACAAGGTCATCCTCTTTCACATAAGAAGCCAGAGCAATGGGTCACTCCATGTGTACTCTTTGGTTGGTGATCCAATCCCTGCAAGCTGCAGGAGATCTGGCCAGTTGACACTGTTGTTCCCCCATGAGGCTACAAATCCCCTCAGCTCCTTCAGACCCTTCTCCAACTCCTCCATTGGGGACCCTGTGTTCAGTGCAATGGTTGGTTGTGAGCATCTGCTCTGTATTTGTCAGAGCATCTCAGGAGACAGACATACCATGCTCCCATCAGTCAGCACTTCTGGGCATCTGTAATAACATCTGGGTTTGGCTATTGTATATGGGATGGATTCCCAGGTGGGGCAGTCTCTGGTCCACACATTGTCTCAATATTTTCTCCAGGAAGTATTTTGTTACCCCTTCTAAGAAGCACTGAAGCATTCACACTTTGGTTTTCCTTCCTCTTGAGCTTCATGTGGTCTGTGAATTGTCTCTTGAGTATTCAGAACTTTTGGACTAATATCCACTTATCAATGAGCACACACCATTTATGTTTGTGACTGGGTTACCTCACGCTGGAAAATATTTTCAAGTTCCATCCATTTGCCTGTGAATTCCATGAAGTCACTGTTTTTAATAATTGAGTAGTACTCCATGGTGTAAATGTACCATATTTTCTGTATACATTCTTCTGTTGAGGGACATCTGGATGATTTCCAGCTTCTAACTATTATAAATATGACTACTATGAACATAGTGGAATATGTGTCCTTATTACATGTTGGAGAATCTTCTGAGTATATGCCTAGAAGTATTATAGTTGGGTCCTCAGGTAGTACTACGTCCAATTTTCTGAGGAGTCGCTAGATTACAGAGTGGTTGTATCAGCTTGCAATCTCACCAGCAATGGAGGAATGTTCCTCTTTTTCCTCATCCTCTCCAGAATTTGCTGTCACATGAGTTTTTTGATCAGCCATTCTGACTGGTATGATGTGGAATCTTGGAATTGTTTTGACTTGCATTTCCTTGATGAACAAGGACATTGAACATTTCTTAGGTGCTTCTTGGTCATTCTAGTTTCCTCAGTTGAGAATTCTATTTAGCTCTTTCCCCCACTTTATTAATAAGGCTATTTGGTGCTCTGGAGTCTACTTTCTTAAGTTTTTTGTATATATTGGATATTAGCCCTCTATTAGACTTAGGATTGGTAAAGATCTTTTCCCAATCTTTTGGTTGTCATTTTGTTCTATTGACAATGTCCTTTGCTTTACAGAAGCTTTTCAATTTTAGGTCCCATTTGTCAATTCTTGATCTTAGAACATAAACCCTGTGGCCATTTCCCCCCTGTGCCCATGTATTCGAGACTTTTCCCCACTTTCTCTTCTATTAAATTCAGAGTATTTGGTTTCATGTGGAGGTCCTTGATCCACTTGGACTTGAGCTTTGTCCAATGAGATAAGAATGGATCAATTTGCACTCTATGTTTTGACAACCAGTTGAACCAGCATCATTTGTTGAAAATGCTGTCTTTTTTCCACTGGATGGTTTTAGCTCCTTTGTCAAAGATCAAGTGACCATAGGTGTATGGGTTCATTTCTGGGTCTTCAGTTCTATTCCATTGATCTACTTGCTTGTCACTGTACCAGTACCTTGCAGTTTTTGTTACTATTGCTCTGTAATATAGCTTGAGGTCTGGGATGGTGATTTCCTCCAGAAATTCTTTTATTGTTGAAAAAAGTTTTTTACTATCCTGGGTTTTTTTGTTATTCCAAATGAATTTCAGAATTGCTCTTTCTAACTCTATGATTAATTGAGTTGGAATTTTGATGGGGATTGCATTGAATCTGCATATTGCTTTTGGCAAGATGGCCATTTTTGCTATGTTAATCCTGCCAATCCATGAACATGGGAGATCTTTCCGTCTTCTGAGGTCTTCTCTGATTTCTTTCCTCAGAGACTTGAAGTTCTTGTCCTACAGATATTTCATTTGTTTGGTTAGAGTCAGAACAAGCTATTTTATATTGTTTGTGACTATTGTGAATGGTGTCATTTTCCTAATTTCTTTTTTAGCTCATTTAACCTTTGAGTATAGGAAGGCTACTGATTTGAGTTAATTTTATATCCAGCCACTTTGCTGAAGTTATTTATCAGCTGTAGGAGTTCTCTGGTGGAATCTTTTGGGTCACTTAAATATACTATCATGTCATCCTCAAATAGTGATATTTTGACTTCTTCCTTTCCAATTTGTATCTCTTCGACTTCCTTTTGATATCTAATTGCTCTAGCTAGAATTTCAACTACTCTATTGAATAGATAGAGAGTGGGCAGCCTTGTCTAGTCCCAGATTTCAGTGGGATGGCATCAAGTTTCTCTCTATTTTAATGTTGGCTATTGTTTTGCTGTATATTGCTTTTACTATCTTTAGTTATGAGCCTCAAATTCCTGCTTTTTCCAAGACTTTTAACACAATGGGATGTTGAATTTTATCAAATGCTTTCTCATCTAATGAGATGAACATTAGGTTTATTTCTTTGAGTTTGTTTATTTAGTGAATTACATTAATAGGTTTCCCTATGTTGAAGAATCCCTTGAGTGTGGCGAATGATCATTTTGGTGTATTTTTGGATTTGCTTTGTGAGTATTTCATCCCCAAATTTGATTATTTCCTGACATCTACTTCACTTGGGCGCCTTTGCATCTTTTTTTTTTTCTAGAGCTTTCAGACGTACTGTCAAGGTGCTATTTTATTCTCTCTACAGTTTCCTTTAGGAGGCACTCAGAGCTATGAGTTTTCCTCTCAGCTTTCATTTTATACATAGAAATAGCATATATATATATGTTATTTCCTTTCATTATGTCCCTTAAGTTTGGGTATGTTGTGCCTTCATTTTCATTAAATTCTAAAACATCTTTTATTTATTCCTTGACCAAGTTATCATTGAGTAGGGCAGTGTTGAGCTTCCATGTGTTTGTGGGCTTTCTGTTGTTTTTGTTGTTTTTGAAGACCAGCCTTAGTCTGTGGTGATCTAATAGGATGCATGGGATTATTTCAATCTTCTCTTATCTCTTAAGGCCTGTTTTGTGACTGATTATATGGTCAGTTTTGGAGAAGAGATCATGAGTGACTGAGAAGGTATAGTCTTTTGTTTCCAGATGAAATGTTCTATAGATATCTTTTAAATACATTTGTTCATAACTTCTCTTAGTTTCACTGTGTCTCTGTTTAATTTCTGGTTCCATTATCTGTTCATTGATGAGAGTGGGTTGTTGAAGTCTCCCACTATTATTGTATGAGGTGCAGTATGTCCTTTGAGTTTTAGAAAAGTTTCTTTTATGAATGTGGGTGCCTTTGCATTTGGAGCATAGATGTTCAGAATTGAGAGTTCTTGATTAGATTTTTCCTTTGATGAGTATGAAGTGTCCTTCCTTATATTCTTTGATAACTTTTGGTTGAAAATTGATCTTTTTTGATATTAGAATGACTAGTCCAGTTTATTTATTGGGTCTGTTTATTTTGAAAATTGTTTTCTAGCCCTTTTTTCTGAGGTACTGTCTGTCTTTCACACTGAAAGACAGTGTGCAGGGAAATGCTGAGTCCTTTTTACATATCTAATTTGTTAATCTATGTCTTTTATTGGAGAATCAAGTACATTGATGTTAAGAAATATTAAGGAATAGCAATTGTTGCTTCCTGTTATTTTTGTTGTTAGAGGTAGAATTATGTTTGTGTGGCTATCTTCTTTTGGGTTTCTTGAAAGACGATTACCTTCTTGCTTTTTCTAGGGTGTAGTTTCCCTTCTTGTATTAGAATTTTCCATCTAGTATCCTTTGTAGGTTTGGGTTTGTGGGAAGATATTGTGTAAATTTGTTTTTGTTATGGAATATCTTGGTCTCTCCATCTATGGTAGTTGAGAATTTTGATGGGTATAGTAGCCTGGGCTGGCATCTGTGTTCTCTTAGGGGCTGTATGACATTTGCCCAGAATCTTCTAGCTTTCATAGTCTCTTGTGAGAAGTCTGGTATAATTCTGATAGGTCTGCCTTTATATGTTTCTTGACATATTTTCCCTTTCTGTCTTTAATATTCTTTCTTTGTTCTGTGCATTTGATGTTTTGATTATTATGTGACAGGAAGAATTTCTTTTCTGGTCTAATCTCTTTGGAGTTCTGTAGGTTTCTTGTATGTTTATGGGCATCTCTTTCTTTAGCTTAGGGAAGTTTCTTCTATAATTTTGTTGAAGATATTTACTGGCCCTTTATGTTGGAAATTTTCGATCTCTTCTATATCTATTATCCTAAGGTTTGGTCTTCTCATTGCATCCTGGATTTCCTGGATTTCGGGATTAGGAGCATTTTGCATTTTGCACTTTGACTGTTATGCCAATATTTTCTATGGTATCTTCTGCACCTGAGATTTTCTCTTCTATCTCTTGCATTCTGTTGGTGATGCTTGCATCTATGACTCCTTTTCTCTAGATCTCCTTTCTCCATAAGATGTGATTTTAAATCAGTCTTGCTTTCCTGGTGCATTAGCTATTCAGGCTCATTGTAGTGGAAGAACTGGGTTCTGATAATGTCAAGTAGCCTTGGTTTCTCTTGCTTATGTTCTTGCTCTTGCCTTTGGCCATCTGGTTATCTCTGGTGTTAGCTGGTCTTGTTGTCTCTGACTGTGGCTTGTCCCTCCTACAGTCAGTATACCTGGGAGACCAGTTCTTTTTGGGAGAAATTTGGGTATGGAGAGCTGTGGCATAGGGTCAGCTCTGGGGCAAGGACTGAAACTGGAAGGATCCTGTCCCTAGCTGTTCCTTGATTCCTGTGTCCTGATGACTCTGGGCAGGTCCCTCTTGGTTCAGGAATTTGAGCAGAAGTGGTAGTCCTATCTGTGCTCATGGGTGTGTCAGCAGTCTTGGGAGACCAGATCTCTTTCAGTGGTACTTGGGTATAGAGAGCTGTGATACAGGATCAGCTCCAGTTGCTGTGACACAGGTTCAGCCCAGCATATCCATTTCAGTATCTGACAATAAAAGATTCTAAAGCCAAACCAAACAGAATAAATAGGGAAGAACTACATACTAATTATAGGAGGGCATTATAATTTTAATATATATGCATTAAACTCAAGGCCACTCAGGTTCATAAAAGAAACACTTTTAGTACAGCTTACGTCACATATCAACCCTCACACCATGATAGTAGAAGGCTTCCTATCTGACAAACCATCCAGGAGAAAAAGAAACAGAGAAAGTTAAACCAAATTATAAACCAAAGAGTCCTCGCAGATGCTTATGGAATGTTTCATATAAACACAAAGGAATATACCTTTTTCTTAGCACTTCATGGAATTGAGCCCATATTTGGACACAAAGCAAGTCAACAGATATGAGAAATTGAAAAGGCACCCTTTTTCTATCAGACTATCATTAATTGTTAAACGTGTTACTGTCTGTGGATTGTATCATGGGTATTCTGTACATTTTTCCTAATATCCACTTATCAGTGAGTACAAACCATGCATGTCCTTTTCTATCTGGGTTACCTCACTCAAAAGTATATTTTCTTGTTCCATCTATTTGCCTGCAAATTTAATAATATCCTCATTTTTAATAGCTGAATAGTATTCCATTGTGTATGTGAACCACATTTTTGTATCCATTCTTCAGTTGAGGGACATTTGGGTTGTTTCCAGCTTCTGACTATTATGAATAATGCTGCTATGAACATAGTGGAGCAGAAGCAGAGGGAGAGATGGGAGGGAGGGCGGTGTATAGGAGAGTGTAGGAGGAAGGGAAAAGGGAGGCAGGATCAGGTATGAGGGGAGACAGGAGAGAAGCCCAGAGGACCAGGATAATGAATGGAAATATGCAGCTGCTGAGGGTGGGGGATGTGGGAACCTCTAGAAAATTCCAGAGATCTGGGATAGGAGAGGCTTACAGAACTCACTGGAGATGACCTTAGCCAAAATGTCTAACAATAGGGAGATGGAACCTGAAGAGATCATCTCCAGTAGATAGACAAGACCCCCAGTGGGAGTTAAGAACTCTGGAAGGAAGGGGGTCACCTACCTACCTTTACATTTTTTGACCCAGAATTGTTCCTGTCTAAAAGAAATGAAGGGACAAAAATGGAGCAGAGACTGAAGGTTAGGCCATCCAGTGACAGGTCCAAATTAGTATCATGGGTGGGCACCAAATCCTGATATTACTAATGTTATGTTGTGCTTGCAGACAGGAGCTTAGCATGGCTGTTCTCTGGGAGGCTCTATCAGCAGCTGACTGGGGAAGATGCAGATACTTACAGTCAACCATTGGACTGAGGTCAGGCACCCCTGTGGAAGAGTGAGCAGAAAAATGGAAGGAGCTGAAGGGGATGGCAACCCCATAGGAAGATCAACAGTGTCAACTAACCTAGATCCCTGGGAGCTCCCAGAAAAAGAGACAACAAAAGAGCATACATGGATTGGCCTGTGGTTCCCTGGCACCTATGTAGCAGAGGACTGCATTGTCTGGCCTCAGTGGCTGAGGATGTGCCTAATCCAAATAGAGACTCCATGTCCCAGAAAGGGGGATATCAGGGGTATGGGTTGTAGGGGTGGGTGGGTGAGTAGGGGAAGATCTTCTCTCTAAGAAGCAAAGGGGATGGGGAGGGAGTTAAGATCTCAGGGAGATAAGAGTGGATCAATTCTCATTATTCTGCATGTTGACCTCCATTTAGCCAGCACCATTTGTTGAAAAGGCTATCTTTTTTCCACTGGATGTTTTCAGCTCCTTTGTCAAAGATCAATTGGCCATAGATGTGTGGGTTCAATTCTGGGTCTTCAACCATATTCCATTGATCCACCTCCCTGTCACTGTACCAATACCATGCAGTTTTTAACACTACTGCTCTGTAGTATTGCTTGAGATCCGGGATATTGATTCCCCCAGAAGTTCTTTTACTGTTGATGATAGTTTTAGCTATCCTGGGTTTTTTGTTATTCCAGATGAATTTGAGAATTGCTCTTTCTAACTCTGTGAAGAACTGAGTTGGAATTTTGATGGGGATTGCGTTGAATCTGTATATTGCTTTTGGCAAGATTACCATTTTAACTATATTAATCCTGCCAATCCACGAGCATGGAAGATTTTTCCATTTTCTGAGGTCTTCTATTTCCTTCTTCAGAGACCTGAGGTTTTTGTCATATAAATCTTTCACTTGTTTGGTTAGAGTCACACCAAGATACTTTATATTGTTTGTTGCTATTGTGAAGGGTGTCATTTCCCTAATTTCTTTCTTAGCCTGCTTATTCATTGAGTATAGGAAGGCTACTGATTTGCTTGAGTTGATTTTATAACCAGCCACTTTGCTGAAGTTGTTTATCAGCTGTAGAAGTTCTCTGGTGGAATATTTTGCATCACTTAAATATACTATCATATCATCTGCGAATAGTGATAGTTTGACTTCTTCCTTTCCAATTTGTATCCCTTTGACTTCCTTATGTTGTCGAATTGCTCTAGCTAGTACCTCAAGTACTATATTGAAGAGATATGGTGAGAGGGGGCAGCTGTGTCTAGTCCTTGATTTCAGTGGGATTGCTTCAAGTTTCTCTCCATTTACTTTGATGTTGGCTACCGGTCTGCTGTAGATTGCTTTTACTATGTTTAGATATGGGCCTTGAATTACTGTTCTTTCCAAGACTTTTAGCATGAAAGGATGCTGAATTTTTTTAAATGCTTTTTCAGCATCCAATGAGATGACCATGTGGTTTTTTTTCTTTGAGTTTGTTTATGTAGTGGATTACATTGTTGGATTTCTATATATTGAAACATCCCTGCATCCCTGGGATGAAGCTAACTTGATCATGGTGAATGATCGTTTTGATGTGTTCCTGGATTTGGTTGGTGAGATATTTATTGAGTATTTTTGCATCGATGTTCATAAGGGAGATTGGTCTGAAGTTCTCTTTCTTAGTTGGATCTTTGTGTGGTTTTGGTATCAGGGTAATTGTGGCTTCATAGAATGAGTTGGGTAGTGTTCCTTCTGCTTATAATTTGTGGAATAATTTGAAGAGTATTGGTATTAGGTCTTCTTTGAGGTTCTGGTAGAATTCTGCTCTAAAACTATCTTGTCCTGTGCTTTTTTTTTTTTGGTTGGAAGACTTTATATGACCCCTTCTATTTCTTTGGGGGTTATGGGACTGTTTGGGTGATCTATTTGATCCTGATTTAATTTTGGTATTTGGTATGTGTCTATTAAATTGTCCATTTTCTCCAGTTTCTCCAGTTGTGTTGAGTATAGGCTTTTGTAGTAGGATCTGATGATATTTTGATTTTCCTATTTCTGTTGTTATATTTCCCTTTTTATTTCTAATTTTGCTAATTTGAATACTGTCTCTGTGCCCTTTGGTAAGTCTGGCTAAGAGTTTATCTATCTTGTTGATTTTCTCAAAGAAACAGCTCCTAGTTTTGTTGATTCTTTGTATGGTTCTTTTTGTTTCAACTTGGTTGATTTCAACCCTAAGTTTGATGATTTCCTGTCTTCTACTCCTCCTGGGTGAATTAGCTTCTTTGTGTTCCAGAGCTTTCAGGTGTGCCATTAAGTTGCTAGTATATGCTCTCTCCTGTTTCTTTTTGGAGGCACTCAGGGCTATGAGTTTTCCTCTTAGCACTGCTTTCATTGTGTCCCATAGATTTGGGTATGTTGTGCCTTCATTTTTATTAAATTCTAGAAAGTCTTTGATTTCTTTCTTTATTTCTTCCTTGACTAAGATATCATTGAGTAGAATATTGTTCAGCCTCCATGTGTATGAGGATTTTCTGTTGTTTTTGAAGACCATTCTTACTCCATGGTGATCAGACAGGAGGCATGGGATTAGTTCAATCTTGTTATATTTGTTGAGGTCTGACTTATGACCACTCTTATCTCCTTGTACTAAGCTCAACTCCAAGTGGATCAAGGACCTCCACATAAAACCAGACACACTAAAATTAGTAGAAAAGAAGCTGTGGAAGACCCTTGAGGACATTGGCTCAGGGGGAAAGTTCCTGAACACACCAATAGCTTATGCTTTAAGATCAAGAATAGACAAATGGGACCTTAAAAAATTACAAAGTTTCTGCAAAGCAAAAGAAACTGTCAAAAGGACAAATTTGCAACCAACAAATTGGGAAAAGATCTTCACCAGCCCTACATCTGACAGAGGGCTAATATCCAATGTATACAAAGAACTCAAGAAGTTAGACCACAGAAAACCAAATAAACCTATCCAAAATTAGAGTACAGAGCTAAACAAAGACTTTTCACCTGAAGAAATTCAGATGGCTGAGAAACACCTTAAGAAATGTTCAACATCATTAGTCATTAGAGAAATGAATATCAAAACAACCCTGAGATTTCACCTAACACCAGTCAGAATGGCTAAGATTAAAAACTCAGGAAACAGCAGGTGTTAGCGAGGATGTGGAGAAAGAGGAACACTCCTCCACTGCTGGTGGGACTGAAAGCTGGTACAACCACTCTGGAAATCAGTCTAGCAGTTCCTCAGAAAACTGGACAGGATACTCCCGGAGGACCCAGCCATACCACTCCTGGGCATATACACAGAAGATTCCTCAGCATGCAATAAGGATACATGCTCCACTATGTTCATAGCAGCCTTATTTATAATAGCCAGAAGCTGGAAAGAACCCAGATGTCCCTCAACAGAGAAATGGATAAAAAAAATGTGGTATATATACACAATGGAGTACTATTCAGCCATTAGAAACAATGAATTCATGAAATTCTTAGAGAAATGGATGGAGCTGGAGAACATCATACTAAGTGAGGTAACCCAGTCTCAAAAGAATACCCATGGTATGCACTCACTGATAAGTGGATATTAGCCTAGAATCTTGAGACACCAAAGACACAATCCACATACCAAATGATGTCTGACAAGAAGGAAGGAGTGAACCCTGGTTCTGGAAAAGCTCAAAGCATCAGTGTAGGGGAATACCAGAACAGGGAAGTGGGAAAGGGTGGATGGGGGAACAAGGGGAGGGAAAAGGGCATATGGTATCTCTGGGGAGTGGGGGGGGGAAGGGAAATAAAATGTAAATATAGAATATATCCAATAAAAAAAAGATCTCTGGGAGGGGGAAACTGGGAAAGGGCAACATTTACAATGTAAATGAATAAAGTAATTAACATTAAAAAGAGTAGGCCCTGCTGGGCGGGTTGGTGCATGTCTTTAATCCCAGCACTTGGGAGGCAGAGGCAGAGGCAGAGGCAGGGGGATTTCTGAGTTCAAGGCCAGCCTGGTCTACTAAGTGAGTTCCAGGACAGCCTGAACTACACAGAGAAACCCTGTCTCGAAAAAAACAAACAAACAAAAAAAAAATGTTCAGAGTATGCTGACAGCCCAAAAAGAATTCAGTAGCATCTTTGGAGGTTCTTTGGAGGTTCTTTGTTTCATGAGGTTGAGTCAGGACTTGTTTTTTCCCTTATAGCCCCTTTGTGTATATATCTTGGCTTCTGTGTTTGTGTTTCTAAGGAAATGCTGTATATGCAGGAGTCTCTAAATCTATGTGTTTATTATGCATTTTCTTTTGCTCTTTTTCTTCTGTTTGTTTTTTCCTATCCTGATCTGTTTGTTTTGCTTTGCTGTGTTTTATCTTATTTTATTATTATTCCTTAGATGCCTGTTAGACAGAAATTGATGTGTATCTGGGAGGAAGCAAAGGTGGGCAGGAGCTTGAGGGTGTTGTGTGAGAGGAAACTGTAATCAGAATATATCGTATAAAAATTCATTTTCAATGAAAAAGACGATTATTAAGTAAGAATTTAAATTGTGTTTAATAAAGCTGATAATTTAATTTAGTTATTATCCATTCATTTAGGGAGACAAGAAAAGTCTCAGCAGATAAGCAGGCAGGGTCTGTGCAAGCCTTCATCTTGCTATGTGGCACAAGATGCCATGAACTTTAACATCTGTCCAAGATATGTGGTCCTTGAGTCTTGAATATGGCAGGGAAGAACTCACTGAACTTAGCTGAGCACCCGGCCCCTCTAATTTATATTTGAATAACCAAGTATAGCTAGTGCCTACATAATTGACTAGGCATTACTTGATAACTTCAAACATTTGATGGGCACATGCTAGTTCATTTTCAATGTTCATAGAGTATGTGATTCTATGACATCATAACAAAACTCAGATCCTTCAAAATCAATGCATGGACTAAAAATGGAGAGAGTAATTAAAAAATACATATGTACACCTGGAAACAGTTCATACTAACTTAAGTAACAACGAAAACACTTCTCTCTGTAACTACTGATTACCATAAAAATAGAAATTGGCTTTTCTTCTACACTACAGAATATTGTTCTAAGCATCTATTCAAAAATGTGCCTAGACTACATAAACATTAATTCATGAGAAGTACAGTGCTTAGTCTATTCATAAGAGCTTAAAAGGCAGAACTATGTGACCAGCTCCATTTGATACTTCCGGTGTTATTTCAAAAATAGTAATAATAAGGGAGACATTTTTATAGTCTCTTCTCTAGATTTAGGATCTAACATATAGATCACTATGTGACTTATTCCTGTATCACTATTGTGAAATCTCTGTATTTCAGATAAAATTTAGCTTTGTGCTTCAAAAAGATTTCTTCTTGAAGATGCATATATGAATAAGTATGCATAAATTAGAAAATGTTTGCAAGACAAATAAAATATTTTATTATTAAAGTTTATACCTTTTGGACATAGAATTTATATAAATTATACAAGGCCTAAAATCCACACTAATGCCTGGGAGTGGTTTTGCATACCTTTAATCCCATTCTTCAGGAGACAGAGGCAGGAGGATTTGAGTGTGAGGCCAGCCTGGTCTACAGAGTGAGTTCCAGGACAGCCAGGGCTACATCAAAGATTACTAAAAAGAAAGAGGAAATCAAGAAATATCTTTCATTAAGAAAAAGTATAGAACCAATTTAATTTATTTTATTGTTTATTTTATTTATTTATATTTCAAATGTTATCCATCTTCCCAGTTAAAGCTCCTATTCCCTTCCCTGGTCTCCCTGCTTCTATGAGGATGCTCCCTCTGAAAGAAGCAGGGAAATTTGCAGAAAACTAAAGGATCTTCACTCTGATCGATCTTTATTGATGAATTCAATGACTTTTTGGTAAACTTTTATAGGAACATCTAGACCCAATATAAAACCCAGATGATCATAGTCAGGAATCTTCTCATGATAAACTAGATTGGGAGTTTTGGCTGCCAGGTTTTCAGTATCTGTCGGATCTCCCAGAAGATCTCGCCCACCACTCCACATAGCAGTTGGAACGTTCATGTTCTCTATCTTGTATCTTGGAGGAGTAGACTAAAGAAAAATAAAGAACATGTTATGTTAATAACACATCAAAGTATGAGCTGTAAGCTGGAAATTCTAACCTATGAGTCAATTCAGTCAGTATCTACAGCAGACCATAGGCAGAATTTAAAAACTCTCAACACTTGTCAAGGCAGGAATGTAGTAGTAGTAGTAAAGCACTATCATATAGCCTACACAATTTTATCAAACTAGAAACTCTGTGAACTTTATGTTCTTTATGTTTGACATGAAGATATCAATGATAATTGAATAGAGCATAAAGTGGTTGTGAATTTCAAATGGTGAGCTATATAAAGTATGTAAAGGATTGTTTAAAAAAAGTATTTTCATTCTTTTGAACCAATTCTATTGCACCTGTCTACCAATATCCTAGGAAGCATAAAAATATTCAACAGTCTTTAAAAAAAAACCATTTCTTTAGATCTTTCATACATTTTTCAAAAGGAATCTTTACAGTTTTTAAAAGGAGACTTACCTGATTGTAGTGCTGCATATTTAGAGACTCACTGCCCCAGTCATATTTTTGGAATAAACCTGTTCTGATTCCCTTAAAAATAAAATAGACTGTTACTTAGAAACCTTCCAAAAAAATCAATTGCTAAGAATTAGGGATCTGTATTGCCTCCTTTTTTTATGTGACCCCCTGGCTCAGATTCAATATAACAATATACATGTGTACTGTAATTCTATCATCACATCATGTGATCCTGGATGAATGGAAACTGAATCACACGCACCATGCTTTCATATCAGTCAAATATATGAAATATGATTAAGAAATTTAGTAACCAAAGTATACTTTACAAAAAATACAGTAGTACTTATACTATGTTTGGTAGTGTCATATGTAGAAAGATACTAAAATGTGAAAATGTTAGTATTGTTACAATTTTATAAGAGATGTGTTTCACAAGTTATTTTAGAGTAAAAATTTGTCATAACATTAAATTTTACTGTATTTAATTATAGACCTATAAGTAAAATTCAAACTATAAATGATTATTAATGAGAAAATATTTTGAAACTGGAGAAATATCTTAAGTTAATAGGATGTTTGCTTAGAATGCACTAGGTCCTAAATTTCACACCTACAACCCAGAATAAAAAGCAGAGATTGTTGAGGAGTACCTGAAATACTAAAGTTCAGAAGGCAGAGACAGACAGATTCCTGGGGATTTTTAAGAGAAAAAGCCTAACCTAACTGGCCAATTTCAGAATAGTAAGAGATGGCATCTCATTAAACAGTTGGCTAGTGTATTAAAACATTACCTGTGGATGTCAAAGATTCATTTAACAAGACATGGGATCACACATGATATAAGAACATTCATCATATAAGAACATTCACACACAGGTACACACACACATACATACACATATACACACATTTTAAATTATCAAAATGTACATCAGTAAAGCCTTACATTAAGACAATAAGGTAAACCGAGTGGGGGTGGCGCACGCCTTTAATACCAGCAGTTGGGAGGCAGAGGCACACAGATTTCTGAGTTTGAGGCCAGCCTGTTCTACAGAGTGAGTTCTAGAACAACTAGGGCTATACAGAGAAAATGTGTACTGAAAAAAAAACAAAAACAAAAAACAGAAAACAAAAATGAAACAAAAAAGACAAGGTAAAATTTTTTCTGGTTACAAAAAAAAAACACCTTAAAATATAATTTAGTTGGCTTCAACACCAGTTACAAAATATCATTTATATCAGGACTAACATACAATTAACTTATTTTGTATTTGCATAGAATTTATGTTGTATAAATTATTTCCAATGGTTCCCATGACAAAGGGAATTCTTTCAAGTATTAGCACATTTTTGTTGAAAACCCAATTGTTTTAGTTTTATAAAACATAATAAGGAATGAGGGTTTCATAGCAGTCTAATTTTCAGGCATGTATACACTGACTTTTCACAATGTTCAAATTCTGGGACTATGGAGTTGTGAACAGACTGCTGTACTCAAGGTAATAGTGTGTGATGCCTGTTGAAATGTAACACAGGTCACTCCACTGATTCTGGAACAATTGAGCCAAACATTTTCATCCAGTGAGTACAGAGAAAACTCAAAAAACCCTTATCACCCATAAAATTTAAAAGAAGTAAATATCTGTGAGTGAAGGAAAAAAATTACAAATAAGGGGATATATATTCTAGATCCCAGGTATTGGCTTAAATCCTGGCAATGGCTTTAGTAGGCTGAGATTATTTTTACCTTTATCCTACATTACTACCATAGGAAGCCTCATTTAAACGCATAAAGGAATATTTCATCATTTATACCTATACTTCAAAGGCACCCAAAATGTCTGCCTTTCATTAATGCTTGATACTTGCTAAACTTACTACTATTAGTTTTGCATAAAACACATTTATACTGGATTTCTATGTTTTAAAATTTAAATATATTTTCTTCCATTATAAAATACAGTGTTCAATCATCCTGTCTGTGACATCCTGCTCTGACACAAATCTTCTTTAGCCTATGTGGCAAAAGACTTCTGGACAGGGCTGGGGTCATAGCCTCAGCTCACCTGGAGGCCAGGTTCAGGCCAGGCCCCCAATAAGACCCCCTGGATCCAGCCAAACAGGCTCCCCAGATACCCAAGTTTTATGTGTTTTAAGACAAGAATTACTGCTTAAGAGATAAAGGGATGGAACAATTCCTTTTCATGATTACTGCTTGCTTAAAGAGTAGTGTTTCCTCTTGCCATCAGAGACAATCATCGTTCTCTCTCTCTCTCTCTCTCTCTCTCTCTCTCTCTCTCTCTCACTCCATCCTTCCTTCATCATCATCATAATCGTCACATCATTATCATCATAAGAGAGAATTGTCAAGTCCTATCAAGTAGGGAAGATTTCAAGCAAAAAAGAAGAAATTAAAGCACAGAACAAGTTTACCTGAGAAAAATGAAGTATACTCTGAATTGATGCTCCTGCTGGAATATGTCCAATATACACATCAAGACGGCTCTGGGAGACAGCAAAACGTGATTAGTGTCTTTTGTAAGAATATGAAAATTTCAAATAGAATTGTAGGACTTGTTACTTATATGAGTCAAATCTTTCCTGTACCAATTAAAAGGAAAGACTAGATTTTTTTTTTACCACAGAAAGAAGCTAAGTATTTTTATGGTTTATATGATAGTATGTGGTGAAGATAATCTACTTGGAAAAATGTTTTTAATATTAAAGGACTATTGAAAAGAAAATAAGTGAATGACCTGATGACAATAACTTCAAGTCTTTCAAGAAAGAAATCAAAGTTCTCAGAAAATGGAGAGCTCTCCTACACTCAAGGATTAGCAGAATTAATATAGTAAAAATGGCCATCCTACCAAAGGCAATCTAGAGAATTAATGCAATCCCTGCCAAAATCCCAACACAATACTTCAAAGACAATGAAAGAACAATTCTCAAATTAATTTGGAAAGGCAAGCGAACAAACAAACAAAGCAAAATAGTGAAAACAATTCTTAACAATAAAAGAACTGCTGGGGAAATCACTATCCCTGATTTCAAGCTTAACTACAGAGCAATAGTGGTAAAAACTGCATGGTATTGGTACAGGGACAGACACGTCAAAGGAATAGAATTGAAGATGCAGAAATAAAAGCACACAATTATGGACATTAGATCTTTGACAAAGATGCCAAAAATATACAATGGACAAGGAAAGCATCTTCAACAAATGGTGCTGGACTAACTGGCTGTCTGTATGTAGAAAAATGAAGATAGACCCATATTTGTCACCTTACACAAAGCTCAAGTACAAGTGGATCAAGAACCTCAACATAAAACCAGATACAGTGAAACTAATAGAAGAGAAACTGGGAAAGAGACTTGAAATCATTGACATAGGGGGAAATTTCCTAAACAGAACTCCAATGGCTCATGTTCTAAGATCAAGAATTGATAAATGGGACCTCATGAAACTGGAAAGCTTCTATAAGGCAAAGGGCATAGTAAATAAGACAAATCTGCAACCTATAGGTTGGGAATAATTCTTCACTAACCTCACATCTGATAGAGGGTTAATATCCAAAATACATAATACTCAAGAAGCTAACCACTAAAACAAACAAACAACCCAATCAAAAATGGGGTATAGAACTAAACAGAGAATTAACAGCAGAGGAATCTCAAATGGCTGAGAAGCACCTAAAGTAATGTTCAAAGTTCTTAGTGATCAGAGAAGTACAAATCAAAATGACCCTGAGATTCCACCTTACACACATTCAGAATGGCTGAGATCAAAACCTGAGGTGACAACACATGTTGGCAAGGATGTGGAGAAAGAGAAACACTTGTCCATTTCTGGTGGGATTGCAAACTGGTACAACCACTCTGGAAATTAGTATGAAGTTTCTTCAGATTATTGGAAATAGATCTACCTTAAGACCCAGCAATACCACTCTTGAGAATATACTCAAAAGATGCCCCACCATGCCACAGGGGCATATGTTCTACTATGTCTATAGCAGCCTTCTTTGTGATAGCCAGAAGCTGGGTCGCATGATGTCGCATGACAGAAGAATGGATACAGAAAATGTGGTTCATTGCACAATGGAATACTACTACTCAGCTATTAAGAAAGAGGACATCAGCCAGGCGTGGTGGCGCACACCTGTAATCCCAGCACTTGGGAGGCAGAGGCAGGTGGATTTCTGAGTTCGAGGCCAGCCTGGTCTACGGAGTGAGTTCCAGAACAGCCAGGACTACACAGAGAAACCCTGTCTCGAAAAAACCAAAAAAAAAAAAAAAAAAAAAAAAAAAAGGACATCTTGGGATTTGCAGGCAGATGGATGGAACTAGAAAATATCATCCTGAGTGTGGTAACTCAGACCCAAAAGGACATGCATAGTATGTACTCACAAATAAGTGGATATTAGCAAAAAAAAAAAAAAAAGTACAGAATTCCCAGGGTATAGTCCACAGAACTCAAAAAGGTTAACAAGCTGCAGGGCCCAAGTGAGGATGACTTAATCCCACTTGGGAGGGAGAAGAAAGCAACCACAAGTGAGGAGGAGAGAGGGACCTAGTAATGAAAGCTGGAGGGAATTATAGGGGAGAGGGGATCCTGATCTGGCATTGGATGAGGTAAAAGTACTGGGGCCCTGAGGGCCAGAAGAAAGAATGGAAACAAACTCAGGAGGTAGGAGGTTGGGGGACACTTCAGAATGCACCAGAGACCTGCAAGATGAAGGAGTCTCAGGACTAAAAGGGGGGGTACTCTAGATGACATGCCTTACAGTGGGGAGAGGGTACTTTTAGAGCCCACCTCCAGCAGGAAGACAGGACATCAAATGAGGGAGGGGCCAGCACACAGTCTGGCACAACTCTGACTCATAAGTGTTCCTGTCTGAAAGAACTACAGGGATGGAAATGAAGAGGGGCCTGAGAAGGTCCAGTGACAGGCCCAAAGTGGTATCCAGCTTAAGAGGACGTCCCAAGGCCTGACACTATTACTGAGGCTATGAAGAGCTCACAAAAAAGGGACCTAGTATGACCACACTCCGGATGACCCAACAAGCAGCTGAAAGAGTCAGATAAAGATATTTGTGCCAAACCAATGAACAGAAGCTGCAGACCCCTGTGGTTGAATTAGGGAAAGACTGAAAGAAGCTGAGGAGGAGGGTGACCCTGTAGGAGGACCAGCAGTCTCAATTAACCTGGACCCCCAAGATCTCTTAAACACTGGACCACCAAACAGGCATCATACACCAGATGATATGAAGCTCCCAACACATAATGCAGAGGACTACTGGGTCTATGTCCAATCAGAGATGATACACTTAACCCTTAAACTGGAGGCCCAGGAACTTTAGAGGTCAGGTGGGGGAGTGGGGTTCAGAGATCCTTCTGGAGACAGGGGTTTGAGAGGAAGTATGGGATGTGGAACGGTGGGAGGATGGATGGGGTGGGTGGAATAAAATCTGCAGTGTAAAAAATAAGCAAATAAATAAATAAATAATTCATATTCACGATACTTACATATTCATCCACATATGTTATAGATGGATTTCTACAGCCATATTTATAACTTTGCAAATTATGCCATATTTTATCATATGAACTATTCATATTATATAGGTTAAAATATTCTATACATTGTGAGCAAATAGTTTTCAGTTTTAATGTTTACCTAGTAAGAAGATAATAACATCACCAACCATTATTAGACAAACATTTACCTGAAAACAAAAATCACACATACCTCATTTAAATTCTTGGGGTTGTATCCAAAAATCACTGTAAGAAGATTATTACAAGCTGTTGCAATATTCTCCCGATGGCATAAGAACTGAAGGATAGCATTATCATTTGATCTGCTTAATATATCCTTTTCACCAAACAGAGTCTGAAAACGGCATATTTAAATAGTAACTCTCAGACTTTGTCCAGTAAGAAGTAAGGATAGAACGAATTTGAGTCACAAAAATCAAAATTATAACATACTTATAAAGTTATATGGTTTTGATCACTATTAAGTTTTATGCCTCCTAAGTCATATGTCCTGAAATAGTTCTTCAGGAGTCAGGTCTCTCCTTTCAGTATGTGGGGCTCAGAGGATGAACTCAGGTCATCAGGCATAGCTACAAGTGGACACACTGCCACCATATCATCTGACCAGTCTAGTATATGACAAGAGAGTCTATCAAAATTAACCCCCCAAAAAAAGTCTGACATCACAACTAGTAGTGGTACCCAAGAGTAAGGACTAAAAGTCCCAAATGACCATGAATATAGGAACTTGATAAATCAGCTCAGAATGTTTCTAACATCATATAAGAATGAATAACACTCATCATGCAACATTTCTAACATTCTCACACACAGGCATGCATGCACACAGGCACACACATAGAACATACATGCACACAGACATGTCCAGGCACACATAACTAAAAGCAAACACAAAAAGAGGAATTGAACTCTAGAGGAGCCACCCACTTGATCTTTAGAACTGACATAAAGTTTGTTACAGTAATTAATGTGCCTCTATTATGCTCTAGAACTAAAACAGGACAAGAGAGTTAATATAGAAAACAGTTTTCTCCATTATTAGTATCTCTGAGCTCAGGCTGTTAATACTTGTTTTATATGAGAAAGCAACAGCTGGTAATTTTATCTGTTTTAGAGTGTATATATGTAAATGTATGTAAATAATAAACTCAGAAAGCTATTAATTATGAATAATCAGGAGGATGCTGATTCATTGTAAATGGAATGCCATTATGTAAATGCAAGTAAAACCCGAACTAACCATAACTCCATGTCAGAACTATAGATGGCTCCCTATTTGAAAGACACAAACCAAAGCAAGAATGCAGACCTGTACTCAGTAGACAAAACCCGGGATCTGACTTTACCTACTAAAGCTTCTCTGTAGGCTAAAGCATTCATAATTAATACATTATTCAGCACTCTGTACAAGATGCAATTTATGTGACCTTTAAAACAATGGGGAAAATGAAATGTATCATAGTCCAGATGATGGAAAGCAAAAAGAAGTTAAAAGGGGGAAAAATCTCACTCATTTTATTGACATTTCAATCTGAAACCTTTAAAAATGCACATGGAACTTTTGTATGATAAAATATAATGAATAAAAGTTTCAGTAGGTAGGAAAAATAGGTGGGGAAAAAATGATCCATGGTCAACTGGTGGCTGACAGGGCTCAGCATCCTGGGAAATACAGAACCTGCTATGGGAGAGCCGTGTGTGGCTATCAGGGTGATGAGCAGAGAGGCAGCATGGCCTGTCTCAGCATCTCTGATCTTCAGCTGGGTACCACTTCTATTTCTGAAAACTGTACCTAACTGGTATTTCTAAGGGGTCATTTGAAGGTATTACAAACCTTGATCACTTTTGGGTCAATGTATGCAATTGTGCGAAAGACACCTGTCAGATACTTTGTGAATACAACAGGACCCAGGGCAAAGTTCATTTTGATCTTCTGGGCCAGTTGTGGGTTTGTTGCAAATGCTCCATAAGCTGAAAGAAAACAAGAGAATAGATCACTTCCAGGTATTTTCTCTTGGTTCAAAGTTCTATGCATTTTTTAGTCCCAACTAATACGACAGGTGTATTCTTTGACCTGTATTTCAATTTTCATGCAGGTGATTCTCTGATTCACCTGGAAGCACAGCACCCAGGTACTTTTTTCAATTCCATTCAATGTGGTCCTCATTTTTCTAGTCTCTGCAAAAGGTTTTGTTTGCTCAATTAGATGGTCAATAACTTAGCGTGTTTTTGCACTACCAAAAAAAAAAAGTGAAAATCTAAAATAATCAAGTATTTTCCTATTGTTAATTAATCTCTCACACTTTTTAAATCCATGGTGTTACATTTCTATTACATTACTCTTTTAGATATTGTTTTATTCTCCTGTAGTTTGCACGGAAGAGCTGCAAACAGCAATTGCTTGTGAGAGTTGAGTAGCCTGTCTTCAAAAAATGACTACCCTGTTACATTTCAATTAATTTTTTTAACCATACAAATCTCTAGTAGTTCGGTACGGATATGCCCCTTCTGTGGCTAGGAAGTGATGTTCATAGCTTCTTAAGAGTCCTTTCCTACAATCCCAGCCTCCAGTGTGTGTGTGTGTGTGTGTGTGTGTGTGTGTGTGTGTGTGTGTGTGAAATAAATTGTGAGTAACATAATCAAATTATAGTATATGCCTGCCAGGAAAACCCTTATAAATATCATTCTAGTTTTAGTGTTTTCTCACTAAGGACGTTTGATCTCAGCAGGCATTAATAACACGTGGAGACAATGTTGCTTGTTACAACTCAAAGGAAATGAGGGTATCTCTCCCGTCTAGTCAATAGACAGTCTAGGTATTATTTAACATCATACAGTGAATATCCTGCAAGAGGATAAACATATAAGAATAAATATGAGGGTCTGTGTTATTGATCCCACACATTTCCTTAATGGACTGTGAGATTTAGGAGAAGTACCTTTCCTTAGTGTACTACACGCATTGTAGCTAATAACCAGCAAAGTAGTAAGGACACTGCATTTTCAGAAGAGAAGGGAGGGAGGGTATCTGGAAGGGCTGTGTGAGAGGAGACCAGGAAGAGGGGATGCAAAGTGAAAAAACAAATAAATTAAGGGGAAAACACTGTATCTTTTAAAAGTGGCATGCAAATTGATTAGGAACGTTTATCCAGGAAACATAAGGTTTAGAAACAAGTTTTTTTTTCTTATATGTACAATATGTAAATTAGAATGCCCTAGACCCATCCAGTATAATGCTACTCAAAGCTCTGTGGAAGCTCACTAGGTCCTCTGCACTTAAATGCTCAGAGTGCCCATGAATTAAATAAATAAATAGACAAGCAAATAAATAGGATAACTCAATAAGATAAATTAATTTTAAAACGTGTGCATGCACCAATTTTCCTTTAAGAAATCATTTAAAGACTTAAAAACAACGCATATTAAACTTGGCTCTGGAAAGTGCAGTGAATTCAACTGTCTTTTATGGAGGAAATTATAATGACTAAAGAAAAAAATGTGCTTATTTTTCTTTCTGTTCTTTGAAAAAGATCAGCCAGGTACAGTTGCCCCTGGCTGTAATCTCAGCCTCTGAGGAGTGGTCAGTAGTTTTATGGTTGAGGCTAGACTGTGCTACATAGCAAGATCCTGTATCACACAACAGCACACGTGACTGCCTAATAACAAATAAAACCACTATAGCTACTGGATTCTAAATTTCTGGCTTGTCTGAATGTTTCTAGATACTGACAAGATGTCATTCCTAAAACTAAAACTATTGTTAATGAATTATTTGTGCGGTTTGTGATAAAAATTGCAATGTGTTCAGATTTCAGTCTCTCTCCACATACCAACATAGACACCCTGGGAATGGCCAATATAGTAAAGTTGTCTTTGTCTCGTCTTGTTCAAAATGAAATCAATGGTGGCTGGGATGTCATATGCTATTTGTTCATCAAAACTGTATAAAGCAAAAATTGAGAGATTTTGTTAATTGTAATAATTGATCATTATCCTTGCAAGGTCAACCTTGACTTGAAAATAATTCCTAAAAGGCTACTTGAGTGCTGAGATAAGGCTGATCAAATATCTCCTGTAGACCCTCCACCATGTCTCCTCCTGCATCCTACAATACCCACAGTGCCTTGGCATGATCTCTTGTTGGTGCACGTTGACCAGAGCCAGAGATCAGAGAAAATTAAATGCATTTGTTCTATACCAGCATTTATGATAAATATATTACATGGTACTCCCATAACAAATATATGAATAGTTTTTATTTGTGTTTGGGTAAGGTATATTAAAATGGTCAGTAAAGTGGGTAAATACCCCCCCAAAAGAAAACAGGAAGAGCTTTTAGAAAACAGGGGCATATTTCATGAGATCTTCTGGTAGTTTGTGATAGAAATGAATCTTAACTATTTTGTTCCTTTTATTTCTTCCCTATTATTTTTTTCATAAAAATAAGAGAAGCCACAACAAAAGAAAAATATACAGATGATTGGAATTTTGGTCTGTACTTATCAAGCAGTATATAAAGACCATGAACATCTCTTCTATTCAAATATACTTTAATGAAATGTTTTCTAAAGTAACAAGATGATTAATAGTTACAAGTAAAGAGATATATAGAAATGATATATTAATTTTAATTTTCATCTTATACTAAATCAATAAAATAAAATTTTAGGCAAGATTTTAACCTATCAACCTTTAAAAATATTCAAGGAGCAGATGTCTCCGTGCTTCAAAACACAGCTCTAAATAACAGCTCACAACCACCTAAGCTGCAGCTCCAGCAGGATAGACAGAAATCCTGTGACCTCTGCACTCACATATATGAACACACATGCATACATAGTACACATGAAGACATACACACACATCAGAGACACATACACAGGCATACACTCATGCACACACACACACTACACACATACAGACATACACACACACACACACATATATATATATATATATATATATATATTACATACACACATACACATACATACATACACACACATAAACACACAGCTATACACACAGTATGCACATACATACATACACAGATACATACTAAAATAAAGCTTAAAGACTCAAAATAAGACTCATCACTTATGGCATTTTAATGGTGTCATTTTGGTCATGCTTAGTAAATCTATGACCACTGACAAATGTTAAAGATAGTTTTAAGGAAAGGTACCAGGATAAAAGAGCTTTTCTCTTACCTAAAAGCCCAGAATTCTTTAGAATCCGGGTCTAGGCGCACATGTTTCCTGCCATTGTTAGAGCCCCTGCTGGTCCCCAGCCACACATCGAAACCAGCATCTGCGAGAAGGAAAGCTGGACAGTTGCTGGGAGGGTTGAGAACCCAATAATCAGCAGACACAGTAAAGCCATGCTGCAAATACACCACTGGCTTCGTGGCTGAAAAGAAAGCAAAAAGTACTTGTTATTTATTATTGTTTTTTAAGAATGCAAAATAATGGAGCGCATTATATTTCATATATGTATGCCCCTGCAATTTTCTATTTACACCCTCCCACATCCTCTTCGACACCTATCTCCTCTATTTGATTGATAATGTAAATTTGAGTCATAATAATGCTCTTTGATTGGGTATTTTTGTTATTACTTCTGACTGGCAATTTTTGTTTGTTTTTGCTTTGTGTCATCATCTCAGCATAGAGTCCTGGTTGGCCTGAAACTTGCAATGTAGAACAGGGTTGTCTTGAACACACAAGGGTCTACATTCTTCTGCATTCCCACTGCTGTGATTAAAGGCAACAAGACTTGGTTTTGGCTTTTGGTTTTGGGATTTTTTGTTATTTTTGTTGTTGTTGTTGTTTTGTTGTGGTTGTTTGCTTGTTTTGTTTTTGTCAGCTTGTGTATTTGCCATAGTGAGGTTGTAATCCAAATAGAGGTGTTAACAGCTGATTACCCTCATTTGACAACCATAAACATCACTCGTTTTCCTCAGAGTAAAATAATCACTGGAGTCACAGATTATATTCTTCTTCCTGTACCTTATTGAATAAAGATGAGTTTCCCTACTAAATGCTTTTAATTTATAAAACGTCCAAACAAAAGATAATATGCAGAATACTTAATAAATAACTCCAACAACAAATCCTTGAACATTTAGATACTGAGTCAGAATGAGCAGGTCATGCACCTGTTATCAAGAATGACATACTGAATTCTCAGAAGTGTAACTCAAGCATTGTCTCATCACTAGCATTGCAGTCAGTGCTGGAAGTTCTCGGCCATGCCAGCAGGGATTCTGAGCTTTTATTCTGCACAGAAATCTAAAGTCACATGATGAATGGTACCTTTATTTTTTCTAATAACATCAACTCCCGTGGCAGGAGTCACACAGGACAGATGCCTAGCTTTGCATGTGGAAGCCAGGGAGGTTTGGGAGGGTTTGCACAGCACGCCTTTCACTCTGAGCATTTTTTCTCACTCACTGTTATATGACTCTTTTCTCTCATTCCTCCCATGTGGAATCCGGAAGATTAGGAGGAGGTAACCGTCCTCAGTCAAAACCTCGTGCTCTTCCCTTTCATAGCCCCAGCGGGAAATTATCTCACTCTAAATACAGAAGAGAAAACATATTGACTTTTATTTGTTTGGTTACCTGAGCGCTTTTATGATTCTCCAGTAAATTTCCTTTATAGAATAGAGTACTGTGTTTTATGTAAAGAGAAATTTTAGATTATCATAAATGCAACCATCTGGAAAGATGCGTGAAAGGAATAGGGATGAATATTTGAAAGTATGTTGATTAACAGGAATAACTTACAACATTCATATCGGTTTCAGGATTCTTCGGTTTGGCTCCCAAAAAACAAAATACATTTGCAATTGCATGAACAAAACACATTGTTCTCAGTAGCCACCACATTTAAACCTGCTGGGAAATATTTATTAGCATAAATATTACATATACATGTTACCAGGTAAACTCATTATTGGATGTACATTGTCCATCTGCCTCTGTACATACTAGAAAGTTGGTCACAATATCTTCTAAGACTCAGACATACCTCTGCACTTTTCAAAAGACAGCTTATATGAAATGCAAAGTAATTTTCCATACTATTCAGAAAACCACCTTTCTGAAACTTGTCTTAACTTAAGATCATTATTTGGTTTCTTCAACAAAACTGTTACATACACTCATCTAAAACCATTTACAACTCTATCCCAACAGAATAAAGCTGGGAAGAATGATAGAGCAACCATAGCAGGGTATGAAAGAAGCAATGTGGGATACACAGTCTCACGGAACCAGAGCATGCAGCTCCAAGGGACCTTATGTAGTCACTACGGCCAACATGGTCTTATTTTGATTAATAGTAACATAAGATTTGTTCCACAGATGTTTTCAGAACTTTTCATAGGCAGTACAAATACAGGTAATAAAATATTTTCAACCCAAATTATTAACTCTCCTATTGATATAGAGTCATCCCACACAAGACACCAACTTGCCTGTGTTCTGTTCTATTGCTTCCCCCCCCCGCCCCCCGTAAATAATGAACATCAAGGCACAATGGAGAAAAGAAAAATACACCATAGCAAAGTAACTTTCCGTACAGTCAATCATGGTGGTAACTTTCAGTGGAAATTATGCTGTATCTAAAATAGAATGAATTTCCCATGTGAATATATTGTGAACTGAAATTCTAAAAAGACTTGAAATACCACAACTTCAAACTCACCGTCACCAATGTAGTCTCTAGGCTCTATGGGGTGTAAATGAAATTTTAATTCTACTTGTCCTTTCCTCTCTATATAAACATCAGCATGAATATGTTCTTTGGATTACCTCCTCTCCCATGAACAGTGGTTATGATTGCAGTGAACTCTGACATTTGCCAAGAAACGGAACATTTGAAAAGCTCTCAAGATGGACAACTCCCAAAGTTTCTTCCTAGCATTATCATCCCTGTGATCTGTCAGGTGTAATAATGCTTCCTCTCAAGTTTCATCTCCCTGACTGTGTAGATATCATGGAAGAGTTCTTCAGTGATTAGGAATGGGATAATTAATCAATATTTATTTTTGCCAAAACTGTAAATATTACCTTGAACTGCTTTGAAGAATTAGGTATAACTAACTTTTTCAGAAGCTTTTGCTGATTGTTGTAAATAAAGTTGTATATGGAGAAATCTTGAAAATGCAAACAAAATAGAGGTTTTGAAAGCAGTTTTTCTTTTTGTAATTTAGGTGAGTGGGGAGGAAGCTCTCTAACCTGGGAGATGCCAGATTCAAAACACATAATACGCACAAAGCCATAGTATCTACAGTATATGAAAGCAAACACAAATGTCCTAATGTACTTTCTTTGCTGTGATAAACATAATAAACTTGAGAAGAAAATGATTCATTTGGCTTAGAAGCCCTGATCATAGTGTATCATTAATATAAGCCAGGGCAGGAAATCAAGGGGAAACTAGAAAGCAGGAGCTGAAGCACAGGTGCACAGACTTTGGAGGAATGCTGCTTACTGGTGTGCTTCCCATGGCTTGCTCAATTCCTTTTCTTATACCATTTACCCAGGGGTGGCATCTACCATGGTGGGTTGGCCCTCCAACCTTCATCCTTAATCAAGAAAATGTTCCACATTATAGGTAGATTGGGAGCAGGTGAGAATGGGAACACGAGGGATTAGGTAGGAGAGGGTGGGATAGACAAAGGGAGGAAGTACTGGAAAAGATGACTTGATGGGGGGCATTTTAGGGGCAATGTAGAAACTTAGTGAAGTGGCCACTCCCTGTAATCTACAAGAGTGACCTTACTGAAGTCTCTTAGCAATGGGGGATATGGACCCTATGATGGTTTGTATATGCTTGGCCCAGGGAGTGGCACTATTAGGAAGTTGTTGTGTCACTGTGGGTGTGAGCATAAGATCCTCACTCTGGCTGCCTGGAAGTCAGTTTTCCACCAGAAGCTTTCAGATGAAGATGTAGAACTCTCAATTCTGCCTGCACCAAGCCTGCCTAGATGCTGCCATACCCCCACTTTGATGATAATGAACTGAACCTCTGAACCTGTAAGCCAGCCCCAATTGAATGCTGTCCTTATAAAAGTTGCCTTGGTCGTGGTGTCTGTTCCCAGCAGTAAAAACCTAAGACAGACTCCCAACTGGTCATCTTCTGTAATAAGGAATAGGTCCTAGCGTTAGGATTGGAACATTAATCCAGTCACAAAATCTTGCACCTAAAATCTATCCTATTGCTTGGGCAGTGGTGGTACAGAACTTATAGAGAGTGGCCAACTCCATGACTAGTTCAATTTGTACATGCTATGAGAGGGAGCTCATGTCTGACACTTCCAGGAGGGCCAAGAACCAGAGACAAGACACCTCAGAGACCCAGGATAGAATCAAACATGACTGGCAAAAACAAAAAAAAAAAAACAAAAACAAAAACAACAACAACAATAACAACAAACCCTCAAAAGAACAATAACAACAAAACAAGACAAAAAAAATAAAAAAATCCAAAGTCAATGAAATTATTTCTAATGACATTCTTCTATGCTGATAGAACAGTAAATAATCCAGTTGTCATTAGTGGGAAATCATCCAGCAACTGATGAGAACAGATGCAGAGAACCACAAAGACTAGGAAGCCAGAGAAACCCCACAGAAAAGAGGAAGGATTACAGGAGCCGGAGGGGTCAAGGACACCAAAAGAACATGTCCCCCTGATCAACTAAGCAGGGCTCATAGGTGTTTACAGAGACTGAAATGATAAGCACAAACCGTGTATGGGTCTCAGCTAGGTCATCCCCATACACCTTACAGTTCTGTAGCTTGGTGTTCTTGTGGGACTCCCAATGATGGAAGTAGGGAGTGTCTCTGACTCCTGTCTGTTCTTGGGACCTCTTTCCTCCTACTGGGTTGCGATGTCCAACTATGATATGAGGGTTTGTGCTCAGACTTAACTATATCTTGTTAGGCTATGTTTTATGGATATTCTTGGAAAGGGAGGTGGGGGCAGGGGGGAGACTGGGAAGAGTTGAGGGAGGAGACACTGCAGGATATGCTATATGACCAAAGGATAAAAGTTAACAAAAAGAAAAAAAGAGAGGAAAGAAAAAAACAGAGAAAATGCTCCACAGACTTGCCTACAGGCCCAGCTAATGAACTGATTCTTCTCAGATAAGGTTCCATCTTTCTGGATGCCCTTTTTTTCACATTTATTCTTTCAAGCTCTGTGGGCCCCTTGCACTCTGCTTACTTGGTTCAGGGGTCCATGTTCTTGTGGTGTCCTCTACCCCTTTAACTCCCACAAACCTCTCTCCCTGCTTCTGTGTGGTCCCTTTGGCTCTGCTTGGCTTGTGGTCTGAACACATGCTCCCATCAGATACCCCCTCCCTTCCCCACCTCCCCTCCCCCCAGATCCCCTCTCCTCCTTTGTTTTCTTTCAAACCAAAACAAAACAAACAACAAAAAAAGAAAGAAAAACAGATCAGGCCTTCCAGATACATCCACCAAACATAGCCTAACAAGATAAAACAAGACTGGACACGAACCCTCATATCATGACTGGACCTGAGTTTGATTCCTGCCAGGAGCCAAACTGACCTTACTTTATGTTTAGATTCCATTTTAAAGATAGGCTTAGGTTTTGACTTCTCCTCAGCTACAGACCTTAGAGAAATCGGGTGGTCGATGGTCACTGTGCCCTGCCAGAAGAAGAAAACATCTTACAGCTGCCAGAGATTCACCTTGGCAGAATGCCCAGGTTTTGTGTAAAATCCCACTTGCCTTATTTCTTCCCCTGCCTGTATAAATTCCCTGAGAAATTAGTTTATTGGACCTTGATCAGAAAGCCTGTCTTGGTCTGGTTTCTCTCATTCCCTGTCCTTTCCATTCTCTCCCCCTTCTTTCTTAGGGTCCCCCATTGAAAATCTCCACAGGCCGGGGCAACTGGCACCCAACATACGGGGGGTTCCTGAGTAAAGATCACAGAGAATGTTGTCTTCAAGGAGTGGCTGCTCATCATTTGGAACCACTGACTCATCAGGTCGTTATACAGGTTCCACACTGATCACCACAGAATCACCCGTCTGTGAGCTAATCTGGGGTAAGTCAGGCGACACATTATGGGACAGGCATTAGGTAAGGACAAAGTTTTTCTTAATGGTCTCAAGGAGTCCCTCAAGGTGCAGGGAATTTGGCTTAAAAAGTAAGAACTTCACACATTTTTGTTTTCATTTAAAATAAAATAAAATAAAATAAAATAAAATAAAATAAAATAAAATAAAATAAAATAAAATAAAAAGACTAAAGAAAAAAACAAAAATAAAAAACAGATGCTAGAAAGATTCTTAGCTCAGGTATATTTATACTGTGCCTGGCTCTCATAAGTAGAAATGGTAAATATAAATGAAAATTGGACATGTTGAGGAGAAATTGGAGAGGTTTGAAAAGCAGGGTGCTGGGGAGCAACTGTCGGTAGCTACCATTGTGCCTCCTCTCCCTTCTCTGGCAGAATTCCCAGAAGGAGAGGAAGAGTTAGATTTTGAACATGAGAAAGAGAGGAGAGAGAGAGAGAGAGAGAGAGAGAGAGAGAGAGAGAGAGAGAGAGAGAGAGAGAAGGTTTCAGAAAAGCAGTTGTCCATGTCCAGGACATTGTATCACAAGAGGAAAAATGGTTAAAAGCTATTTCAGAGGTCTCCTAGAGACAAGAAGAAATCAGGAAATGGCCTGCTTCCTCTCTGGATCCCACTGGAGATATTCTTAGTTCTGGGTAGGATATCTGGATCTCTTTGAGACATCAAGTTCTCTTCCATCTCTATAGTCTGTCCTTAAAATATAGTTAAACTGCCAATGTTCCATTAGTTGCAGTTTACAATTCAATTGCAAACTCAAGATTTTAACCCATCCATATTTGTAATTAAGAAAAAAATAATAATCAGGCAAGTGGATCAGTTATATCCCAAACAAATTGTTGCACAGAAAATTCAAATAAGAAAAGATAGTTTATTTGATTTAAATGGTTTTCAAAAGCTTAGAGAAAATAGGCTTAGGTTTTGACTTCTCCCAGCTACAGACCTTGGAGAAATTGGGTAGTCAATGGTCACTGTGCCCTGCCAGAAGAAGAAACATCTTACAGCTGCCAGAGATTCACCTTGGCAGAATGCCCAGGCTTTGTGAAAAATTCCACTGGCCTTATTTCTTCCCCTGCCTGTATAAATTCCCTGAGAATATAGTTTATTGGACCTTGATCAGAAAGCCTGTCTTGGTCTAGTTTCTCACGTCTCCTGTCCTTTGCAGTCTCTCCCCTTCTACCTTAGGGTCTCCTGTTGAAAACCCCTGCAGGCTGGGGCAATTCCTACCTCTGAAATCTATGTAAAAGTGGAGGGAAGAATTGATTGTATAATATTTTCCTCTGGCCTGCATACATATACACACACACACAGACACACACACACATGCATACAGGCGTGCATGTACACACACGATTGTACACACTTATACATAAATATCCTGAATTCAGACACAATAATAATAAATAAGATAATAAAAATAAATAATACTAAAAGTAAAGTCTAATTTGTCCTCAGATCTTTCTTCCTAGATCACCACGTGTTCTACTCCAAATGTATCATCTCTTTTATGTTGCCTCCTGGTACTAAGAATTGACAAAAACAAAGCAGCTGTCATATTCTAAAATCTTCAGGAGAAGAAAGTAAAAATTAAAACAAGTCTCCTTACACTGAACACAGTTTTTCATGTCATGTTATAACATGTCTTGTTATAGCTCAGACATTATCTGAGCAGGTTCAACGTAAAACTGATTCTGATATAATGTTGCTGAGAACAGTCTTATATAGAATAATAGGGTCTCTGGGAAATATACTGGGGATGGCTGGAGAGGTATTATCCTAAAAGGTGGGCGATGGGGAAAGGGCTGGTTTCACTGACAAACGGGAATGAAAAGTTTTGCAAAGGGAAACATATGAAAGATTCCTCAGTCCATTCTATAGAAATTGGTCCTTATAGGAAAATATTCTTAATCCAGTGAGAGAGACTGAAATGACAGCATGTGGGAACCACAGCTTAAAATAGGGAGAGAGGTTTAGGATATCTGCGCTGATTTTCAGTAGCTTGCTTATTTATTTACATAGCTATTGAGATAGATAGATAGATAGATAGATAGATAGATAGATAGATAGATATGATAGATAGTAGATAGATTAGATAGATAGATAGATAGATAGATAGATAGATAGATAGATAGATTGATAGATAGATAGATGATAGACAGACAGACAGACAGACAGACAGAGGGACAGACAGACAGATTTTAAGACAAAGTCTCACTATGTAGTCCTGGCAGGTCTAGAATTTACCTTGTATATCAGACCAGCCTTAAATTCAGCCTCATGTCTCTACCTCCTGAGTGCTGAGATTAAAGACATGCACCACCATGCCCTGGCATTTTATTTTAATTACATTTATTATTTGTTGTGTGTAACAATATCTGACTTCAAGTCAAACTTGACATAGTAACCAAACAGAATTTTTGTTGTATAGATACATAGGACAAGATAGAAGAGAAGTAAAGGGTAGGATAGGATAGGATATGGTAGGGTAGGGTAGGGTAGGGAAGGGTAGGATAGGATAGGATAGAGCAGGGTAGGGTAGGGTAGGGTAGGATAGGATAGGATAGGATAGGGTAGGGTAGGGTAGGGTAGGATAGGATAGGATAGGGTAGGGTAGGGTAGGGTAGGGTAGGGTAGGGTAGGGTAGGATAGAATCAAGTGTAGTGTAGTAGAATACAACACAACATAACACAAAAGGATATAATAGAAGAATTCAAAACTAAACAAAACAGTGTTAACCATTTTAGTTTGCACAAAGGACACAAAAATGCACCTTGGTGAATAGACAACTTCTGAATACATGGGGAAGGGAAACTGGACAGCCACGCACAGCAGAATGAAGCTTGATCCTCATTTCATAAAACTTAAAGTGCAGGTAACAGTAACTTTGGCACAGCAATAAAAACAAACAAGGTTAAAGAAAAACCACCAATAAATCAACCCGTGATGTGTAAACTTTTGTCATGTCTACCTTTTGCTTATTTAATTCATATTGGAGAATAATGTTTTGTGGGTTTTTTTCTATATTATCTAGAAGTCTATGTGTTTTAGACAAAATAGTTTTTGACACATTAATCTTACTTACATTATTTTAATATCATAATAATCATAATTTATGAGGTTTTTAATTCCCCTGTAAAATTTACAGGCTATGGAGGTTTTCATCCAGTGCTTTCTACAATTTCTGTATGTTCAGGAAGAATATAGGCTAATTTAATTCCTATTGTGAAGTATAATCAGTGAATGGTGAAAGAGCTAGGGCATTCATGAATTCATGAGTGAAAGGACTGAATCATTCTTATAATGAGTAGTTACAACTTATCAGGTGCCAGTGCTACTTCCAGGCTCTGCTTAGACTTTACATAAGCAGGAAAATGTCATTGGTCCTAGAAATACTCAGACATCACTACCCGGTCAACAAAGATTTATGGTTGATAAATCAGTCTGTAGATTTTTTTTTAATACAAGCAGGTTTAGACATGACTCTGTCTTGTCTAAATATCCTTCTTTTCTCCCCGTGTCCTGTCTTCTTCTGCACCTCATCCTTTCTCTCTCACCTTTAAGTATGTTCTTCTCACCAAGTATCCTCCAGTCCCTTCTGCCTTCAGCAATACACTGGTTCATTAAACTCAGAACCAAAAGATCCTTCCATGTGACATTTTCCTAATGGATTAATGTCATGAGGGATGAAAGTGATGAATTTCTGGATTAGTACGTCTTAAACTTAATACCTATAAACAATCAGGATATAATTGAATGCACACTCCATGCAATGTGGCTGAGCGGTAAGGTTCTGGATTTTTAATGTCCCCAACTACCCAAGCTGAAAGGATTGTGTTCCTTGGCTGACTATTCACAGAGAAACAGGGAGAGAAACTTTCTGCCTTTGAGCAGAGGGAGGAAGCAGATGCGTCTGTAGCTATAACAGGACCTTTCTCGTGCACAGCCTACCAAAGACTTTGTTGCCGCCACAGTCTTGCTTCACTTCTTGGAAAATGACAATTGTTAAAGTTTCATAAAAGGGATAAAAATAGGGATTCTACTTTAATCACCCCAAAGAACAATACGCACTATTTCGTCTGTTAGTATGCTTTTATAGTACATGTTGCTCTTTAACAAGTGTAGCTCAGCTTATAGATGCCATTAAATTAGACATAGCTCCATCTGTCTTTCTGATATTGAGCTATGTCCACTCTCAGAACTAGATAGTGAAATGAACTAGAACAAGAAAAATTTCAGACATTTTCTTGAGTGTCTCTTCCCAAGTAACTCTAGCTTGTACCAAGTTCACATAAACCTAACCAGGGCATGTTGCTGGAACTTTACCTGTTCCAGTCCCTGTTGAGCTATATTCAATATCAGATATGCCAATATACTTGACTTCACTTTTTCTAGTAAATTCTTGGGTGCTTTAACATGATTTCTTTACTAATGTTTTGTCACCTGCTGGATTTTTAAAATACTATGACCCAGGTATAAACGGTGTAGGCTTTATAGTTTGTTCAGTTGTCAAGAAATTGTTTATAAAAGTCATTCTTAGGTTTTTAAGTCTGAAAATTCTTACAAAGGCTCCTAGTTCTATTTTTGATCCATGGGCCACTAGTGGAAATATTTTAGGAGTCTGCAGAACACATAAAACATGAGAAGTCTATGCAATGCATGTAGATTAATTCTGGTGGAAATATGAAAAGCTGGGCATGATTCTGTTTCCTGGTCAACCCTGACATGAGGCACATCCAGCATCAGGATATGCTGCCCTGAACTCAGCTATGCTTTTCCCACTACAATGGACTTGACGTTGCTCTCAGAATTCACTTCTTTCAGGTACTGTGGTCAGAAAAATTAATAATGTGCAATCATTTGGCTTATATTTGGGACCATAATTCTAAATACAAACACTTTGTAATATTTTGATTATATGTGTATCCCAAATCTTGAAAAATAGTGATTTTCATAGGTAAGAAAAGTCTGTGTGATATACAATGCTTTAACAGCATTAAGATATAGAGACAACAAGTGCTGGCGAGGATGTGGAGAAAGAGGAACACTCCTCCACTGTTGGTGGGATTGCAAGATGGTACAACCGCTCTGGAAATCAGTCTGGCGGTTCCTCAGAAAATTGGGCATGACACTTCCAGAGAACTCTGTCATACCATTCCTGGGCATATACCCAGAGGATTCCCCTGCATACAATAAAGACACATGCTCCACAATGTTCATAGCAGCCTTATTTATAATAGCCAGAAGTTGGAAGGAGCCCAGATGTCCCTCAAAGGAGGAATAGATACAGAAAATGTGGTATATTTACACAATGGAATACTACTCAACAATTAAAAATAATGAATTCATGCAATTTGTAGGCAAATGGTTGGATCTGGAAAACATCATCCTAAGTGAATTAACCCAATCACAAAAGAATACACATGAAATGTGATCACTGATAAGTGGATATTAAAGAGCCCAGAAGCTCTGAATAGTCAAGAAACAATTAGCAAATCAAAAGATTCCCAAGAAGAAGGAAGGAGAGGACCCTGGTCCTGAAAAGACTGGATCCAGTTTTGTAGGAGAGTACCAGAACAGAGAAAGGGTTGGGGGTGATTGGGGAATGGGGAGGGGGAAGAGGACTTATGGGACATATGGTGAGGGGGGAACTGGGAAAGGGGAAAGTCTTTGGAATGTAAACAAAGAATATAGAAAATTAAAAAAAAAGAAACTACAAAAAAGATTGGATCCAGTTTTGTAGAAAAACCGTGGGGGGAGGGGGAATGATTGGGGAATAGTTGGGGGGGAGAGGAATTATGGGACGTATTGTGGGGGGGGAACTGGGAAAGGGGAAAGCCTTTGGAATGTAAACATAGAATATAGAAAATAAAAATTAAAAAAAAAAGATATAGGACCATCAGGGAATGAGATTGTGAGGAATTTTGTCAGCTGATAAGTAAAAATGACATTGGTGCTTAGAGATCATCAGAGAGAATGTAGGGAGTGTGTGTGTAGGGAGAGAGAGTGTAGGGAGAGAGAGAGAGAGAGAGAGAGAGAGAGAGAGAGAGAGAGAGAGAGAGATGCTGCATATTTTATATATAAATATTTCTATTTTGGTAAGGATAATTTTACCTTGAAATTGGTAATTTGATTATATGACATGACCATGCATGTTAACCACCTTCTCATTTTTTTGTGCTGCAATATATGACAGAATGATATCCATGCAAGGGAAGTTCGTTTGCCTCAGCTTCAGAGGTCAGAGTTCACCATTTGTTTAGAAGGCATAAAGGCTGGAGAATCTCAGTCCCTGACATGGGACATTGGGGTGAAGTTTGGCAAATGGAGTAAGATAGCAGAACAAGAAATAGTTTGACTGAGGTTTTTAAAAGCCCATCACAGGTCGTGATGTTAGCAGAGACATTTCTGATTCAAAGAAGCCTGAGTTATTGTGTGGATCTAGAAAATATCACAGTGTACCAATATGCACTGCCTGCTAATAAGGTCAAGTCTTGGTTCATTTCTGCTCAGTAGTTAGAAATTAAGCTGCTGCTCAAACATGAAAGAAGAGCCAGGAACTCTGTGAGTTCTTCTGCACACTGATCTGCATCTACCTGTTACTCTGTTGAAAGATCAGAGACAGGAGGCCCAGGATCCAGCAGCGAGGTGTCCCTTCAGTAAGATGTTCTGAATAAGGAACACTAGAACTTCTGTCACAGGCCAAGGCTTAGTAATCAATGATACCAGCGAACTGGTTCCTGTCAGCCACATTCCCTGCAAGAGAATGCTATTATTTTCTATTTTGGACTTCCTTATTTTTCATCCTAAGAGACATTGTTCACATTTCAAAGATGAAAGAAAACCTGATTCTTATAGCTAGGCACTTGTATTCCAGGGATCTCACAAAGCACCTTCTCCTCTTACAGAGTGTCAAAATGCTACTAAAAAAACTGCCCCCACCTCAAACTACAAACCTAAAGTGATGGCCTCCTCTCCTACAATACCAGAAAACCCCACTGTACATGACCAGCCCCAATCTTATGGCTGCCACCAGTTTTCTCCAAAAGCAAAAAAATAGAATCATGGGCAAAATGATAACACTGTTTCTTTAGGTGTCGTGGTCAGACAGATGCAGATATTTTATTGTTTTTGTTAGAATAATGTAATGAAAACAGTGGAACTTTGGACTTTGGTGAAGTTAGGCCTTTGTTTGCCCTTCTGAGGTAAATGCAATTCTCTTTTGTCTAACTAAAAAAAATATACCTTGATGTAACAGCTATATAAAATCTGTATTAATGTGTGCCTTGAAAATGAAGTTCATAGACCAGGAGAACAAAGAAGACTTGTAGGGAGCAAAGTGACCAGAAAGAGGAAGGTGGAGAGATCTGGGGTCGCATGGCCAATTGGAAACATGTTTTGTTAGTTAACTTTAACTAATTAGGAACCCATAGTTTATGTACAAATACAGTTATTATTTGGTGTTGGGTTAGAAGTCAAAATATAGTGAGTGGAAGAAATCCACATAAAAAGAATGAGTACATGGTTTATCAGGAACACATAGAAAAATTCTTGTGAAGAACCAGCACTCCAGAAGTGGGGTTTTGACATTAAGCTTTTTATGTAAATACGATCATGTGAAGAGAGATTGTTTGTTAGTCCTCTATGTACTTATGTGTATGACATTACGGTACTCAATCTGGATGAGTATTTTCACAGAAATAAATAAATAAATAAATATATATATATATATATATATATATACATATATATATATGAATTGTATTATTCAATATATGGAGAGAGCCTTCATCTTCCTTTTTTGTCTACTTTATATTTTACTATAAAGTACATTACTTTCTTTTTTTCTTCCCTTATACAATACTTCCTGAGCACAGCCTCTGCTCCGTTCCCTCTCTTCAAAATCCACTGCCTCTCCCACTTCCTTCAAAAAAGAACAGTCTTCCCAGTGATATCAACTGAACATGAAAAAACGGATACAATGAGACTAGGCACAAACCCTCAATTCAAGGCTGGAGGAGGAAACCCAGAGGCAGGGAAAGGGTCCCACAAGCATGCCAACGAGTCAGAAACGTCCCTACTCGAAATGTTAAGAGTTAAATAAAACAAACGCAAAACCCCAAGCTAAATATTGAGAGCATGTATGCAAAAAGCCTTGCACAGACCCTAGCAGGCTCCCTGGCTGTCACTTCAGTCCCTGTAAGAGCCTGTGAGCCCCTGTGGGCCCCTGTAAGGCCCTATGAGCTGTGTTCTCCTCCACCTTTCCGGCTCCTATAGTCCTCACCCCTCTTCCATAGAGTTCCCCTAGCTTTGCCTAATGCTTGACTGTAGGGCTCAGGATCAGCTCACATCAGCTGCAGGAGGAAGCCTCGCTAATGATGACTGGGCTTTGGCACCAATCCTATGAGTACAGCAGAATTAGGAATCATTTCATTACCATTTTATTTTATTTTATTTTGTTTTATTTTATTTTATTTTATTTTATTTTATTATTTTATTTTATTTTATTTTATTTTATTTTATTTTATTTTATTTTATTTTATTTTATTTTATTTTATTTATTTTATGTTTGCCAGTCATGTTTGGTTTCACTCTAGGGCTCTGAGTCATGTAGCTTTTGGATCCCAGTCTCCAGGCAATGCCAGGCACAGGATCTTGCTTGGTACTTCAGCCTCTTGTTAGACCAGTCATTGGTTGGCCACTGCTACAAGCCCTGAATTAGTGTGTCAGAGCACTTTGCAGGCAGAAGAGGTTCTGTGGCTGAGTTGGTGTCCCAGATTCACTCCTGCAAGCTTAGCCTGGTTATAGAAGATGGCCAGTTCAGATTCTATATCCTGCTTTATGAGTCCTTGTTAGGGTCATTCTCACCAGCTCCAGGAAGCTTTCACAGCACCAGGTTTCCACATCACCCCTTAGATGTGCACCTCTTCCACTTATCTCTCCTTGAACTCTCAATATCTTTTTAAATGAGTTTCATCATTGATTTGATGTGTAGCCATTGTAGAGCAAGCAATCAGGCACCATAGACTTCATTGTGGTAAAGTAGGTTTGTAGGCGAAGGCTTTTCAAGTTCAGATTAACTAAGGAACATAACAGCCTCAGAGTAATTTTGACCATCACATATTCCTAAGAGAAGGAGAACCAAGGACCAAATAAACACTTTATTCTCTAAACTTGCTTCTCTCAAGTGTTTTATCACAGTGATGTAGCTGACAAATATAAGGGGTTTCCTACCATTGGTACTGCTAAAATTTTCTACTTGATTATATTGATTATCACCATATTTTTTATTATAATAATACATGACTTCCTCGACAGTAAATCAAGATCCAGTAGTGTTATCTAAACCTTTTTGATGAGCTCTTTCTAGGAAACCTTTCTATATTTTGATAAGAGGATCTAGGAATTTTTAAGTGAAAAAAATATACCATAAGACCCAATAGGTACCAATTGTACCCTATTTGCATATTTGCCCCAAACTCTAAGTCAACATACCATTGAGATAGCTGGCCATCAATATATATTGCAGCACTGGTCACAGTAGAAAGTTACGGAGTCAATGAAGGCATCTACCAACATGGAAAATGTCAAAACCAAAATGAAACAAAACAAACACATGAAGTTTCTATTTAAACATAAGAATGGAATTATGTTATTTGCTAAAATATGAATGCAATTGAAGATCATCTTACTGAGTGAAATATGCTAGGCTTAAAAGGACAGATATTGCATGTTTATTTTTATTTGTGGATTCTGGAGCTTTATAGGCACATTAAGGCAAATATATGTCAGTGTATGTGATGTGGTGTGTGTGTGTGTGTGTGTGTGTGTGTGTGTGTGTGCATATTTAGTTCATAAGGAAGGCTGAGGTAATGAAGGAGAAAACTAAGAGTGAAAGGGAGGAGGGGGAGGCTATAGGGGTGAATATGTTGAAAATACAAAATGTACTAAGCAATTATTTATGAAAACCAACATGTAAAATAGAGATGCACCATGTTTGTTTTTGAGGAATGTGGAAACTTTTATTTAATTTGTTTTACTATTGAGCTGTTCTTTTGGTTATCAATTCACAGGTATTTTCCTGTAGCCTGGCCACCAATGCTTTGGAATTTGTAATTTGATGGGATATGTTCCAGTGTTCCACAATCCTATGGTTATGTTTCATTCTGGTAATTTCATTTTCTAGATAATTGCAAGACTTTGGTATGAGTAATTTTATATGTCTATCTTCAGAAACATTGACAACCTTTGATAAAAATTGTTTTCCCCTGTAACTGAAAAGAAAGTAGAGTGTCATAGTCACGACTTTGAAGAAAATGCCATCTTGAATACTATGATGTTCTCCAAATGTTTTAGGATAGTTGGAACATCGGGCAATCACAGAATGAAGATGTGGGAGAGAGGGTAAATCATGAGTCAATGCAGCTTTGGAATATTTTAGGATGGCTTCCTTCTGTGACATCAATTCTTATGTAATACTTGACATTTCATTTGACAAATATGGTAGTTCACTGGAAAGACAGCCACTGCCTAAGTCAGGATTAATATCTTTATCAATATAGACAAAATTTCATTCAAAATTTCTTCAAACATTTTTCTTAGACATCCCCTTTTCTTTCATTTCCTGATTATGTGCCAGAGCCTAAAGATGTTTCATTATTGAAGAGATACTTATTTCTAAACCACAATGATGTATGGAGGATCCAGAGAACAAAATTATACCTTTAGAAAGATGCAATGGGGAAAAACAGTACTTAGTATCTGTATAACATAAAAAAAACCATACTCTTAAAGATTTTACAGGAAGCAACACAGCTAACATAATCTAAGGCTTTTTAAAGGAAATGCTAATAAATAAAATGGACTATAATTTATGAACAGTCATTGTATTTAATTTACAGATGATGTAATTGAAGTAACAAAGTAAAATTTAGCTCAATATGTTATAGCTTTGAGAACACTTCACAGAAACACAGAAAGTCTGACTCCAGAGCCTATATATATTTAAACAACTTCATAAAATGATTAATATACATTACCTTCAACCTGGTTTCAAGAAATTTCATTTCATATTCAGAGAAGAAACATGTTCAACATTAAATCATATTTCTGTAATTACCAATAAAATTGCTCACATAAATCCATCTTTGATCTATGCATGACTGTACTAATTAGTTTTGCATTACTATAGCTAAAATATCTCAGAGAAACAACAGAGAAAAGATTCATTCTGCAGTCTATCCAAGGAAAGAAGGCATGGAAGAGTGTTTTATTCCATGGTGGCCAGAACCTTTGATGACAGCTGTTTATAGTGTAGATGATCAGGAAGCAGCTATGGTTCTGTAACAAGGAGCATGGCTATAAATAACAAGTGGACATTCCTAGTAACTTACCACTGCAATATGTATCCCCCACCCTAAAGAATTCACAATATCCTAGCATAGTGCTGCCAGTAGAGAAATGGTCATCCAATATATGAATTCCTGTGAGACTATTTATATTCATTTTGTCACTGTCCCTCAAAGGCCCCTGGCTATCTCCTGAGGCAAAGTAAATTTTATTAAGCTTGAGTCCTCATGCGTGAACACTCTGTAAAAGTCTCTTCTAAGATTCAAAACAACCCTCAAATATTATCAGTTTAATATTTGATACTTCTAATATGAGGCATCTCCAAACCCCAGAAATCTCATCCTGAGATCAGCAGGAGTAAGACTACTTGGACCCTGCTCTGGTCCCTGTGTCCTGGTACATGTAGCCCTGCATTCCCACCTTTGCCCCCTGGAGGAGGTCATGTAGCATGGTAGCAGGTTAAACTTCCTCTTCCTATATAAGATCATGTCTGACAATGCTTTCTTATATAAACGAGGCATTCCCAGTACCCTGGCCACAGCCAATGATGTACACTCATCCTGTAAACCCCTACTTACCACACCAAAGGTTTATAGAGCCTGTGTTCCCCCAATAAACAAGCTGTTTACTGAAGCTGTATTCTGAGAGTCATTTCTCATCTCAATCACCACAGCCTCTGGATATTCCTGCCCCCACTTCCCCTCTCAGAACCTGCCTGTCAATTGCTGGCCCAATCTGATCATGCTGCTATGGATGGGGAGGTAGAGTCTGAATGGCAGGAGAATATCAAGAAAAGACAGAGACCCAGCAGAGCAAACATCAAATCCTATAGTGTGCCCCACATTCAGCATCTGAGGAAGACAGTCTTAGGATCTGAGCTCTAGGGCACTTGGGCTGCTAGGGGTTCCTAGCATGTCCAACAATAGCATTTGTAGACTTGTTACTTTCTCCCTATTGAAGAGTTAAGATTCAGACATAGCATTAAAAAAAGCAGTTTTATAGGCCTATATTCAGTTTAGAACAGGCTTTATCACATTTGGAAAGGATCTGTTATGTCTGCTCTTTTTCAAATGTATTGCCCATTTATAAATAAAAATATCTATGTATTAAGCTACTAGAAGAAAACAAAGGGCTCTTTACCAAAGAGGCTTGCTCCCACCCACCACAGCTGTGCTTAGCTACACAGTTGTGCCCTGCTGTGCCTCTCTATTCCCATCCTCTGCTGCCCAAGCTCATGCCACCCAGTTTATTGTCCCCTCATTTTGTCTGCACAACAAAAGACTTCCAATATCATCTCTAAGCCAATCCCTCTCCTAAGATAGGCTAGTTACGTGTATTTAATTGTTCTATTGTCTATCATTGTACTATTTTACTGGTTTTATTTGGACTCCAAATAACTCTAAATAATTTCTTCTACTTTGAAGTAGAGCTATAAAAGAATCGTTTTAAAGCACATATGAGCAGCCGAGACTGTGTATGCTGCATGAGGGGAAGAGTGGTAGATCCACTTAGCGATTAAGCCTGATGTCTTACTGAGTCACTCACCAGTCTCTTGGCCACAAGCGAAGAATCAGGACAGCAGAAGAGTCATATTCTATGACTAGGAAGAATGAAGGCTGGATCTTGATTTATTTTACTGCAGAATGGGTTTCTCCCTGGTGCTGGACAAATAGAGGCTACATCAGCATGCACTAATTTAGATTCCTGCCACCTTGTTTGTTTTTTTTATTTTTATTTTTATTTTTTTGTTCCTCAGTAGTAGACTAATGAGCTAAGTCAGACTCTTTCTTCTCTAAGTAGCTTTTGTCAGGATATATAGTAGCATCAGAAAAAGAAACAAAAACAGTAGGATATTTAAGGATTACTTTAACTAAGGGGACAGGTTATCTAGACAAAATATAAACAGAAAAGCATTGTAGTCAACTGATATCATAGATAGGATATCTAACAGATATCTATGGAATACCCCATTAAAACACTACAGAATATCTATTGTTCCTAAAAACCTATGAAAGTTTCTCTATTAGAGAAACTAAATGAAAATGAAATCCCAATGTATCAATGTCTCTGATATACAATGAAAGCAATTCTAAAAGGGAAATTTATACTTTTAATAGTGTATAATAAAAAGTTACATAGATCTAAAGTAAATGACTTACTGATACACCATAAGAGTTTAGAGAAAGAATTCAAAAGTACTGGGCATGCATAAATAATTAAAATGGGAAGAAATTGATAAAATGAAAATAATAATAAAACCAATATAAAAATCAATGAGATAAATAATTCGCTCTTTTAAAAGGTAGATGAATTAGAAAAGTTCCTAGCAACATTAACTTAAAGCAAAAAAGGGAAGACATAAATTAATAAAATTAGAGCTAAAAAGGGAGATAAAGTAAAATATCTTAAAGAAATTCAAAAAATCCTAAGGACATATGTAAAAATGTAAATTCCACAAAAGCTGAAAAGCCTTTCTTCATGTGTCTGACCCACCAACTTTTGATGTACATTATGTAAAAAAAAAAAACCTACCTAAAATAAGCAGAGATTGAAACTGTAATTAAAAATATTCACAGACCTGTAAAGAACTCCAAACAATACCTCTCAAGTTATTGTCTAATAGTAATGGGAGGAGCACTCTCAAACTAGTTAATATGAAGTACATATTACACAGTTGCCAATCCCAAATAATGATGAGATATGAAGCCAGAACTATAGACCTATGTTTGTGATAGTGTAAAAACTCTCAATGAAACACATGCATACCGAATGCATAAACATCTTAATACCTTTACAAAATCTAAAATAATTCTTTTATGATAAAAGCCATGTAAAGGATATGATGATGCAAATGGATCTCAACATAAAAGCTAAAGCTGACAAATCAACAGTGAGCAGCATGCTACAATGGAGAGAATAAGTGTCCACTTTCTCAACTCCATTCAATAGATCTCCAAGTCTTAGCTAGAACAATAAAAGAATGAAACAAAAGTCTTAGTCAGGGTGTCTGTTCCTGCACAAACGTCATGACCGAGAAGCAAGCTGGAAAAAGTTGGAAAGGGTTTATTCAGCTTACACATTCACATAGCTGTCCATCACCAAAGGAAGTCAAGACTGGAACTCAAACAGGTCAGGAAGCAGGAGCTGATGCAGAGGCCATGGAAGGATGTTAATGGCATCCTTCCCCTGGCTTGCTCAGCCTGCTTTCTAATAGAACTCAGGACCACCAACGCAGGGATGGCACCACCCACAATGGGCTCCCCCACTCTTGATCACTAATTAAGAAAATACCTTACAGCTGGATCTCATGGAGGCACTTCCTCAAGGGAGACTCATTTCTCTCTCATAACTCCAGCTTGTGTCAAGTTGACACACAAAACCAGCCAGTACAGGGGTACAAATAGGAAAAGAAGTTAAGTCTACCTTGTTCATAGAAGATGTGATTGTATCCTTAAGAGAGCCTAAGACAATACCATAAAACTAGAACCAATCAACACTATCATCAAAGTGGCAAGATATAAAAGCAACATCAAAAGATCAGCAGTCTTTCCTGATGCATAGCAAACATGTTGAGAGAGAAATAGCGGAAACAAACTCATTCACAATAACATCAGAAAATAAAATCCCTTGGAGTAAACCTAGTCACAGATATGAAGGGTCTCTACAAGAAACCTTTAAAACTGAATAAAGAAATCAACAAAGGCAGTAGTACACAGGGCCTCCCATGCTCATAGATTGAGAAAATACTGTTGTGAAAATAAACATACTAGCAAAAGGAGTGTACAGACAGGACATAGTTCCAGTCTAAACCCACATGCTGGTCTCAACAGAAATCAGGAAAATACCTTAAAATTAATATAGAAACATAAAATAATCTGGCTATACAGAGAAATACTGAGCAAGACCCAATAAACGAATATAAAGTCATAATGCTGAGCCCAAAAAGATGATTCCATGGCTAAGCACACTTACTGATCTTGCAGAAGACTCAGGTTCAGTTTCCTGTTGCCAGTTCTAGGAAATGTGATGCCCTTTTCTGGCCACTGAGGACAATTCAAACATGCAATGCATTCACATGAAGGCCAAAATACAAACTGAGAACAATCAGTCAAACAAACAAAAATTTCTTGGCTTTGGTTAAAATGATTTAGTTAAGTCTAATCTGTAAGGTCTGACGTTGCTAGTCATGTGGCATTTTGGTGTTGTCTGTTATGCTTTGGAATAACTGAGCTTTGAAGAAGATCCAGTTGCACAGTACTTCTGGGAATAAAGATCTCTAAGAGAATGTAAGAGTGAATTTTGACATAATCTTATAGTTCATAGGATCATTGGCAGTGTAAGAAAACCCAAAAAAGACTAACAATTATTTTGGATGCAACCAAATATTAAATAATATTGTCTACAAATAATAATAATTTTTTCATGTAGAATTTTCACATCCAACGTATTAAATATGAGGGGAAATTTTGCTTTGTGAAAATATAACATGAGTTATCACACGAACAAGTGTCGAATACATAGTTAGCAAATTTTACATTTTCCATTTACTTGAGGAAGTGGTCCCAAGTCACATCTTCATGTGTGGATAGTGTGAAGTAATGGGGAATAGAATGAAAGAAATGACACACAAGGAATCCTGGAGAAGGACTCTCTATTACCTTTCTTACAATGTGGGATCAAATCAAACAAAGTAGGGCAAAACTAAATCCTTGTGCTATGTGATGCTAGAGGACAAATCACCAGACAGGTAATCAGTGATGTTCTCAGAGAACGTTGTCCAGGGACAAGATCCAGGGCTGGAGTGTCTGTCATGACTGACATTAAGTAGGGCTGGGCATGTTAGTACTGCTTGCCATTTCATTTGTGAAGCTGAAGCAATAAGATATTCAAGGCCATGTGTTTGAGTCCAGCCCAGACTTCATGGTAAGATCCTATCCCAAAACAACAATGTGTGGAATTACCTGCTTCAGATCTTTGTAAATTAAATGAAAGCTAAGAGTTTGTAGAGAAATGGCTCCCATGAAAGGCCACCTGGGTCTAATTGAATGTGCTCTAACCTTGATCCCTATATAGACAAGAGGTGTTGAAACAGAAAGTGTGGAATTGTAACTGGCTTGGCGGGGATGAAGATATTCTAGACACATTTGTGTCCCTCTTTCTGGCTATTGGACTATTGAGACAGGAGACACTAACAAACTGAGCTCCCCCAAGGATTTTCTGCCAGGAGAAAGTAGAAAGCCTAGGCCATCCAGAGCAAAAACTTTTCTCTTGGAAATTGATCTGCAGCTTGGTAGACCACTCTACAGGATTGGTCAGTGGTGGCAAGCACCATTTGTGAACTGGACACTGCTGAGATATGGTAGCTCTGGTACTTGGCTTAATCCGTAAGTTCAGAACCCAGAACCCAGCTGATGGGCTTGGTGAGGAGGGTCACTGGATCTTTGTTCTTCTGCCCTCTCCCCTAATCTCCACAATAAGTGCCGTGGTGAGAATGCACACATGCTCATAAGCAAATGAAAAAGGCTAAGCATTATAATAATATTATTACTTCATGGGAAATAGTAAATTTCATTAATTCGTTATGTATTACAGGTACTACATGTTATTCGCTATTGTATGTATTTTGCTTTGTATTTTCACTGTGAAAAAATTTAGTTATAATATTTTAAAATACTTTTGATACTTTGTACTTCTATGACAAAACACCCCAAAGCAGTATGCAAAACATTCAGATCTCTTACAGTTTTGAAGATTTTGTACAGTTTTACAAATTTAAGTCCAATATATTTATCTGATTTTGATTTCTAATTTTAGATTTTTAAAAATTTTATTGTGTATATATGACTGTTTGCCCTGTAATATTTATATATACCATACACACACACACACACACACACACACACACACCTGGTGCTCTTGTAAGTAAGTCAGAGATGGGCATCTGAACCTCAGGAACTGGATGGTTTCGAGCTACCACGAGGATGGTGGAAAACTGAAACTGGGTCTTCTGTAAGAACAAGTACTCTTAACTGATGAAACATCTCTCCAGCCAACCCCAAATCAGTATGGACTGTAAGAAGACATTCAGATTTTTTACAGTTCCTCATTTTCTTCTTTCTTTTTTTATTGAAAAAGGAAGTAAAAACATTTTATGATAAAATTGAAGACTTACATGGAAAATATTTCTGACAAAATTGAAAAAATATAAAGAAAAACATGTTAAAATTGATAATTTTCATGGAAAATTGAAGAGTAAAATCATAGACATAATTTAGACATTTGCTAAATTAATTGAAAAAGGAAGTAGAAATATTTTATGATAGAATTGAAGATTTACATGAAAATATTTCTGATAAAATGGTAGAAAAATATAGAATAACATGTTAAAATGGAAGATTATCATGGAAAATTACACAGGTAAAATGATACATATAAAAATATTTCTAAGTTGATGAACATGGAATTAAAAATGTTTTCTGATAAAATTGAAGATCTACATGGAAAATATTTCTTATAAAAGCAGTAAGGGAAAAAGGTCAAGTAACTTATAAAGGCAGACTTCTCACCAGAGACAATGAAAGATAGAAGATCATGGGCAGATCTCATACAGTCTCTAAGAGAACACAAATCCCAACCAAGGCTACTACACCCAGCAAAACTCTCAATCACCATAGATGGAGAAGACAAGATATTCCATGATAAAAACAAAGTTACCTAATATCTTTCTATAAATCCAGCCCTACAAAGGATAATAGATGGAAAACGCCATCACAAGGAGGGAAACTATACCCTAGAAAAAGCAAGAATGTAATCTTTCAAAAAACCCAAAAGAAAGCAACTACACAAACATAAAAATAACACCAAAATAACAGGAAGCAAAAATCACTATTCTTTAATATCTCTTAACATTTATGGACTCAATTCCCCAATAAAAAGGCATAGACTAACAGAACTATTTTTCATGTAAACCTTCAATTTTATCAAAAAATGTTTGTAATTCCAATTTCAATTAATTTAGTAATGTTTTTACATCCACCATTTTATCTGTATTATTTTTCCATGAAAATAGTCAATTTTAACATGCATGTCTTTATATTTCTTCAATTTATGAGAAATATTTTCCATGTAAATCTTTAATTTTATCAGAAAATATCTATAATTCTACTTTCTATCAACTTAGAAATATTTTTATGCCTAACATTTTATCTGTATAATTTTCCATGAAAGTCAATTTTAACGTGTTTTTCTACATATTTTTTCAATTTTATTTGAGATATTTTCCATGTAAATCTTCAATTTTATCAGAAAAAGTTTATAATTCCACTTTCAATCAACTTAAAAATATTTTTTGCCTACCATTGTATCTGTATAGTTTTCCATGATAATCTTCAATTTTAACATGTTTTTCTATATATTTCTTCAATTTTACCAGAAATATTTTCCATGTAATTCTTCAATTTTAATCAGAAAAAGTTTATAATTACACTTTCAATCAACTTAGAAATATTTTTATACCTACCATTTAACTGTATAATTTTCCATTTTTTAAAAGTAGAAATCAATGTAAAGGTATCATGGATCTAAGTACTTAGGAACAGTTTGGGCTTTTGACCATTAAAAAGGAACGTACATAGCCAATCAAACCTTTCCTGGTAGTCCCCTGCCACTTTGGTATTTGCTGCCTATAAACTCATTCAAATTCTTGGGAGCCTGGTATTATAGATGGAGATTCTTCAAGTACTCAATTTTATGATTTAGTGTTTTTCTGATACGCCCTTAGTCTTGACCATGGTTTGTTTCCCTGCTTCCAATTTGTCTTGAGAAAATCCACAGATATTTTAAGTATCTGTCATTTTGAAGCCTCAGTTGAATACTTGGCTGAGTGATTGGTTTTGACAGGGAACTTAAGATCTCATTTGGCCAAATGCCCACTCACCTTGTTTGTAGACATCCTGGTTCGGCATTTGTGCATTTAGACTTTGCAGCAACTTTCCTTTCCAGGTCTCAGCCGTAACTCACCTGGGGTCATGCTGCAATAGCAGCTGATACTGAGGCCTTAAGTTAGTTAGTCCATGCTCCCACCTAGTATCCAGGATGGGGTCCCAGCATCCTCACAGATTCATACTCTTGAGTTGACATAGTGTTGTATGCCAAAAACTACATGAGGACTGTAGCTAAAGACTTCCTGTTCCCTAGAAATCCACAGAGACAGGAAAACTGTCTACCCTCCCTATAGCCATTCTTCACTTTGAAAAACTTAATAAAAAAAACTGAAATAAAAAGGCAGAAGTGGACAATCAGCCCTTGGGATCCCGCCTGTTGGGTAGTTCTGATGACAGCTGGGCAGAGCTCCCAGGGGCTCCCCTCTCCACTGCAGCTTGTAAAAAGTTCTTCTTCTTTTTCACAAATACCCTGACTGAGTGTTTCACTCATCAGAGCTGTGAGAAACAAACCTGAAGCTGGCTTCTGATTTGGGGAGCTGTAATGATGGTTGTGTTGTCAAGGCCTTCTCAGGGAGACATGCAAGAGAACATCCAAGTCATTGTTGTATGAGAAGAGCTAACTCAATTGCCTGAGGCTCAGCAGCCATCGTGCAGCGGCCATTGTAAAGATTTAGAAGGCTGAAATGCAAAGGCTAATTGATATGTGTTCTTTTCTAACATGTCATTTAAAAATTTTAGAATAAATAATTTGTAATTAAAACCACATGTTTATATTTTCTTAGAAAGGCTGTAATGTGCTTTGATATGCTCACCTTCCTATAATACTCCTTTACCTCTCTGGTCCTTTGGTATGACAGTCTGCTCCTTCACCAGTTTTACAATTGTGTACTTTTGTTTTCTAAGTTAGACAAGAACCGTGTGGAAAGTATGTCTCTCTTAATATGAACGTGATGATCTTGAGTTCCATCCATGTTCTTTGAAATGATGTAAGCTTAATCTTTGTGGCTGAGTGATAGGGAAGTTGTTCATATGCATTTGCAGACAAACATATGCATGCATGTGCAATCAAGATAACATATTGATCAATTACTTACTGAGGCTGACTCTATAACAAGACACTTCTGAATACTGGTAGGGCAAACATGGACATTAAGATTTCTCCATTTTATATAATCTCTGTCAGGATATCCTTAGAAACAAAGGAGCCATATAATCTGATGATTGTAATTGTTTTAGAGGGACTTCTATACTTATTTCAATATTAGTATGATTAATTTTTATTCCCATGAATATTGTGTAATGTAGCCCTTATATATTTATATAGTTTACATTTCTTTTGTTATTTGTTTTGTTTTATTCTCAATGATAACCATTCCAAACAGAGAAGATGAAATCTTATATGAAATTATAATTTCCATTTATCTTGAGATGAAGGGTGATATTTTTCATGCAAGTAATGTTAAGTTTACTTGTTAATTTAAAAATGCATATGCATTTCTTATGTATTGACTGAGTTGTTACCCCCTTTGCTTAATTTTGAGTTGATATATATTATGTATTAACCCCTTGTCACATGAATAGTTGTCAGTTTTCTTGCTACTCTGTAAATTGTCTTTTGTTCTATTTGCTGGGAAAAAAATTTAAAATCTTATGCAGCTCTTCATGCCAGTTTCTGATGTTATTTTATAGCCTATTGCATCATATCAGGAAAACCATAGCCTATGAATATCTTGCAGAGGACCAGTGTTCAGTTCAAGACACCTGGTGGCTCACAACCATCCATAACTCCAGTTCAAAGGGATCTCTGCTTCTTCTGAACTCCATCTGCTCCTGGACCTCTGTGGTACACATGCATACACTTGGGAACACAAAGACAGAATTAAACAGAATTAAATAAATAAATATTTCCAAAAAAAGGAAAAAGTCCTCTTATTAGTGAGGAAAAGGAACATGAACAAGAAAGTCCATAATATGAATTAAGCAGTTTATTAGTGTTCATACTTTGAGGACATATGCACATGAATTAGCAAAATAATTCAACAATGCATATATTGAAGCTGATTAAAGACAAAGAGAAAACAATTCTTCACACTGCGGAAAGCAACAGACCCTCAAAAGAAGCAGAAAAATAGATAGAAAGCTAAATAAAGTTCAGCCTTTATTAGTTATCTTTCTTAATGAATGTAACAATTTCACCGAACACTCTTTTGGGAGCATCTAAACCTATCACAAAATCCAAATGACTATATTTACCAATCTTCTTATGATAAATGAGATTGGAGATGTTGGGTTCCAGTTTTCCAACATCAATTGGATCTGCCAGAAAATCTCGTCCACCACTCCACATGGCAGTTGGAACCTTCATGTCCTTTACCTTATATAGTGGAGGTGTTGGCTAAAGGAAATGAGAAACCGTGATGTTTCGGTTAGTGGCATATCACTTTGTGGGTTGTAAGTTGGTTATTTTTTTATTAAATGAAAATAGTAACTACAATTTATGACTAAAGAGTAAGTTATGAATCTCAGCCTTCTCAGACAGCAATAGACTAATAATGGTCAACCCTAAAATCAATAAACTGAATGATTTCTCACATCGGAAGTCCTCTGAATCTGAGGTTCTTTACATGTAAAATTAGGGCATCAGTAATAGCTTACAATCAAAGAATTTTATGAAGTTCAAATGACAAGATAATCAGAAATAGCCAATCCATAATATGTAAAGAAGAGTTTTTCCTAATTTTGAAGTCAATCTATGTCCTACCTCTACTACTTTCCATGGAAGTATAAACATACTCCATGCTTTTCAAAGAAGAATAATTCATCTAATTCTTTCATTCACTTTTCAAGGGGAGGAATTATTACAATTTATAAAAAGAAACAGACCTGACTGTAGTGCAGCATATTCAGAAATTGACTTCCCCAGTCATAAGCTTGGAATATCCCCGATCTGATTCCCTGAATAGTAAAAACAGGCCTTTACAAAAGGAAAAGGAACTAGGCATGGTAGGACTTTATTAATTCTTTCTTTTTCTATATGACCATTGAATCAGATTCAATGAATCTGCATAGATATACAGTAGAGCTATATTGCTATATATATCATACATAAATATGATAATACTGGACATTAGACAGATACAGATTTAAATGTTTGAGAAAAATAGAAACCAAAGTTCATTTCATATTCATTTTAATAATAGTTAAATTTTGGTAGCTCAATGTCACATGTAGGAAAACTGTAAAAAATGGAACATCTAGCTATATTTATAATTTGAAAAGGGATGATTATTTTCAAGTTACTTTTAAACAGTAAATTTATTATAATATGAAATTTCATTAAATTAATTTTAGTGATACAAAGTATAATTAAATCTGTAAATAATTATCAATAAGGAACTATTTGGAGATGAGGAGATATCTGTCAGTAAAATGCTTGTCTTGCAAATACCAGGGTCTTAGTTCAGTTCTCAGATTCCATGTTTATAAAATAGGGCATAATGATGTGTATTTCTAATTAATAACCCAGAGAGGAAAAAAAATGAGCAGTTGCTTTACTCTAAAGATTATCTGTCAATGGAACTAAAAAAATTTATTCCAGTTAGTATAGAAAAAACACAGGAATGTCTGCTTGTCCCTGTTGCCACGTGGCAGGCATTTTATTAATATTCAGAGAGTAAAAATTTTCAGTTTCATGCCTGTGGCTCTAGGAAAAATTCCTCTCATTCGCCAGCCCCTGAAGCTTGCTAAAATTGGAGCATAATTTTATATAAAACAGTTTTATACTAAATTTCTAATTTTTATATGAATGTAACAACTTAAAAGATTAAAGGTTTATCATTCAAAACAAATGCAAGATATTGATTGCCAAAACAAACAGAACTGTCATGCATCATAAGATGAGATTTTAAACAGGAAAAAGAAGAAAACATAGACCAATTTTACCTGTGCATAATGAAGCAAGGTTTGAACTGAGGTCCCTTCAGGAATATGTCCTGCATACACATCAAAACGACTCTAGGAGAGACGAAAGCACAACTAGTATCTTTCTAAGAATGTCAAAGTTTAAAATAGTATTTTAAAACTGTCCTACTTCTGTGACTCAAACTTTTACTAAATTAACTTAAAATGTAAATTTTTTGGTGTTTCATATGATAGTACTTGGTGGGTACTTTTTCTAGAAAAAAGTTTTAAACTGGATGGGAAGTGATTATTATAAGATTTATTTTACAGCCGGGTGGTGGTGGTGCACGCCTGTAATCCCAGCACTTGGGAGGCAGAGGCAGGCGGATTTCTGAGTTCGAGGCCAGCCTGGTCTACAGAGTGAGTTCCAGGACAGCCAGGGCTACATAGAGAAACCCTGTCTCAAAAAGCCAAAAAAAAAAAAGATTTATTTTACAAGAGGACATTCAAGTAAATTAATTTATTTGAGCATGGTATTTATAAATATGTTCATATATAATATAGATGAAATTTTGTACATAGTCCTATTTTTAACTTTATAAATCACATACAAATTGTCATACTTTATCACATGAATTATTCATATTATACATAGTAACTTAAGATATTCTATACTTAAGGGTATAAATTTGGGTGAGAGTGTAAGTGGGTAGAGCTGGGAAGAGTTGAGGGAGGGGAAACCATAAACAGAATGTACTATATTAGAAAACCGTATCTTCAATCAAAAGAAGAAATACATTCTATATTTCTCAATTTAACTGTTCACCTATCAAGATGACAGCAATATAACAGAAGGATTTGAAACAAAAGTCTGTCATACCTCATTAAAATTTTGGGGATTATATCCGAATAGCAAAGTAAGTAAATTATTACACACTGATACAATTGTCTCTCGCTGACACAAAAACTCCACAAAATATTTATCATCTGAGCTGGATAATATGTCTTTTTCACCAAAGAGGATCTGCAAATGACATGAGTAAAGAGAAGACAGAATATGGAGAATAAATATTATGTAGTAAACAATGAGGAGAGAAGGAAGGTATGCTTATCGCAAATCACCATTTTAACATACTGAGAAACATTCAGGTGATTTAGTTCACTATAGCCTCATTCTACACAAAGTTAAGGGAAGTTCCCACCAAAAAATATCATGCACTTAAAATAGTTCTAATCAGCTTTGTCAGATCAATCCCTTTAAAGCACCAAATAATCAGAGACTTCTCAGTATGACCTGTCTGCTGGGAGGAACCAATCCCGTTTGTAGGACTTGTCATTATTTGACACACTCATAACTTCCTAATAAGAAAAATTCTATTGCCTTCAGAGAACAAGGAGATAGCCCACATAAAACTAGAGAATATAAGGTAAGAAGAATAAGAAATTATGTGAAGGACATCTGAAGAAAGAAAGGCTGAAATTTTTTAAATTTGATGTGAACCTTCAACAACCCCATGTACAAAAGGATGAGAAAACTATAAACATAGTCTTTTTAGACTTCACAAAACACTCTACAGTTTAAGACAAGCTCCAGTCAAGCCCAAATTACACAAAGATATATTACAGTCAAATCCATATTATACCAAGATATACTACACCAAGCCTACACTACACTAAGATATGTTATGAACAAATTGTCAAAAGGTAAACAATCCAAGTTAAATGAAGTAACTACTCATACACCTAGCATCTTCAGTGTGACTATGACCTATCTTCAGAAGCCACAGTGGTCCCTAGACAGTAAACAGATACATTCAACTCTCTAAAATAAATTATGGTTCACCACAACTTCTATATTCAGTAAATCACACTTAAGATACAAATCAGTAACAGGATGTCCCAAAATATGCAGTAACTAACAAAATCTATGCCATTAGCATAGAAGGCCCACAAGAAATACCTACAGAAAGAAAACAAAGGAACAAAACATAAACAAAAGCATTTCAAGATAAAATGAGTATGTACGAAAGTAATAATGAGTGAAGTTTGTGTTGGTGTGGGTTTTACTGTAGTGTGTCTTGGTGTGGGTTTGACTGTATCATGTCCTAGTATGATGTGGGTTTGACTGTAGCATGTCAGTAAAATGCTTGTCTTGCAAATACCAGGGTCTAAGTTCAGTTCTCAGATTCCATGGTTATAAAGTAGGGCACAATGGTGTGTATTTCTAATCAATAACCCGGAGAGGAAAAAATATATTGTCGTAGGCTTGACTGTAACCCGGAGAGGAAAAAATATATTGTCATAGGCTTGACTGTAGCATGTCCTAGTGTAATGTGGTTGGACTGTAAGTTGTCTTCTTGTGGGTTTTGCTCTAGTGTGCTTTGGTAAGTCTAAAAAGAAATTCTTCCTTTTGTACATGGGAGCATTGATGATTGACATAAAATTTGAAAAACTTCAGTCCTTCTTCCTTCAAATGTTCTATCACATACTTTCTTATCCTCCTCATCTTGTACTTTCTAAGTTTATGTGGGCTAACAAATAAAAGGCATGTATATAATAATTACAAAATAAAGTAAAATCCATATTATTTACCAATATTGCCTTTCATATAATTTTAAAACAAACTCCCAAACATTTGTGTGTATGTAGGTTTAGACATGTACACATGAGTACTTCTGCCATCGAGGACATAGGTGAGGCATGCCCTTGGAGATGGAGTCACAGGCAGTTGGGAGCTGTCTGGTGTGGGTTCTAGGAATCAAACAAGGGACCTCTGGAAGAATTTGAATGCTCTGAACCACCTAGCCATCGCTGCAGCCCCTATACTCTTAGGTCAACGGCACTGAGTAATTATTATAATGGTTTGCTGACCCCAAAGAGAAAGCTAAAGGGTTAGACCAAGGAAATATACTTTAAGGAACTGCTCTAGAAACGCTTTTTAAGACCACGTTACTTTGTAGAGCTGCCTGGTGCTGCTGCCAGAAGAAGCAAGTGTTGGCACTACAGGTACTCTCCATGCCCTGCTCAGAATTTTTTAAAACTTGTTTTAAATTAACTTGTCTTCCCAAATGGGAATTAAGGTACATGGACTTAAGCCCAAGAACCATAAACCAGGCGCACTACAGCACATGATAAGCCAATTTCTAAACATTAATGAGAAAATATAAGCGCTTATAAAACCAGCAATTCAGACAGAGGAAATGATGATGATGGTGACAGATCTCTCCTGAGAGACAAGAGAACAGCAGCAAGACTCCTTTAACCTGCCCCATCATATATCAAAACCTCTGCATCTTAATTCCTATCCATAATATGATTACCACTGACACACACACACACACACACACACACACACACACACACGCGCGCGCGCGCGCGCGCGCGCGTGCGAGTGCGCACACATAGAAAAAGACTATTCAGGGGCTGGAAAGATGGCTCAGTAGTTAAGAGCACTGACTGCTCTCCCAGAGGTCCTGAGTTCAATTCTCAGCAACCACATGGTGGCTTGCAACCATCTGTAACAGGATCCAATGCACTTTTTGTGTGTCTGAAGACAGTGACAGTGTACTTATACACATAAAATAAATCTTTTTTAAAAAAGAAAAAGAGTATTCAGAAACCAGTAAGCAAAGGCAATGCATTACCAGCAATATAAGAAAGGTCAAAAACATATTTCTATTATCTGTAGGAAAATGGCCAGTTATGGAAAATTAAAATGACTACATTAACATAGAAAATAATGTACAAACACAGAGCTTTTGTCACGGTTGAATGTACTTTAAAATCTGAAAATTTGTTTCAAGAAGAATAATGATGCTGGACAGGTATATCAGTGAAAAAGACACATTAGCACAAGTTCTGATGATGGAGAAATGTGGATTTACTGATTTAAGACATTTAAAATAATACAATTATGTAGTAATTATTATTTGCATAGAAGCCATGATATAAGTAACATATTTGCTACAAAACCTTGATTGAATTTCACAAACAAAACAAAATCATGCAGTACTTCCTCAAACAAGCCATAAATTAGCCAAAGTGAAAATATAATTTGTACTATAATAAAATAGAAAAATAGAGCACTAAGCAGATTGTTTAAATATAAATGCTTAATTTTATGTGCAATCAATGGTAATAAAAATGGAAATCCAAATTCAATAATCAAACCAGGTTAAATAGGTTTGTCTTTTTAAAGAGATTTACCTATGTTTTCCACGAGAAAACTGCTTCCTAAAATTTAGCCCTCTCAGTTAATTATCGGAAAGGAAAAGTTGCAATTAAAAATGATATCGCAGAAATGCAATGCAGATCCCAGAGCTGAGTTTTCAGCTTTGAAAACTCTAAAATTGTATGGCTATTTCTGGCAACATGCCGTAAGTTTACAAACCTTCGTCGTAGTTTTTCCCATGTATGCAATAGTGCGGATGACTCCTGCTACGTGTTTAACAGTTGCAACAGGACCAAGTAAAAAACTTTTTTTGATCTTCTGAGCCAACTGTGGATTTGTTGCAAATGCTCCAAGGGCTGAAGGAAAATAAGAGCATTGTCAATTTACGAGTCTTGTGAATTATAAAATAGTCTTAAAATAGAATTTAATTTTATTTCTATTCATATAGATATTTTGCCCACATGTATGTCTGTGCACCAAGTATGTGCATGGTGCCTGAGAAAGCCAGAATATAACAAGGGCTATTTGTAATGGGAGTTACAGGCAGTTGTGGGGTGCCTTATGGGTACCATGTATTGAGCCTAAGTCCCCTGAAAAAGTAGGCTTTGTTCCATTCCCTGGTGTTCCTTCTTGATTCAAATTCCCACATCATTGGCTAGTTCACCATGATTAAATGTGTGTTCTTTCTCATTTATTTCAAGACTATTTCCATTGATTCCTCTCTAAAACACCTGGATGTGTACCATTGAATTACTTTATTTTAATTTCATGATAATTGGTTTGTAGTGCTTAGTTTGATATCCAGTGACTCATGGTACTTTTAGAATAATTAGAAAAATAAACCTTTCCAGCACCTATTAAGTTCTGTTCCTGTCATAGTTTGGCTTCTCTTTCTGTGATAAAACGCTGATTAAAACCAACTTGGGAAGGAAAGGGGTTATTTAATTTATTGTACTTTTTAAAATATAGAGTCCATTATCAAGGAAGTCCCAGGAAGGATCTCAAGGCAGGAATCTGGAGGCAGAGACTGAAGCAGAGATCACAGAGGCATGATCTTTACTGGTTTGCTTCCTATGGCTTGCTCAGATACCTTTCTCATTGGGACCAGACTCCACTGCAAAGGGATGACATCATCTGTAGTGGGATGAATCCTCCATCATCAATTACCAATAAAATAAAATTCCCATAGACATGTCCAAAGGCCAATCTAATCAAAGAAGTTCTATAATTATATCCCCTCTTCTGGGATATGTCTAGGTTTGCATCAAGTTAACAAAAGCTAACCAACACAATTATACTTTTAGAATTCTAAGCGCTGAGTACCAGGTACATTTTTTTTTAATTTTTCTTCTATTGTCTGGTCACCCTTATAGTGGTTATCATGGGTGTAGGGCACAAAGTCTTGACATTTTCAACAATTTCTTGTGATCATTGAGTAATCTACATTCCAAAAGCATGCCTGTAAGTTCAGGTTAACAATATTTTTGGCATAAAAATCTTCCTTGAAAGTGGAAAACATGTCCCTTACATGACACATGACAATTTCTAAGGCTTTTGTGTGGCCCTTACTCCAATGCCCTGATGTGAATGTGTATGAGTGCTTGCCTGTGTGTATTTATGTGTGTGTTTGAGCACACATGAATATAATCATATTTAATAACTATTAATATTAATTTTTTTAAATTAACTATATTTTAGCTTCAAAGTCTATTATGGCTTCTAGAAATCAATCCTGTTGTGGCCAAGGACTGAGAGCATCTCTCTGTTTTCCTCCTTATTAACTACATGATTATCAAGTAAAACTTCTACAAACATTTATCCATTTTCATGTTTTATTTCACTAAAGGTGTTTTTAATTTCCAACAACATTAGCAATGTGTACAAGCATTTTTGTTGGTCCTAATGCCAAGAATAATGAGCTGATCTACTTACTGACATGAAATTGGTAAATATCTTGAATAAAAACTAAGCATCCTGCAATGCATTTCCAAGAAAGATGGCTCAGGAAAACAATATGAAACCAAATGTATGAGGGTCTATACTGTGCTTGATACAGCCTGGCTTATTAATTGTGAGCAGTGGAGGAGAGAATCAGATATTTTTGTTGTACAGTATATAAGTAACAGTCATAAAATTATATTTCAAGTAGTAGTAACATGTTTAAATAAACAAGATCCAGTTTAGTTAGGAATGTTTTACAGGTAGTCAGATGGATTGGAAGCATTTATTGTGTTTAGGATTTTCAGTAGAAAATTTGGCATACCCAGACAAGTCCAGAAAAAAATAGTAGATAAGTAAAGTTTGGGGAAACTTAGTGGTTCCTCAGAATTAGATAGCTCATAGCTCAGAGTCCAAATTAATATTTTTTCCTAAACAGTACTTACACATCAATTTCCATTAAAAAATCAGTGTAGGGACATTTAAACAAATATGCCAACATAGTCTTGGAAAGTTCAGTTGCATAAAATCCAAAATACAGATTATAAAATTGTTATACAGTTGTAATGGTGATGTTTAAAAAGCAGATAAACAAGTATATCAATTATGCTTCTTGTTAATTTAAAAAAAAATTAGTCAGGTGCTGTAGCTCAAATCTGTAACCTCAGCACTTAGGAAGCTGAGGCAGAGAGATTTTGAGGTTAAGGTTTGGGCTACAAACCAAACACCTTTACTAAACAACAAGAAGAATCTTTAATGTTCGTTACTTAAAAATAACCATTTCACAACTGGATCCTTGACTAGCCTAAGTATTTCTAAATACTGAGATAATGTGATTTCCAAAATAGAAGAATTTGTTTGGTCTTGAAGATAAAAATATCAAATGATCAGATTGTCTCCCAACATACCGATAAGGGCGCCCTGGGAATGACCCACATAGTAAATTTGTTTCTGTCCTGTTTTATTCACGACGAAGTCAATGGTGGCTGGAAGATCATATTTTATGTGTTCATCATAACTGTGTGACACAAATGAACATAGTGTATTAATTATTTCTTAATAATGAAAAGTTTGACTTCAAAAGTTAAAACGTGAGCTTAAGAATTCTTTCACTTGAATAATGATGACATAAAAGAAGTGTAATACAGTTTTAAGGGAAAATAAATATAAATATTGCGTTCCTCACCTAAAAGCCCAGAATTCTTTAGACTCTGGGTCTAGGTGCACATGTTTCCTGGCATAAGTATTGCCTCTGCTGTTCCCCAGCCACACGTCAAAACCAGCATCGGCCAGCCAAAAGCCCAGGCTGCTACTGGGAGGGTTGACAAGCCAAATGGAGGCAGAGAGAGCCCACCCATGCTGCAAGTATACGACTGGTTTCGGAACTAAAAACCAAAGAGAAAGAAGTCCTTGTTATTTATCATTGTTTTCAAGCATGCAAAATAATGGGCTTATTGTGACATAGTTAATTATTGTAATGTCAGCCTGTTTAATCTCCATTATCATCTCTTTGAACCTTTATTTCCTTTCTGGGGAAATGTTTAATTACATGAATTTGAGTCACCATTCTAAACTGACATCCACAAAAGAAGTGTTCAGTGGTCTTTACAGTCATGCCATATCCACAAACAGACCTCTTTATTCTTGATGGTAAGGTAATCATTACACTGTAGGGTCCCATATTTTCTTCTTTCTACCCCTTGAATAAATAAATATGTATTTCCTTATTGGAAGCTTCCTATTTCTAAAATTTATGAATTACATTCTCTTCAAATAGACTTTAAAAGTATAAAAAGTAAAATATAATAATATAATATAATATAATATAATATAATATAATATAATATAATATAATATAATACACACACACACACACACACACACACACACACACCTTGAGATATAAAGATTCCTGGGTAGCTATTTAACAAATAACTAAAACAGTGATAAAATTCTGACTTTGAACATGATACTTGTAATCTGGGGTTCGAGATGGATATATGAGCTGGGTGTTATGATCAGAAATAGCATGAATTCCTCCAATGGTGACTAAGGCTTTCTACAGAGTCAATGTGCTGGGCTTTTCTCATCAGATTCTGAACCCTGTCCAGAAAGCTTAATTTATGAATTCTGTTTAGTCTAGCTATCATGGCATTCCGTGTAATCCAGGAGTCATTCAGACGCTCAGCATTGGATATCTTCATCCTAGAGACCCGAGGGTCCTTATACTAGGTGATTGACGCATAGAGTCTATAAGACTGAAGACATGAACAGTTGCAGTGTTTCTTTCCTCACCCTGATATTACCTAAATTATTGGACTCATTCTTCCCCTGTGGAATTCTGTAAACTGTAAGTATGTAGCCATCTTGAGTCACCACCTCATACTCTTCATATATGTAATCCCAGTAGGAAATTATCTCACTCTAAATGGAGAAGAGAAAGCCCATTGTCTTTTATTAATTTGCTCATTTACAGATCATCTAGGCTCAGAGTGTAAAATCATAATAGAGCAAGGTAGCAAGTTCTGTGTAAAGCAAACCTTCAGATTATAACAACATAGTGATTTGGAAAAAGAATAAAATTAAGAGTGACAAAATTGTTGAAACTATGTTCATTAATACTGAGATTAACTTACAACATTCATATTGGCTTCAGGATTCCTGGGTTTTGGTTTGAACAAACAAAATATATTTCCGAATATTTGGATAAGGTACATTGTTATCAGTAGCCACCTCATATTAAACCTGTCGAAAAATAGCTGTTAGCAAGATGCAGCACATGTCTCAGTGTGAACTCGGAGTATTGGATGGACATTATGTTCACCAAACACCTTCCTTAAAGTTGGTTATATCTTCTAAAGAGCTCCTAGAAATAACTTTATACATCTCAAAAGATAGATTAGATAGAATTATACATAAAAGCCTCCCATTTTTCCTCTTGTCCTTCATTAAAATTTAAATAAATGTACGCCATTTTGCTCATTGCAAAAGTTAGCTTAAATGATTAATATTTGACATCATCTTCTTCATCTAGAACATAAATAACTCATCTAGGCCTATTAGAATTTAACAACAGGTTAAGTGTGATAATAAGCAACAAAGAAGAAACAGTGTAGGGCTTAGGGAGAAAAACAGAGTGGCCATTCCCGTGAAATTGGGACTAGTGAGAACTGGGGACCTGTACTCATCATCACTGCCTTGTTAGTGTTCTGTTTGTTCTGACAGCACCACAAATATCACACTGATAGTTTTAGAATGTACAAGATACACACAATTCCAGAAGGACAAAAAAGTGCATTGTTTTCAATCTCTCCTGAGTACTTTCTACATGGAGTCTTATTAAAGTATCACTCTGTGAACAATGATGTAAAGTAACACATTCAACAAATTTAAATAGAGCCCAGAGATAGTACACTCAGTATACCTTGCTCTTCCACCCTGAAACAAATACAGTTTAGGGAGATTATCTTCTGTTTCTTTATAAATTCCTTAATATTGGGGACATCACGGAGAAAAGAAGAAAAAAAGACACTTGTTAGTAAAATAAAATATATCTATTTCTGATTACATAGAATAAAGGGAGTCAATTTCAATGAAGTATCTTTAAGGTAGACACTGTGAATACATTCATTGTAAATTGAAATCAGTCAGGCTTAACATCTCAGAGCACATACTCACTGCCTCCAAATGTGAAGCCGTCAGGTTTCCTAAGTGTAAAGGGAATTATAATTCTCTTTCCTTAGCGGTCCAATAAATATTTGCGTGAATGTGTTTTTTGGATGACCTTTCCTTAAAACGTGTTAGCTACATTTGCAGTTAACTCTGGTAATTGTCAAATATGAAATCAAATATTACATAAGCTTGGAAGGTAGTCATGGTTCTGAAACATCCTCAAAGCTTCAGGATCTCCATGACAGGTCACTTGATAAAACCCTTCTTCCTCGTATCCTGCTTCCGTGAATGATCCTTATTGTACTACCATGAATGCTCTCTTTCTTCTTTATGTTGGAGAATCATAACTGATAAAGATGGATCTTTGTTGCAACCATAAATATGATCCTCTGGTGTATTTAGAAGGACTTAGGGCTAACAATTTTATCAAAAACTTTTAAAGTTTCTCTTAGATAGAGTTATGAAATGACTCTTAAAAGCTTTGTAAACTTGAACAAAGTCAAACATTAAGGCATTTTTTTCTATGACTGAACTAAGTGCAAAATGCTCTTAAAATCTGGGAACAATCTTCAAAATATATGAATGGAAAAGTATTAGTAGCCTACATGCTTGAAAACACCCATGGATTCACTAGTAATAAATAGAACTTGAGGATAAAACTAAGAACCAGAGTATCACATGGAAAAATGCCAACAGTTACATTTTTTTTTTTTTGGTTTTTCGAGACAGGGTTTCTCTGTGTAGTCCTGGCTGTCCTGGAACTCACTCTGTAGACCAGGCTGGCCTCGAACTCAGAAATCCGCCTGCCTCTGCCTCCCAAGTGCTGGGATTAAAGGCATGCACCACCACCACCCGGCTTCATTTTTATTTTTAATATAAACTGACATATCCACTTATTTTTTGTCATAACCCACCATCCATTAAAAATAAGAGAAACAGGTTTCTTAACATATTTGTATCCCTGCATTCTTAGAAACTAACACACACACACACACACACACACACACACACACACATATGCACACACATGCATGCAACAGGATGTGTGTATGTCCCTTTTTGGATGAAATCTGTGTCCTGGAGGTTCATTGTGCAGAAAATCTAGTCTCTTGAATTTCAGTGAAAATTTTGTGAACCTGATGAACCCTAGGGGCAAGTCATTGCAAGGGCATGCCAACACTGCAGCAATTAATTCTGATAAAGTAGAAAGAATCAAGTGTGGTTGGTATTATTTTTTCACATGAATGCTTGTTATTTAAAATAATAATGTTAAAGACTGGCCCATACTCAACTTTTGATTTCTGGTTTATCCTCATATATCTTCTACATAAATATCTTTTTTTATGTGACACCTGGCATAGGGCATTCATGGCAATATGTTGGGGATCATTGAGAAGCGACTCCTAGGATGTGATTGATAGAATATATTGGTTTAGTAACAATGAAAAAAAATGAGAAAACTTATAATAGAGCTGTCTGAGAGTACATAATTCATTCTGTAGACCATATAGTTATAGGAGAATGATCTTCATCTACAGAGGTTGCAACTAAATATGCTTGGAACCATGGTTTCAGACAAGGAAGTAGATTCAGAACATTTGTCCAGGATTTTTGCTACAAAATATTTTAAAGACTTGAAGAAAGGCAGACGGAGGGAGAACAAAAGCTGTGTAATCGAACCACAGAAAAACAGGCACAGGAAAGCTCTTTTCTTAGCAATTAACCAAAGAAGCAACAAGAAATCACTTTAGGGATATGAAGAGGACTCTCTTGGAAACTGTAACTTCCTTGATTGCTTGATTCCAAGGGTGATGATCTGAGAATCCACTTTTAAAACTTGGACATAGTGGTAAGCAGTTGTAATCTGCTGGAGAGAAGGGAGGTAGAGACAGAGACCCGTGAAAGCTTGCTGGTCAGGTATTACAGCCTACTTAATAAATTTTCAGGTCAATAAAAGACTGTATCTCAAATAAAGAGTAAAAGGCAGCTCAGACACACTCAAGTGTATGAATAGCACATGTGATATAAACACATAGATACAGACTCACAGAAACAAAGAAACTAAAAAAAATTCAGTTGATTCTCTCTCTCTCTCTCTCTCTCTCTCTCTCTCTCTCTCTCTCTCTCTCTCTCTCTCTCTCCTCTCTTTTGGGCTTAGAGATGAAGCTCTCCCAGTCTGAGCTTCCCAAGTACCAGGACTACTTGAAGTATAGGAAGATTTTTTTTTATCAATTTCTACCTTTAGCCAATGCTGCGGGACATACTCACCCACTGAACAATCTTTCCAGCACCTGAAATAACTGCTCGTACACGCATCTGTACAACTTGGGCTTTCACTGTTGGACATCTACCTAAAAAAAAAAAAAAAAAAAAAAAAAAAAAAAAAAACAATTAAGAAGAGAGGATCTCTTTAGGCTCAATGGGTGGGAGGGTATTGGTCAGCCATCTTCTGGCTCCCTTGCTTTGAACCACAATGAGGCATACACATACTTTCCTGTTACTGTTTGTGAGATGGTGCATGCTAGACGAACGTGTCTGCACCACGTGGAATCTGAGCCTCCTCTATGTCTTCTTCACTACTTTATGCACGAATACATTTTCACTCCTTGGTTACAAAGATATGGAGTGACTGATGGTAACAGCATCACTGTTTGATTTCATTGTAAAACTGCAATGAATGCAGCAAAACAAAAATACAAAGTAGTATAACAGGAAGATGCAAAACAGATTAATGTTTTAACTTATCTCTGTATCGAGCATTTTTCCAACTCTTGATAGTAGAAAATAGCATATATTGTGTATTTATGACTCCTATCATGAATCTTCTATCTTCTAAACATTACTATTTTTCTTTCTGTCTTCACTCCTTTCATTCATACACAAAACTTAGTGTCAGAATCAATATCTCTCAGTATCAATACTCTGGGTCAGGATTCTTTCCCAAGATATTTTCTACTTTCATAATTATGCAAATGAATATTTGTATATTCATTTTCTACAGCACATCTTTTAATATTATTATATATTATATTATATTATATTATATTATATTATATCATATTATATTATATTAAACAACTATAAATAGCTCAAAAACATCTCAGTGACCCTTCCAATGGGATGAATATGAATTGAAGTAAATTGAATGTCATTTTTCTACATTTCAGTTTGTTCAGGAGGCTGTTTATAGAACGTAGAAGTACTTAATGCATTAGTCACAGTTTCAAGGCATTCTGAGAACAAGAAGGAAATCTGAATTCTAAAGATGGTTTTACGTTGAAAGGCAATGTGATTGGGGGAGAATTGGATGGGGCAGAAGTGAGAATAAGAACAAGGGATAATGAACTCTGTGTATAAAGTCTCTCAATAAGACTAATTTTTGTATATGAAACAAAAACAAATAGAAAATTATAGAGGAACAGATAATAAAGGATGTAATTGTCATAATGAGGTAATAAGCAGTCACAAATGTCTGCAATAATATGAGTGGATACTTGTGACTCTGATTCACGAACTTCATCAGGGCAGAAGCAATACTTCTTCATCAGGCAGTGGCAGTATCCCACAAAGCATATAAAACCACATTCACTTCTAATAGCATATTGTAATGTTGGGGGCTCTTGGTTATGTGTCTAAATGGACACCTTACAATATGATACTGATGCCTTTGCAAGGATTTCAGTGAAAACCTTGACTACTGACATGGTTCTGATTATAGTGAAGTGACAACTTGCAATCTTTGAGGTAGTCAAGGCAGTGGAAGCCTCATGCATGTCCAAAGGGGACTGTCTGGGAAGCAGCTTCTAGGTCATTCGGTGTTCTGTAATTCCTCACTCATCATGACCCATTCAGAAACTGCTTCACTAAGCCCCACTGAGTGCAGAACAGTTTTATAAACTGATGCTAAACACACCAAACCACAAACTGTCACCAACCTCCTCTGAAAAGTAGCAAGATAAGGCGAACATTCGTTTGGTGACACTTTCTAACTACACTTCAGATCTTATACTAGGACAAAATAAAGAAAAGATTAGCAGCTCCAAAAAAAGCAACTAAATTGATTCAAAGTATAGCATGCTTTTCCTACCATTACCTTTTAAAATATTCTGGGTAAAAAACTAACACACATTTATTTGCTTGTCACATTTCTCTGAAATGTTTCATCCTGATGTTAGAAGCAAATTCTATATACTATTGTTAGGGGGGCAAAAAAGCTTTTTAGATGGCTGGATAACTGTTAACTTCTTTGCTGTCTATCATAGATACTGGTCTCACTTTGGATCTTTTAGATTAGGCATCTCATAATCCAATGCCCCCTTGACTTCTTGACAGGATGTTGCTGCTCCTAGGTTAACACTTGCTCCTATACATTCCTAACTCCTTTACAGAGAGGAAAGGACACTGGGAAAGCCTACCTGGATGGGTAGATGAGCTGTAGTATCTGGGAAAACTCAGGGGAGGCAGACATCACTTCCCAGACTCCATGTACTCTGTTCTCATATCTACTGGTAATAGCACAAACACAATGATTCTACCTGTACATGTTTTGTGAACAGTTAATAAAGTTTTCTCTAGTAATTATTTACAAGACCTATATATTTGGGAGGATACATCTAAATACTATTATCTTTTTCTAATAATCCATCTCCTTGTTTATGAAAAAGAATCTTAGGAGAAACCTGAGGTATGGTGTGTACACTAAGAAAGCAGTAGAATCCCAGACTCTCTGCACTGCCTACTATACAGATCAGTATACTGCCTATTTTTTGTGTAACACTCTTCCTGGTGAAACATGAACAAATATCTACTTACCCCAGATAGGAAACAATGAAGTACAGTACCGATGCCACCACAGTCAAAGCAGTAAGTTTTATTGGGGTTACTTACAGAAGAGCTGCATCACCAAAGGTCACCAAAGGCACAGCAATGGTGACAGCTTACAAACCAGGACTGCACTGCACAACTTGTGCAGCAGCTCCACAGTCTTGAAAATATTTTTTCTAGAACATTCATTGGTAAGAGTTTCTTGCAGGTGGCTCAGTTGACCTCTGCCTTTGCCACATGACTCAGTCTGTCTGAAACTGTGTCTTAGAGATTCTTATGGTTTATATACTTGGGAATTGAGGGACTTAGTAGTGGATCTTTCCAGTTTGAGAGATTTGTTGTAACCTTTGAATTGCTTACTTCCTGCACATGCTGCCTCAGTTTCTGTGAGTTTATAAGTACATTCATCAAGCGGTGTTTAGAAGACCTTGTTTTCTTGATGTTCTCTATCTGTCCTGGCTCTTACACTCTTCTGCAGAGATTCCTGAACCCTGAGGGGAGGGATTTGAGAAAGACATCTGGACAGAGAGTTCCACGATCTCTTAGTCTCCGTATGGTGTCTGGCTGTGGGTCTCTGCATTTGTTCCCATCTGCTGCAGGAGGAAGATGATGGCTGAGAAAAGCACTGATCTGCTTCCCTGGCAGGCATGGCTGGCGGGTTTCCAGGGAATGCTCCAGAAGTTGGCAGCTGAAGCAAAAAGATTGCATTGTGAAACTGTAAAAGAGATCTGTGTGATCTGCTAGAGATCCGGGTAGAGAGGAAGGAGAGGCTGCATTAGGTGTTCAATTACAGACATGGGATGAGACTGGGGGATTCGACTTGGAGAAAAAGAGGTAGGGTGAAGGCCTGAGGACTGCCTAGTTTCTTTGTTCCTGGCTCTTACATTATTTTTTATGCCATCTCCCATGATTTTTTCTGATCCTTAAAGTGTGTAGTTTAGAAGTTTGGCCTCTTCTGTCTCCAAAGTGAGGCTAGTACAAATCTTAATGGTATATTTTTTTCTGCTAAAAAAGACTGAGCACAGGGTCCCCAATGGAGGAGTATGAGAAAGGACTGAAGGAGCTGAAGGGGTTTGCAACCCCAGAGGAAGAACAATAATGTCCACCAACCAGACCCCTCCCCCCAGAGATCCAGGGAATAAGCCACCAACCAAATTGTACACATGGAAGGACCCATGACATATTTTACAGAGGATGGCCTTGTCAGGCATCAGTGGGAGGAGAGGCCCTTAGTCCTGTGAAGGATTGATGCCCCAGTGTAGAAGAATGTCAGGGCAGGGAGGTGGGGATGGGTGGGTGGGAATTGTTGTTGTTGTTGTTGTTGTTGTTGTTGTTGTTGTTGTTGTTTTAGCTATCCTGTGTTTTTTGTTTTCCACATAAAGTTGAGTATTGTTCCCTCAAGTACTGAGACCTCTAGTAATGGAGAATGCAGAGCCGGAACTGGCCAAATTCTGTAATCAGGCAAGGCCTCAAGTGGAAGGATTAGGACACTAATCTAGCCACAAGACCTTTAGCCTCCAGTTTGTCCAGTCTGCAGAGTGTTCTAGGACTGGAGCATAGAATATTCATGGTCAGAGAGACCAGAGAAACTCCATCCAGGAGGAAATGGGCACAGATGCAGACTACCACAGCCAAAAATCAGGCAGAGCTCTTGAGTCCTGTAAAGGAGCTAGAGGAAGAATGAGCGGCACCAGAGGGGTCAGGGACATCACAAAAACGTGGCCCACAGAATAAACTGAGACTCATGGGGGCTCACAGAAATCAGGGGTCTGTAGAGGTCTGATCTAGATCCTCTACATATACGCTATGATGGAAAAATTTGGGGTCCTTGGGGGATTCATAAGTAGGAATGGAGGCTGTCTCTGACTCTTTTGCCTGCTTATGGGATCCTATTTCTCCTCCTGGGTTGCCTCATCCAGCCTTGATATGATGGTATATGACTGGTCTTACTGTAGCTTATTATGCCCTATTTAGTTGATGTCCCTCAGAGAGGGCTGAATCTGTGGAAGAGAAGAGAGGGGAGAGAGGAGAGGGGAGAGTGAAGATTGAGGATAGAACTGTGAGGAGGAGAGGGAGGAGAAACTTTAGTTAGGACATAATACATAAGAGAATTTTTTTAAAAAAAAATGAAAATGAGTGTCTCGAGATACTTTGGAACCACTCCCTGCTTTAAATTGTTTATTTATATAGTTGATTTCTCATTGGAAAAATGTTAAACTTCACTGAAAAATTCAGCAACTGCCTTATGTTATGAAAGTTTGCCCTCCACTTTACTCATGTGACTCCCTTAATCCTGATAGTATAAGTTGTCTGATGCTCTTAATAAAGCTTACTGTTGCATGAGATGTTAGTCCACCTCATTTGTCGGCTCCCTTCTCCCAGATCCCACCACCTATATAGGAGTAAACAACCTATCACTCCATAACCTCTCCAAACACTGCAGAGGACAGGGACAAGATGTTCACACAGAAGGCAGACACATTCAAATCGTAACTAGGTTATCGTGTGAATATAGAAAGCAGCCCAGCCCTGCTTAATCTAGACCACCTTCTCTAAGGTAAGGCTGTTGGCTCATGACTGCTCAGTAAATGGAAATTAAGAACTATGTTAGCTCATCTGTGCTCTCGGACTTGCAGCCCCTAACTCTGTTAAAGGGGCAAAAGACACGAAGTACAGAACTCAGCAGTGACATGTGTCTCTGAGTGGGATGTTCAGAGCAAAAAGCACTGTCTGTCACAGGATAAGGCTTGGTAGTCATTCACATCAGTGATCTAATTCTTTCATCAAAGAGTAACAATGTGTTCCCTGGAGAGCACTGTTAGCTTTTTGCTATCGACATTCTTATTTCTCTGCTGAGGAGACTTTATTTATGCTTTTAAAGATGAAGATTCAAGCAGTCATTAGAAATGCTTAAAGTTTCCATATGCAATGTGTTAAATATGCAGGAGAGCTTTACATGAAATACAATAGTGTGTCATGGGAAAGATGGACTTCAAATATAGTGTCATTAGCCATTCATAGTTGGGTGACTGTTTAATTTTTATTCACCAAAGGAATTGGCTAAAAGTCATATCCTCTAGCAAGAGACAGTGGTAGAGGTTACAAAAAATGAAAAAGAAAGAAAAAAAGGAAAGAAAAATGAAAGAAAATAAACAATAACTCTTGAGGAAAGCACCCTTATATCCATGTTCTCCATGTCCAATTTATTCAAATGGAGAAGAAACGAATATTATGTAACAAGGAAATGATGAGTTTGCCTTGTGCTGAAATCACAGGCAGGAAACAGAAATGTCTCCCTAAAGATGTCAGCATCTGGAATGGCTAGCCACCACAAGGGAATTCAAGTGTACCGTAGATCTTGGTAGGTTTTTTTTCTTAAAGTCAGCTCATACTATCTTCCAGGTATGTATTAGTATTCCTGATGGTATATGAGTATGGTCACCAGAAAGTAGAATCAACCAGACTGGGCACCCCAAGCAAAAACTACTCCGAATAATTAAATGAGTGTTTTGTGAAGCTTTATAACTGTTCTCTGTTAACATTCTGCAAAGGTGGTTATTCTTGATAGTTAGGTATTTTGGGGAAGACACTTGAGTTATAATTGTCTGCTAATATTCCGTACAAGTATAGCTCTAACAAAGGAACCTGAACAACATTTTGAGATGTGAGAAAATTACCCTCAGGACCCAAAGGTGCCCATGTATCCCTGGCCTGAGAGACATGCCATCTTGCTTAGATGAAAGTAACAGGCTCAGTGGTAAGTCAAGGATGTGTGGACAGCCCCTGCTTGTCGGAGCACAGGCTGTGACCCCAAAGTCAAGGAGCAATCATCTGTGAGAACAAACATTGGTTTTGGTGCCTGGAAATGGTCATGAGTAAATACTCATCAGTAATGTTTCCGCGAGGCAGGTGACTGAAAATGCAGGTTTCTCACAGTGTGTTCTTTATATTGATAGACAGGAGATTTGTCTTTGAGGCAAGAGTAAACAAATCCCAACTGGTTTGGCTGCCTTTAATTCTTTTTGAAACTACCAAAAACAAACAAACAAACAAAAAAACCCTCCATCTTAGAAACTTTGTAATTCAATGGGGAAAACAAAAGGCTGCAAGCACAAAGACTTCTATGTTCTGTGCAACAGGAAGGGCAGGGATGCCAGCAAATCCACATGACTTCTTTAAATGCAATGAAAGTCATTCCTCCAGGCTCTCTCCATATGGTTAGTGGGAGAGCAACACTGCTTCCTCTGTGTGATATTAGGAATGCAGAATTTTCCATCTCACCCAGACATGGTAAGAATCTGCACTGAGCTAGCTCTCTGGTGGATGGTTGAAGAAAGTAGCCTATGAGAAGTGTTAATCTACACAATCATGTGGAATCCACTGGGGGAAATACTTCCATAAAAGAACACTTTTCTTCAGTGACGAGTCCATCAATGTCCTCCACCTTGTTGGAAGATTCCGGTCAGTACATCAAAACACTATCTGAGAAGAAGGTAGTAACAATAAAAATGGAGAGGGGTTTCAGATAAAAGAGGAAAGAAGAAAATTATAATTTAATTAAAAGTTCTATGGTAAAACCTAAAAAAAATTCACTTGGATAAACATTAGCTGATTGCCAAATATGACATAAAAGAAACCACTTAGTAGGAGTACCAATATTTTAATCAATTATATGGGATCTTTTTATGAAATTCATCCTGATGTTATACACAGTAATGATTCTACCATATGATAGAGGAAAAGGACTCTTCATTTGGTTTTGTTATGACTGCTTTCTAAGAGTAATCAGGAAGAAAAACAGTTGTAGGTTAGTGTAACATCTTAGAGGAGATCAGAGATATCATTGGACTTATCAAAACAGAGTAGGCACAAGACTCTTCTTTTATTAGGAGATAGTTTTATTTGAACATAGGTGGAAAATATAGGTTTCTTTGCTCAATGATGGTGTATGGATAAAAGGAAAAATGTTCATGAAAACAAAATTGGAAAACATTAAAATACTATTTTTGAATAATATGCACAGCCTTCACATTAGAACATATATAATTCTCCTAATCAGTTTCTCTTTAATGTATCATTGAATTGTCTATTGTCTCCTCCCCTGTCTTATTCAGTCTTCCATTGCTGTGAGGAGAGTCCATGACTGTAGGAATCCTTACATAAAGAAAACACTCAACTGGGCTTGCTACAGTTTCAGATATTTAGTCTGTTGTCATCATCGTGGGGAGCATGGCAGCATGCAGGCTGACATGTTACAGGAGGAGTAACTGGGAGTTCTGCATCCTGATCTGTAAGCTGCAGGAAGAGAGACTGGATCTTTTGAAACCTCAGGACTAGCCCCAATGACACACTTCCTAGTCTAACAAGGCAGTACCTCCTGATCCTTTCAAATAGTGTTACTCCCTGGTAACCAAGCATTCAAATCTGTGGGGGCCATTCTTATTCAAACCACATCCCCTGAATTTCGCTCAGAGCTTAGACAGGGCTTCTACATAAACTAATGAATTAACAGGGTGATCACCTCCCACATTTTCTAAGAAATCATGGTTAACCAAGATGAAGAGGGAGGTACTATTTTATGTTTCTGTGAAACTCAGTTTGGTTCCCTATGCAGACCTAGAATATAGACATTCTTAATTGGACATCTTGTTTTGACATTAAGGAAATGGGTGTTAATTGATCACAATGCTGAAATTGAATGTAGAAATTGCAAGATGACTCAGCAGGTAAAAGCATCTCCTAAGCTTGCTTGATTCTGATCCCTGAAACCCCATAGGACATGCTTTTAGAGTTCAGTAGCAAGACTATGTGCATAGCCCTAAAGACACTGAACATGGCCATTCCAGCCTATGATATAAAAACAAAAAACTTAGATATATTAAGCTTTCCCCCAGTACTAGCTTAGATAAAATTCTTTACAGCAGAGCCTTCAATCAATGACAATCATTGATCAATGACAAGGCATACACATGCTACAGGAGTGGCAGTATTATCCTCCCTCACAGGGCCTCCCTCACAGTAGCTAACTACAGTCCTTTGTACTAAAGCAGCTAAGAGTGTTTCATTTCACATCTGACTCAACTGAGGTTGCACTGTGCACTGTAATCTTTATTTCATCTTCTGTATGTTTCTATAATTGTTTGTGCCTTCCTCTTTTGGTCCCCTCCTGTAACAATTCCCTGTTTTTTTGTCTGGCTTTTTGTTTTGTTTGTTTGTTTTTGTTTTGTTCTATTTTTACCTTCCTTTAGTAGGCTTTGTACTCACGGCAGAGTGGACAGGGCTTTTATTACTTGTTCAGTAATTGTTTAAAATAAGAACAAACTCTTCCTAGACATTTCTATGCTTTTTGTTTTTTGTGGCATAGTCATGGCCAAAAGGAAGTGATACAAAAAATCATCATTGTTGAAATGACAATTCATGGAGCAATAAATCTGTTTTCATTTTTTTTTTACTTAAAAATAGCCTTTTAAAAATAAATTGAATGTCACTTAGAGACATAGTGAATTTGTACTTTATGAGATAGTAAGTTTACTCCTTCCAAATTAATATTTTTCCTGGTATTTGAAAATTGTGTTTCATCCTTGAAATTAAATTTCCAGTGTTTGTTTCCTGTCTGGAGATTAAGTTTAAGGTTGAAGACAAGTTTTTAGTCTCTTTGTTTGTGTTGTCCTGGTAATAATCATGAAATTCTTGAGGGTCACTATAACCTACAGACAGCCATAAGAATCTCCTCTTGTTTCCTTTTCCCCTCATTTGGAGCACTTACTAACAGTCATGTGATTACATCTATATTTGTACACAGAAATTCTTTTCTGTCTCAGAGAGGAGCTTCCTAGTTATCACTAGGATTCCTTATCCATTGTAATAATTTCTTTATAATTGCAACCCACTTCCTAGCTCTTTGCTTCCTCATTACAAACACAATAGGATATTAGCCCTCTGTCAGTTGTGGGGTTGGTGAAGATCATTTCCCAATTTGTTGGTTGCCATTTTGTCCTTCTGACAGTGTCCTTTGCCTTACAGAAACTTTGTAATTTTATGAGGTCCCATTTGTCAATTCTTGATCTTAGAGCATAAGCTATTGGTGTTCTGTTCATGAACTTTCTCCCTGTGCCCATGTCCTCCAGGGTCTTCCCCAGTTTCTTTTCTATTAGTTTCAGTGTGTCTGGTTTTATGTGGAGGTCCTTGATCCACTTGGAGTTGAGCTTAGTACAAGGAGTTAAGAGTGGGTCAATTCGCATTCTTCTGCATGTTGACCTCCTGTTGAACCAGTACCATTTGTAGAAAAGGCTATCTTTTTTCCACTGGATGGCTCCTTTATCAAAGATCAAGTGACCATAACTCTGTGGGCTCATTTCTGGTAAGTCAACCTTTATTTGTTACTTGACCTTTTTACATTACTGCTTTTAATATTCTTTCTTTGTTTAGTACATTTGGTGTTTTAATTATTATGTGACTGGAGGAATTTCTTTTCTGGTCCAATCTATTTGGAGTTCTGTAGGCTTCTTGTGTGTTCATGGGCATATCTTTCTTTAGATTAGGGAAGTTTTCTTCTATAATTTTGTTGAAGACATTTACTGGCCTTTTAAATTGTAAATCTTCACTCTCTTCTATACCTGTATTCCTTAGGTTTGGTCTTCTCATTTTGTCCTGGATTTCCTGGATGTTTGGGGGTCAGGAGCTTTTTGCATTTTTTCCATTTTCTTTGATTGTTGTATTAGTGCTTTCTATGGTATCTTCTGCATCTGAGATTCTCTCTTCTATCCCTTGTATTCTGTTGTTGATGCTTGGATCCATGTCTCCTGGCTTCTTTTCTAGGTTTTTTATTTCCCCAGTTGTTTCCGTTTGTGATTTCATTATTGGTTCTACCTCCATCTTTAGATCCTGGATGGCTTTGTTTAATTCCTTCACCTTTTTTGTTGTGTTTTCCCTTAGTTCTTTAAGGGCTTCTCTCTGTTTACTTGTTTTCTCCTGTATATCTTTAAGGGAGTAATTTATGTCCTTCTTGAAGACCTCCATGAAGCTCTCCATTAGCATCATGACCTGTGATTTTAAATACAAATCTTGCTTTTCTGGTGTGTTGGAGTATCCAGGACTTGCTGTTGTGGGAGAAGTGGGTTCGGATGGTGCCATATTGCCTTGATTTCTGTTAGCAACGTTCCTACCTTTGCCTTTTGCCATCAGGTTATCTCTGGTGTTAGTTGGTCCTGCTGACACTGGCTGGTGCTTGCCCCTCCTGTGTGCCTGCAATCCTAACTCAGCAACCCTGGGTAACCTGATTTCTTTCCCCTGGCACAGATTATTGTGGTACTGCTGAGCTCCTGGGTGCAGGTGGAGTCCTGGTGGGGTGTGTCCCAAGTGATCTTTTACCTGGTGATCCCTGTGTACCTTTCTACCCCTCTACACAGTCACAGGAGCACAGACAGTGGTGCCTTCAAATTTATTTAGTCATTATCAGCTGTTACTCCTCCTTTTTGAATTGTTGTGTTTGTTATGGACTGAATGTTCTCTTTATATAGATTATATTATCCCAAGCCAAAACCACTCAGTTTTAAGAATCATAGCAATGAAAAACTGAAAAAAAAACCCTCATGAAATTGAATATTTTGCATTTTGTAGAGGTAGGTCATTTCCTGCTGGGGTTATGCAAATGAGAGTATGGTATTGTGACTGAGAAAGGTTACATCCTCCCAGTTCACCTAATTCCATTTGGGAAGAAGGAGTCTAGTAATTCTGGTAAGGTTGGAGTGAAAAGAACGTATATTGAGTTAAATACAGTCTAACTAAGGCTTCTTAATGCTATTTGTAAGGCTCTAAAAAGATACTTGATAAAAAGATACGTGAGCAATACCGAGCTTAAGTTCATAAATATGGTGAGAAAAACAAATATGATCTGCCCCAGAATATTGCTTTCTGCATGGAAGAGCTCAGACTCCCCAATTTAAGGGGCCAGTGCTTTCAGGCACACTGGTTCTATAGGGTACTGAGGTGCTTTGAATGGGAATGTCCTCCATAGGCTCTTGTATTTGAATCATTGGTCCTCCATTACTGGTGCTGCTTGGAGAGGTTTAGGTGGGGCAGCTTTGCTGGAAGAAGTATATAATGTGTGGCAGGCTTTGAGATGAAATGTGCAGAAATGCAAATATTCTAGTTATTAGATCAAAGACTAAGAAAGAACACAGCTGGCTCCAGGACACTGTGGTGCTGTGTTGCTAGAGAGGGGGCAGAAGAAGAGACAGATGAAGGAAACTGGTATGGAAAAAGAGGTACATAGTAAGCCTTAATTTAGTTACCTGGGAGCCTTGAAGTGAGATAGCCCTTGAGAAATGCTCTGTGATCTATACAGCTTTAACTGAAAGTTGTTTTGACAAGGACACACATGAGCTTGTGTTGGAAACCATGAATTCCTGCATCTTCCTTTTCCCCAAGAACACATACAAGTAATGTCATAAGGTTTCAGGAGAATTATCTTGTGAGATGTATATTGAGAAACATATTTGGTAGGTCTATTAATTTCCCTTTTCCTTGATGTTATAAAATACCACAATCCAAAGTAACTTATGATAAGGTGTTTATCTTTACTTACATTGCAGAGGGATAAGGATCTATCACAGCGGGGCAGCATCGCAGCAAGCAGGAGATGTGATATTGAAACAAAAACCTGAGAGATGACATCCTTATCCATGTGGAGAAAGCCAGGAACAGCCTGAGAGTGGGAAGAGGCTACCAATTCTCAAAACCTTCATCCAGCAAGGCTGCACCATTAAAGCTTGCAAAAATCCCTGCCAAAGCACCATCCACTGGAAACTCACTGTTCAAATACATGAATACTATCAAGAGGGAACACTTCACTCACAGTGTCACCATTAGAAACAGAGTGGAGAGTTTCTTTAGATTGACTGATCCTGGATCTAAATAGAGGTCTTCAAGTCATCTATTACTGTATCAGGGCAGAAAGGCCTCTGTAAATGACCCACAATGAGTGAGTGAAGGAGTGTGTGTGTGTGTGTGTGTGTGTGTGTGTGTGTGTGTACTGTTCCGCATCTCTTTTCACAATCTTTCCTACTCATTCTGACTGTGTTCCTCCAGCAGCACCACAGTACTGCAGTGGCCTGGGGTAGCTTTAGTTCTTTCTCAGCAATTTTTGCATCTCTGAGTCTTTCTCTGTCTGAAGTTTAACTTGATTTACGTTAACTTTTCTCTTATATTATCTTAATAATATCTTTTTACAAAATTAATTACACCACATTTTTAAGCAATTGTAGTTGAGTGCATGAGAACCATAAATTATTTTCAATTTCTTTCTCACAAATTCAAATGTTTCTTGATATTTCTGAATAGGACACTAGATGGGGCTGCCATACAGCTCACTAGAGCAGTGCTTGCATAGGTCCCCGCTTTGGGGCACTAGGTAAAAGCAGTTTTGTAAGCTTGGTTAGTAGAGTTTTGCAATGAGGATATGATAACAAGAACAATTCCCAACCAGAGTAAATAGAAATATGATAGCAACCCAAAGACTGGGAGTTAAAGGGGCATCTTTTGGGTATACGCCCAGGAGTATTATAACTGGGTCTTCAGGTAAAACTATTTCCAGTTTTTTGAGGGACCTCCAGATTGATTTCCAGAGTGGTTGTACCAATTTGCAATCCCACTAGCAATAGAGGAGTGTTCTGCTTTCTCCACATTCTTGAAAGCATGTTCTATCACTTGAGGTTTTTTGTTTTTTTTTTCTTTTTGTTTTTTCTATATTTTTTGTTTACATTCCAAATGATTTTCCCTTTCCTGGTTCCCTCCTCCCCATAAGTCCCATAAGCCCTCTGCCCTCTGTCCTTTTCCCAATCAACCCCTTCCCACTTCTCTGTCCTGTAATCCTCTACATTGCTGCATCAAGCCTTTCCAAGACCAGGACCCTCTCTTTCCTTCTTCTTGGGAATCATTTGATATGTTAATTGTATCTTGGGTATTCAGAGCTTCTGGGCTAATATCCAGTTATCAGTGACTGCATTCCATGTGTGTTCCTTTGTGATTGGATTACCTCTCTTAGGACAATATTTTCCAGTTCCACCCATTTGCCTAAGAATTTCATGAATTCATTGTTTTTAATTGCTGAGTAATATTCCATTGTGTAAATATACCACATTTTCTGTATCCATTCCTCCATTGAGGGACATCTGGGTTCTTTCCAGCTTCTGGCCATTATAAATAGGACTGCTATAAACATAGTGGATTATGTGTCCTTATTGTATGCCAGGAAATCCTCTGGGTATATGCCCAGGAGTGGTATAACAGGGTCCTCCGGAAGTGTAAATCCAGTTTTCTGAGGAACCTCTAGACTGATTTCCAGTGTTACTCTTTCTCCACATCCTCACCAACACCTGCCATTCTGATTGATGTAAGGCGGCATCTCAGGATTATTTTGATTTGCATTTTCCTGATGAGTAAGGACTTTGAACATTTCTTTAAGTACTTCTGAGCCATTCAAGGTTATTCTGTAGAGAGTTTTCTGTTTAGTTCTGTACCCTATTTTTTAATTGGGTTATTTGGCTCTTTTGGAGTTTAAATTCTTGTGTTCTTTATATATTTGGATATTATCCCTCTATCAGATACAGGGTTAGTGAAGATTTTTTTCCCCAATCTGTAGATTGCCATTTGTCCAGTTAACAGTCTGTCAACTTTGCCTTACAGAAGCTTTTCAGTGTCATATGGTCATCAGTTATTGATCTTAGACTCTGAGTTACTGTGTTCTGTTCAGGAAGTTTCCCCCATGGCTATTTCCCATTTTCTCTTCTACTAGATTCAGTGTATCTGGTTTAACATTAAGGTTCTTGATCCACTTGGACTTGAGCTTTGTGCAAGGGTATAAATACAAATCTATTTTCATTCTTCTACATGCAGACTGCCAGTTTGACCAGCACCATTTATTGAAGATGCTTTCTTTTTTCCACTGTATATTTTTGGTTTCTTTTTCAAAGATTAAATATCCATAGGTGTATGGGTATAAACTATACACCTAGGATCTAGGTCTTCAATTCTATTCTATTCTATTAATCAACCTGTCTGTCTCCGTACCCATACTATGGGTCTTTTTATTATTACTTTGTAATACAACTTGAGATCAGAGTTGGTGATTCCCCCAGAAGTTCTTTTACTGTTGAGAATTGTTTTGGCTGTTGCCTGATATTTCTTTTTGTTCATATCGGCTTTATTTGCAATAATGAGAAGCTGGAAACAACCCAGATGCCACTCAACAGAAGAATGGGTATAGAAGATGTGATTCATCTATACAATGGAATGCTTTTGAGCTATTAAAAATGATATCATGAATTTTGCAGGCAAATGGATGGAACCAAAAAATATCATCCTGAATTAGGTAACCACTCTAAATGATACCCAAAAGGACATGCATGGTATGTATTCACTGATAAGTGGATAGCATCATAGAGTAGAGTCCTTTATGATAGAAGAACAATAGAAATTATGCTGTCCAACAAATTCAATGACACATGCTTTATTTTACAATACCATTTGAGGTTGTCTGATGTGTATTTGCAAGAGCTATGGAAAATTGGCTCTTTCAAGTCAGACTAAACCAAACTGTCTCAAACCAACCATTTACAATACAAAAAAAAAAAAAAAACACATAAAACAAAAGGCCAGGCTCTTGCCAGTGAAATAAAGAACATGACACTTGAAGGTCAGACCAGTCCACTTGAAAATTATGTAAAGTCACTATGCTCAGAACCACCAGACAGAATACAATTCATTTTACCGTTTGGATCTTATCACAGAAAAGCTCAAGTGATGCTTCCTAGTCTGAAGCAACAACTGTCTCACAAAAATCATGTTCACAACTGGCAAACATCTTTAAGGTGATCAAAGAAGAAACCCAATTTTTAATGCTTTTTAAAACAAAAAAAATTTCCTCTACAATTTAGCATTCTTATGGCATAGTTCACAATTGCAACATCACAATTCCACATTGTAATGTCATAAAGGCACAACATGATGGCAAACTTCAGTCCCATGGTGTCAAAATTTAGCATTGTGATGTTACAGTTCAGCCTTGTCATATTAGAATGGGGGATTTGGATGTCACAATACAAAATTAATTATGATGGCATGATGGTGCATTGTGTTAAAAAATTGAAACCCTCTAATGTCAGAATTCAACACCGTGATGCCACAATGCAGCTTTTTCAGAGCAGAATGGAAAATTAGGATGTCAAAATGCCACATTATGATGATGCCAGAAAACAGCATTGTGATGTCAAAAGTGAGCACTATAACAACATAATTGAGCACTGTGATGTCACAGTTCAATGGTTGCCAGGAGCCAAACAGACCTTACTTTATGTTTAGAGTTCATTTTAAAGATAGGCTTAGGTTTTGACTTCTCCTCAGCTACAGACCTTGGAGAGATTGGGTGGTCAATGGTCACTGTGCCCTCCCAGAAGAAGAAAACATCTTACAGCTGCCAGAGATTCACCTTGGCAAAATGCCCAGACTACGTGAAAAATCTCAACTTGCCTTGCTTCTTCCCCTGCCTGTGTAAGTTCCCTGAGAAAATACAGTTTTGGGGGCCTTGAACAAAGTTGGTCTTGGCCTCCTTCTTCGCGGCTCCTATCTCTGTTTCTCTGCCCTTCTCTCCTAGGGTCCCCTGTCAAAACGCCCACAGGCCGGGGCAAATGGTGAGGGCACAATACAGCATACAGATCTTACAGTGCAGCATGATGCTGATGGCACAAGGGCACACTATGGCTCCACAGTGCAAATGTATGATGGCTTAATGGGGCACTATGATGTCATACTGCAGCATTGTGATGTCACAGCGCAACACTGTGATGTCATAGCACAGCATGGTGATGCCATAATTGAGCCACAGTTAATCTTTCTCTTCAGTGTACAGTATTCCTGGTCACTGCATGAGGCCTCATTATTGGTTTTTTTTTTTTTGTCAAAACTTCTTAGTTCATGCTTATCATGAAAATGTTCTATCTTTGCTTATGGATAGCGTGCTGCATACAGCAATCTGGGCTGTCTTCCAGAGCTCAGAATCTTCCTGGATTTTAGAGCCTCTGTTAAAAAGTGTTCTGTTAGTTAGGCATGTTTCCTTTATATGTCACTCAGTGCTCCTCCCTTTCAATTGTCAGTTATTAAAAATGAGGACATCATGAATTTTGCAGGCAAATGGATAGAACTAGAAAATATCACCCTGAGTGAGGTAACAAATCCTGAGCAGGAGCCTGACAAACACAGAGGTAGATGTTCTTACCCAACCATTGGACTGAGCATGGAGTCCTCAATGGAGGAGTTAGAGAAAAGATTAAAGGAGCTGAAGGGGTTTGCAATTTCATAAGAACAACAATATCAACCAACCAGACCCTCCAGAACTCCCAGAGACTAAAAACCACCAACCAAAGAGTTCACATGGATCCATAGCTCCAGCTACATATGTAGCAGAGGATGGCCTTGTCAGGTATTAATGGGAGGAGAGGCCCCTTTTCCTGTGAAGGCTTGATGGCCCAGTGTAGGGGAGTGCAAGGGCAGGGAGGCAGGAGTGAGTAGTTGGGGGTGGGGAGCATCCTCACAGAAGCAGGGGGAGGGGAGATGGAATAGGGGTTTTTTGGGTGGGAAACTGGAAAAGAGATAACATTTGAAATGTAAATAAAGAAAATACCCAATAAAAGAAAAGAAAAGGAAAGGAAAAAAAAAGAAATGTTCAGCACCTTTAGTCACCAGGGAAATGTAAATCAAAATGACCCTGACATTCCATCTTATGCTCCTCAGAAAGGCTAAGATCAAAAACTCAGGAGACCAAAGACACTGGCAAGGATGTGAAGAAAGAGAAACACTCCTCCATTACTGGTGGGATTGCAAACTGGTACAATCACTCTGTAAATCAATCTTGCAGTTCCTCAGCAAATTGGAAATAGTTCTAACTGAAGACACAGCTATACCACTCATGGACATATATGTCCAAAAGTTGCTCCATTATACCACAAGGACATATGCTCCACTATGTTCATAGCAGCCTTATTTATAATAGCCAGAAGCTGGAAACAACCCAAATGTCCCTCATCCAAAGACTAGATACAGAAAATGTGGTTCATTTATACAATGGGATGCTACTCAGCTTTTTAAAATGAGGACAACATGAATTTTGCAGGCAAATGGATAGAACTAGAAAATATCATCTGGGAGTGAGGTAATTCAGACCCAAAAGGATATGCATTATATGTACTCACTGATAAGTGGATATTAGCCAAAAAGTTCAGAGCACCCATGATACAACTCACAGACCATATGAATCTTAACAAGAAGGCTGGCCCAAGTGTAGATATTTCAATCCTATTTAGAAGGGGGAACAAAAAAACCACAGGGCAAAGAGGGAAGGAGGGATCTGGGTGGGAGAAGGGAAGGGGAGAGAAAAATGGAGGCAGGATCAGGAATGGGATAGGGGGAGACAGGAGGGAAGACCAGAGGGCCAGGAGAATATATAGATATATGCAGTAGTGCCGGATGTTGGGCAGGGAACCTCTAGAAACTAATGATGTGAGAGGCTCCCGGGACCCAACTGGGATGACCTTAGCCTAAATCCCCAATTGTAAGGAATGGAATCTAAGCTGGGCGTGGTAATTCCAGCACTTGGGAGGCAGAGGCAGGCGGATTTCTGAGTTCGAGGCCAGCCTGGTGTACAGAGTGAGTTCCAGGACAGCCAGGGCTACACAGAGAAACCCTGTCTCGAAAAAAAAAAACAAAAAACAAAAAACAAAAAACAAAAAAAAAACACACAAGGAATGGAATCTAAAGAGACCACCTCCAGAAGATAGACATGACCCCCATTTGAGGCACAGGGCCAATTTTTTGACCCAGAATTGTTACTGTCTAAAGGAAATGCAGGGATAAAAAATGGAACAGAGACTGGAGGAAAGGCCTTCCAGTGACTGGCCCAACTTGGGATCCATCTCATTCATGCACACCAAACCCTGACACTATTATTGATCCCATGTTGTACTTGGAAACAGGAGCCTAACATGGCTGTCCTCTGAGAGGCTCTACCAGCTGAGTGAGACATATGCAGACACTTAGAGCGAAGCATTGGGCTGAGGTCTCAGACCCCTGTGGAAGAGTTGGGAGAAGAACTGGAGGAGCTGAAGGGGATTGCAACCCCATAGGAAGAACAACAGTATCAACTATCCGGACCCCTGGGGTCTCCCAGAGACTAGGCCATCAACCAAAGAGCATACACAGGGTGGTCTGTGGCTCCTGCTACATGTGTAGCAGAGGACTACCTTGTCAGGCCTCAATGGGAAAGGATGAGCTTAATCGTGTAGAAACTTGATGTTTCCGGGAAGAAGAATGCTAGAAGTGTGAGGTGGGAGTGGATGGGTGTGTGGAGCACCCTCTCAGAAGCAAAGAGGAGTGTGTTGGGTTGAAGAACTCTTAGAGGGGGACTTAGAAGGGGGCAACATTTGGAATGTAAATAAATAAAATGATTAATAGAAAACAACAAAACAGGGCTGAGTCCTTTTGAATCAATTCTCAACTCTTCTCTATGAGCAAAATACACATTGCTTTACTAATGAAAATTATTTCCCACTGTCATCTATGCTTAGAATACTGTCTCTCCAACTGATACTATTTTTACTGTTATATTACTCTCCTGTTAGTCTAGCAATCTGTGCACAGATATTGTACAACACATTTGATCAAAAAACATTTATATTGAACATTCCTGCACATGCTATTTTTGTTCTGCTATAACAAAAACATAAAATTACCTACATTACTAATAGAGTCTCATTTAGTTCCGGGTTATGGAGATTTTAAACCAAAACAGATGTGTGGCCATTGTCAGTGCATGATGTTGGATATTAAACAAAAGAGAAAGAAGAGATAAGACATCGTGACACAAGAAACAAGAGTTAGGGAGAACATGAGGAGCCTTTTTTAAAAAGTAATAAACTTTCTTATGAAAAAAGTCCTTTCTATCCAGACCTCAGCCATATCAATGATACAACGATTAATACATACAATATTATATTAAGCCATATATTGGTGCAATCACAAAAAACTGATGACCTCTGTGAAGGCCCACTTCTTAAGGATTCTGCCAACCTAGCACTGCTACCTCTGGACACATTGTTTCTTTTCCTGTACATGGACCTTTGGGACACAGATGTTGTATGTGTGGTAGGTTATTGTGTAGGGTGTGTAGCAGTAGCAATACTCAAAGGAGGAAATTTATTATTTTAAATTTACTAGGCCATGCTATTTAATTCCCAGAGAGATTATTTCAATTTATTCTTCTCTAAGGAATGTGACACTGCTAACATTTGTGGTAGAATTTATTGTTGTTTTTTTTTCCCCTATGGAAATTTTTTTTCACCCTAATGAATTCATGGAAGTTGCAGGTCATTTTAGCCATATTCTGGAGTTTTCATCTCCCATATTTCACAGATTTTCCTGCTTGTTCAGTTGCAGAAAACTACTTTTATAACCTCACCGTGGAGGCTGGAGAGAAGGCTCAGGGGTTTAGAGTACTTACTGCTCTGCCTCGAACATGGACTTCATTCCCAGCATCCGTATGGTGGTTCAGTCACATGGAATTCCAGTTTCCCGGGATCCGATGCACCCTTCCAACCGCTGAAGGCGCTGCACGCAGGTGGTGCACTTACACACATGCAGGCAAAACATTCATATCGCACATAACAGACAAAAAAATCTACAAAACTTAACTTTGTTCATGTTTGCAAGGGTTGAAATGATTAATTTGATTTTTTCACTTATTGTGTATGCTTCTGTGTGTGAGTGTGTGAATGTGTGTGTTTGTGTTTCTATGTGTCCCGTTCATCTGTATGTGTCTGTCTGTGTCTGTCTGTCTGTCTGCCTGTCTGCCTGTCTGCCTGCCTACCTGCCTCCTTGTCTGTGCATGCGCATGCCACAGTATGGGCTGTAGAGGCCAGATGATAACTTTGTAGAGTTTATTCTTTCTTTCCACCATGTGGGCTCTGTGGCTCAAAGCCGCAGGGGTGACTACAAATATGCTCTTTATTGGCCGAGGCATCTCATTGGCCCCCTGGTTCACTTTATAACTACAGCAAACAGCAAAAATTTAAATAAAACTGGTTACCCCTGGTCCTTTGAGACACACCAAAGTTTCACATTTATGACTGAAAAGAAAAACACTGTACTGTTGTGTAATGGCTTTGTAACCTAACAGCTAAAGAAGGTATTTGCAACAAGAAATGCTATGGGAACCAGGATGTTGAGATTAAAGATTTTTGCAAGTTAGAGTGGAATGAAATACAAAAGACATGTTGAAACCACTTCTATCTGGTGAGCTTTGCGATGTTTAGCTTTTTCCTTGACAAATGTCAGAGCTCTAAAAAGACAAAAAGAAAACCATGTGGTGGCAGGGTCATATTCTGCTAGCATATAGCCTTTAATTTCAAATCATAATTAACATTTGTAAGTGAAATATAATTATTTCTTTGATGAAACCCTACCCCCTGTTGAAACCCACAGACTTGATTTTGTTCACACAGACAGAGATTAAGCTGAAGTTGAGTCCTTTGCTTTACACCTTTGAGGTCTTAGAACAAAAACCTAGGGAAAGAAAGGAAGCAGAACGGGGCAAACCTTACTCTAAATTGAATCCTGCTGTTCCCGAAGACGACAGCGGAGATGGGTCTGCTCTTAGTGTCTAGACTGTGAGCCTAGGGTGTGTTGTTGTTAATGATCGTATTTGTTCAGCAGTGTACATATTAATCTTTGCATCGCAAAATATCCTTGTATCTGTACATTGGTCTTTTCCTTTTTGTAACGCTGAACTTTTTATTTAAAAAATATAACTTATAAACAGTAAATTCAGTAAGGAGGGGCTATACGCTTTGAACTGGCTGGGGTTTTCCAGCACTTTCTGCTTTTTTTTGGAGGATGTAGGTTCCTTTCCCAGCGCTCAAGTTCAAAACAATCACTTCAGCACCAGTTCGCCCTCTGCTGGTCTCTAGGGGCAACTGGACTTCCATACCATACCTTACCTACCTACACATAATTAAAACAAAACAAAAGATCTTTACAATCAAGTAAGGATTTGTATGTTTATTCAATGTATTTACCCTAAAGAATATGAAATAACATTTGCACATATACCCTAAGAGCAATGAGTTAACTTTTGGAATTATAAGTCATTTTAGAGTTTTAGATATGAAATGGTGATTTAAAAATTATGTTACTTTATGGGACATATGGTGAGGGGTAACTGGGAAAGGGGAAAGCCTTTGGAATGTAAACATAGAATATAGAAAATAAAAATTAAAAAAAGAAAAAGAAAAAAATTATGTTACTGATTTTTTCACGATAGGAAGTGTTAAAATAAGAATAATGTACAATATAAATTTGAGAAAATTACGATTTGCATGGATTACTATAAAAATGCAATAAGAAAACATTTTGTTGGTTTAAAATAACAGCAAAGATAATGACAATTTTCTATGTGTTTCTGGAAATTGAAAAGCTTGTAATTCCTACTTTCTGTGTTACCAACCCATTCAACACTAGCCTGGACTTGCCCTGGCAAACACTGGTTTTGATGTTGGGTGACAAAGTAGAGGAGATGCTGTACCCAGAAAAGAGTTGCACAGAGTTATAGATTGTCTGGGATAACTGCAACGCTGAGTAGGAAGAAATGCCTTTCTTTTTTCTAAAAACGGGTTAGTCCTATTCATGTCACCATGAACTTACTGACTAGCGACACGCCACTAAAATTCCCAAATACTGACTAACATTTTAAAAGTTGTACATTGCAAAGTTGCTAAGATTAGTGTTAACTACATTGCTTAGAATCAAATGAAAACAAATTAAAATATTATTTCTGTTACATCCTTCTGCTTCCCAACTACCAACAATTTGGCTATTATTTAGTATTTAGTATATACAGTTTTGTTAGTGTAGACATACACATCTATAACTCACAATTTTATTTTTATTTCTGGTGTGAGTCTTACTGGGGAAAGAGGCAAACAAACAGAAACAAAAACCCTGCAAATATAAGAAAACTTTAGTAAAAATCTCCCTGTCAATTTGCAGAAACACCTTCCCGTTGTCATCTTTGTCTTCCCAACAATCTTCCTGGATGCTTTAGTGTTTCCTAAAATAACATAAATTAAAAACGCGTGTGCTTCTTAAAGGTGAAGCTACGGAAAGGGCTCCTGATTATTAGCTGTGGGTGCTACCTAACTTGTCCTCTCTGTCGTCTGGCTATAGATCAAGTGTGCTTCGAACGTTAGTTACTCAATTGGCTGTGATCCTTGTCATGCTTCCTTAGCCCTGTAAAACATGCACCCTCGCAAGACCATAATGGGGATGCTGTGTGGCCAATGAATGAAATGTCTTATAAGCTGGTAACATAATAGCTAATTGGCTGGCCTCAAACTCATAGAGATACATCTGCCTCTGCTTCCTAAGTGCTGGGGTCAAAGGCATGCACCATCGCACCTGGTTTTTACTACTGTCTTAATAGAGAATTGATGTATAATTCTTTTTAAGAAAAGTCTCATTTAATGTGTGCTCTGAGTTGCTTGATTCTGCCATTCAGGGAGCTCACACACACACACATCGCTTTACTTGACGTTGTTCTAGGCGATGCTAATTTTCATACTCAAAAATAAATCCAAGAAAGAATAGATGCTTCCAAACATCACTGCCCAGGTAACCATTTAGCATATCATGTATTTAAATAGTTAGTGTGTTTACTAATTAAGAGATACTTGGCTAGCTGCTAACTACAGTGTACAAAACCAATTGCCCGAAGGCCATAATCTGATAAAGCACTCTGTCCAGGTTATCAGTTCTAGTTACGTGTAAATCTTATTTGCCCACAGAATGGCCAAAACTTAAAAAGATATAGTACAAAAATCTTCACCCCCATCAGCCCTCCCCCACCAATCTTATTTTTCAGAGGTGACGACCTGGTAATTGTGACTAGTAGCATGGTATTTTTCTAGGATAGTATCTTGATAACCCTTCCAGAATACTCCAAGTGGCAGAGGAAAACAGAATGTTAGGAAAAGTCATACAGACCTATAGTTCTTCATTTGTATTAAATTGGATACTCAAGGCTCACGTCAATGTGCCAGTGGCTGAAAAAGTAAAATGCTCTTAGTAAGTTTATTGCATAGTGTAAGATACATGTTTACAGAAAAAATAAAGTTAAGATGCTAAGTGAGACTCTATTGATATGCTCTGTGTGAATTAGTGAAAAACTGGAACAGGCCAATATAGCTGGAGGATGGATATTCTGAGGGTTAGTCTTGAAAAAGAAGAAATATTACCATAATTTAGGCTAAACTTTGAATCATCTTGTGATGTGTGACCATTCTGGCTGCCTTTTTGTACACTTGGGGATGTTTCTGGTGCCTGCCTGGGTGTGATTTCGAGACAATGAATGTCTCTTGGCATCTTGGTTATCTTTTCATTCAGAAGCTGTCTTCGTTGACCATCCCGGATTCCTTGACTTTTTGATTTTTAAGGCAGCCGCCTCCCTTTTCATTCTACCCTCTTTGTGACAATCTTGCCCCCTGTTGGAAGATCAAATTTGTAGCCACCTCCTTCAGAGAAAGAAAATGAATGCATCATTTCCAACAACAAACGACTAAGGCCCTATGTTTGAAAACTATATCATGGATGGGACATTATTAACCTTTGTTTGAATATTATGGAAAAATAAAATTTTTCCTAATATTTAATACCTTGTCCATAGAAAAAATCTTTATGAAATTCGGTCTTCAAAATTGTTATTCATGAGCTGTTTTATTAACAGTAAGCTTTATTCAGCATCTCACAGAGATGTTCACAAATGTTACTCTTGCCTTGCCTTGTCTCTCATGAAATCTAACCACTAGAAATACACACGCATGAAGCTCTGTTCCCAGGGTGGCTTCAGCATCATCTTTCTCAAAACAATAGTGTAATCTCACCTAATGGATTACTTTATATCACAGTGCAAGAGGTATACTAACAGCATACAACTGGGAACTTTGACCCCTATTACAGCATCATAAGCTACCTTTACTTAAGATGACAAGAACATTTCATTTTATGATGCTTGAGTCTTCATAGTGGGACACAGATACTTTGTGTTCTCTGTACGTCACATCAACCATTTTTCCTACCTCTGATTCCATCCTGGTGCTTTCTTCATTCCTGTGTATTTACACAAATGACCAGATTGTCAGGTTGTTTCCTTAAACAGTTGTGTGTTGTGTCTCGATCGTGAGCCCCAAAAGACCATCCAGGAGCCAACTCAGATGCAATCAGACTAGGGTCTCGTTCTTCCAAGCTGGAGCTCAGGGCTTACTCACCGACTATCCTGACGCAGCAAGATGGGTTGGTGAAGGACAACAGGACAAGGTTTTATAGGAAATGCTGAGCAAGCAGGGTGGTTTCCAGTCTGGCAAGCATCTAACTGAATGACTATTGTAAGCCAACAGGTGGGTGCTCTGAAGCAAAACCGTGTAGAACCACAAACGGTCTGAAAGTACATCTGAAACAATCAGACTAATCTTTGATTGATTGTTGCTAGGAAGTAGCTAAGAAGTAACTCTGAGGTATGGACCAAGGACAAGCCATAGGGTCTTTCCTGGTACTGGGGTGCAGCTTGGGTTCAGCTGCAGGTCAAGTTCTCAGGCTCCTTTTTTTTTTTTTTTTTTTTTTTTAAGATGTAGTCTGATACCAAGATGGAGTAGGTTTGGCCTCTCAATTAAACATCTATAAATACTTCCTGCTTATTTCTGTGCATTTGTTAGTTCAAAAGACAATGTTGTTGTTGTTTTTTTAAAAAATCCAGTGAAAAGCCAGGCGTGGTGGTGCATGCCTGTAATCCCAGCACTTGGGAGGCAGAGGCAGGCGGATTTCTGAGTTCGAGGCCAGCCTGGTCTACAGAGTGAGTTCCAGGACAGCCAGGGCTACACAGAAAAACCCTGTATCGAAAAAAACAACAAAAAAAAATCCAGTGAAGCAAAAAAAACTAATTGTCCAACTTTGCAACTGATTTCTAGTATTCTATGAAAATACTTTTATAAATATTTTTCTTTATCATCAAGAATTTCATATTTACGATATAATATTAATTTATCTACCCGTAATTCCTCTTGCAACTACTCTTATATTGTACCATGTACCACCAAATTTTGTCTTTTTTTAATAATCTGTTATGTCCATACTAAATCCAGTTAGTACTGCTATGTGTGCATGGATGTGGTACATTGGAATCCTGCTACAGTCACATGTTCAAAAAGGATGATTCTTTACCCCCGAAACTATTAACTGCCAATAGTGCCTCAGTCAGGGGTGGTCCTGGAGGTAACTGCCATGTCTGAGTTGGAGTTTTGCTGGTGATATCTTGTGCATGTGTCATATAGATAACCAAGCTTCTGTGTGTTTCTAAGAGGAATAGTCATGTCATGTTCAGAAGACTATTGTTTATAGCAACCCTACCCAACCTCTAGACCCCACAACAGTGATATCACTGTCACACCAGGGAGCATATCTCATCTTGAAGGGCAATATTGCAGCATGCAGGGCCCAGGGCTAGGTAAGAACACTAATACCTTTTCTTCATATCTGCCTACATAGCCCAATCTGATACTATGAACACTCACTAGTGGGAAAGAAAATTCCTAGGTGTGAAATTGCTTTCTTTATGTCTTCAAGTCAGAGTGTTTGGTGTTTTTCTGCAATGGAGTCGTACTATGTAGTATGGTAACCAAGGACAATGGCAAAAGCCTGTGCTGTTTTGTAGATATTTGTGGCCTCCTAGACCAATAACTTGTAGAAATGTGTATCATGACTTGCACCATAGAAAAATTGATTCTTGAGATTTTCTGGAGGTAATTCAGAGATTCAGTGAAGTTTCTCTCTCTCTCTCTCTCTCTCTCTCTCTCTCTCTCTCTCTCTCTCTCTCTCTCCCTCCCTCCCTCCCTCTGTGTGTGTGTGTGTGTGTGTGTGTGTGTGTGTGTGAGAGAGAGAGAGAGAGAGAGAGAGAGAGAGAGAGAGAGAGAGAGAATTTCTGTGTATAAAATTTTAGTGCTTTTAATGTTACCCCTGAAATAATCATGACATTTTTGGATCAAATTATACTATGACCACCTGAGTGAATGCCAACTCTCCACCTTCCCATTTTTCCATCTACTGGAATTTTCTGCTGATAGCCACAAGATTACACCTTGCTTGTGCAGAAGGATTTACTATTGTTACAGGAGAGGAGTAAGTTCAGTTTTGACCCAGAAAATTACTTGGTGAAGAACAGTTGTTTAGCACCAACCTGATCTAAAATGGTCAGAGATGGCAGGGATTTCCATAGATGCTTTCATTTTGTATTATGGGCTTTCCTCTTTCCCTTCCTGGGAACTCCTGAACACAGTCATTTGTATCACTTGGAATTATTCAACCAAGAGTGAGTGCAGATCTGAATCTTCTACTTCATGCTCCTTGTGTCTTGTGTCCTTTGTCATATGAGTCTGAATCTGTGCCTGTCTGGGTGCTGTCTTATGAATTTGTTCCTGCCCCTTTTAATGTGTGACTCATGTGTGTGTATGTGTGTGTGTGTGTGCATGTGTCTGGCTGTCTGTCTTATGTATGTATGTATGTATGTATGTATGTATGTGTATGTGTGTGTGCATGTGTGTATATGTGTGTGTGTGGTGTATATGTGTATTTTTTTTCTGTTGCATGACTGTACAACTGTATGTTCTATCTCTGTGTGTCCCTAACTAAGGCTTCTTCCTCTGTTTATTAAACAACAAACACAAAAAGAATCATCTGGGAGAAAGTGGTATATCCCATAGAAATCTGTAACAGGATTTTATAAGGGATTAAGTCACTAACCCTGACTCAACAACAAATATCATTGTTTATCAACTAATATACAGAAATGGATATTAATATTAGAAGACAACATGCAAGAGTATATAACTTAAAATTAGACCTATGTATTAGTTTAAGTTATGGAAGTTGCTTACATGGGAATTCTAAGGCTAATAAAGTTAGTTAATTGTTTTTTTAAAAACAGGTTAAACAAACAGTTGGGTACTCAATAGGCTATCAGTCTTAAGTCTTAAGTAACCTCAAGTGTATTATCAATTCTGGCTGTGAGGTCCTGTTAAAGTTCTAGTCTTTTAGAATATAAGAGGCATTTTTATAATACTGCATCACTGCATAGGAAGTCCTAGTTTTCACTGCATAGAAAACCTTAACTTCTCAGATCTGGCCACATTCATGGTGCCTTGGTAATGCTAATCAATTAGATTATGATGTCAGTTAACTATATAGGAAGATTTACAAGTAAGTTATATATAATCTCTTGTCAACTTGACATTTGAAAAGGAACCCAAACTTTTTCTACATAGAAGTCACAAGCTAGGATATTGAGCCTCCTAGAAGATAGGCAATATGATGTGAATAGTTTGTGGATGAGATCACTTTCATAGGTTCTTGGGTTTGAACACTGTATATCAGAAAACTTCTTTGTGGACTTGGGAGCCTTGCCACCCTAGGCACTCTGGGTTGAAGTATACTTGGAGGTATCTTTCCTTTCTTACTGTCTTTCTTTTTACTCCTCTTTACTTTCTCCCTGCCACCTCTTCTTTTCTCTTTATTGATATCCCAAGATATGAACAGCCCCAGCCCCATCAGTTGCTTTGTCCAGATCCAAACTTAATTCTTCCCACCCTTGCAAAGACCATAAGCATTCACCTCAACCGTTCACTCCTCTGCTGCTGCAGTTATATAACAGTCTCCTCATTCTGAAGCACTGGACCTCATTGACTCAGGTATTTTTAATAGATGCCTTAATTAGACTTTCATCATTGTGACACACACCTGAGAGAAATGGGCATTACTTGACTTAATGGTTCCAGAATATTCATAGACCGTGGTCCTCAGCCTCTTGCTTCAGGGCAGTAGGGTATGGCAGCTGAGAAGGAGCAAGAGAGACGGAGACAGAGAGTGAGAAAGATTGCAGAGATATGAGAGAGGGAAAGGGAGAGCAGAGAGAGAGAGAGAGAGAGAGAGAGAGAGAGAGAGAGAGAGAGACTGACTCTCAAGGTCACAATGCAGTGACCTATTACTTACAATGAGATCTGCTATCTAAAATTCCTCAAACTTAGGAACCAAGCATTCAAAACAGTCCTGTGGGGAAACATTTCAAATTTAAGCAATGAGAATATTTACTATTATAATAGCCATCATTCAGAGTTCATCTCAGGCATTGCCCCCTCTTTGTCCCTCATCCCATTGCCTCTCCCCTTTACCTCATAGAGGGTGCTCAACCTCTCCCTCCACCTGGGCATCCCCCTTCCCTAGGGCCTCAAGTCTCTATAGGATTAGTCATATTCTCTCCCACTGAGGCCAAACCAGGCAGTTCTCTCCTATATGTGTGCCAAGGACCTCCTTGGACCAGACTGCGTATGCTCCCTGGTTGGTGGCTATGTCTCTAAGAGCCTCCAGGGATCCCGGTTAGTTAAGACTGCTGGTTTTCCTATCTGGTTGCCAGCCCCTTCAGCTCCTTCAGTCCTTTCCTTAATTCCTCTATAGGGGTCCTCGACTTCAGTCCAATGGTTGGGTGTATCTAGGCTCTTGTCTGTAAGCACATCATAGCATCAGTAATAGCATCAGGCATTGGTACTGCCCACCACACAGTTTTTATCACTATTGCTTTGTAGTATAGGTTGAGAGGTCAGGGTTGGCAATTCCCCCCTGGAGGTTCTTTTATTGTTTAGATCTGATTTGTCTATCCTGAGTTTTTTGTTTTTCCATATGAAGTTGAGAATTGCTCTTTACATGTCTGTGAAGAATTGTGTTGGAGCCGGGCGGTGGTGGCGCATGCCTGTAATCCCAGCACTCTGGGAGGCAGAGGCAGGCAGATTTCTGAGTTTGAGGCCAGCCTGGTCTACAAGTGAGTTCCAGGACAGCCAGGGCTATACAGAGAAACCCTGTCTCGAAAAACAAAATCCAACCCCCCCCAAAAAAAACCAAACAAACAAACAAACAAAAAACAACAACAACAACAACAACAACAAAAAGAATTGTTTTGGAATTTTGATGAGAGATCTTCCCACGAAAATCTAGGACAAGACAAGGTCACCCACTCTCTCCCTATCGTTTCTTTTATCTCTATCTATCTTTTTTGTTCTTCTCTTTTTTATTGAATATTTTCAAATGTTATCCCCTTTCCCAGTTCTCCCTACCCTGGAAACCCCCTATCCCATCCCGCCTCCCCCTGCTACTATGAGGTTGTTCCCCTGCCCACCCATCACTCCCACATACCTGTCCTCGAATTCCCCTAAACTGGAGCATCAAGCCTTCACAGAGCCAAGGACCTCTTCTCCCATTGATGCCTGAGAAGGCCATCCTCTGCTACATATGCAGCTGGAGCCATGGGTCCCTCCATATGTACTCCTTGGTTGGTGGTTTAATCACTGGAAGTTCAGGAGGTGGGGAGGGTCTGGTTGACTGATATTATTGTTCTTCCTATTGGGTTGCACACCTCTTCAGCTCCTTCAGGCCTTTCTCTAACTCTTCCATTGGGGACCCTGTGATCATGATCAGTCCAATGGTTGGTTCAGAACATCTGCCTGTATTCATCAAGCTGTAGCAGAGCCTCTCAGGAGTCAGCATGCACTTCTTGGCATCCACAATAGTATCTGTGTTTGGTGACTGTATATGGGATGAATCCCTAGGTGGAACAGTCTCTGGATGGCATTTCTTTTAGGCTTTGCTCCACACTTTGTCTCCATATGTTCTCCCACGAGTAATTTGTTACCTCTTCTAAGAAGGGCGAAGCATCCACACTTTGATCTTCCTTCTTTTTGAGCTTCATGTGGTCTATGAATCATACCTTGGGTATTCCAAATGTTTTGCCTAATATCCACTTATCAGTGAATGTATACCATGTGTATTCTTTTGTCATTGGGTTTCCTTACTCAGGATATTTTCTAGTTCCTTCTATTTGCCTAAGAATTTCATGAAGTCATTGTTTTTAATGGAGTACTACTGAGTAGTACTCCACTGTGTAAATGTACCATATTTTCTGTATTCATCCTTCTGTTGAAGGACATCTGGGTTCTTTCCAGCTTCTGGCTATTATAAAGAAGGCTGCTATGAACATACTGGACCATGTGTCCTTGTTATATGTTAGAGAATCTTTGAGTATATGCCCAGGAGTGGTATAGCTGGGTCCTCAGGTAGTACTATGTCTAATTTTCTGAAAAAAAGCCAAATTGATTTCCAGAGTGGTTGAACATGCAATCCCACCAACAATGGAGGAGTGTTCCTCTTTCTTCACATCCTCACCAGGATCTTCTGTCACCTGAGCTTTTTATCTTAGCATTCTGACTGCTATGAGGTGGAATTTCAGGGTTATGCTCAACAAAACTGGAAAATCTGGATGAAATGGACAATTTTCTAGACATATATCAGGTACCAAAGTTAAATCAGGATCAGACAAACCATCTAAATAGCCCCATAACTCCTAAAGAAATAGCAGTCTTTAAAAGTTTCCCAACCCAAAAGAGCCCAGGACCTGATGAGTTTAGTGCAAAATTCTATCAGACATTCAATGTAGGCCTAATACCAATACTCTTCAAACTATTCCACAAAAGAGAAACAGAAGGAACACTACCCAATTTGTTCTATGAAGCCAAAATTACTCTGATAGCTAAGCCACACAAAGGCCCAACAAAGAATGAGAACTTCAGACCTTTTCCTTATGAATAGAGATAAAAAAAATACTCAATAACATTCTCACAAACTGAATCCAAGAACACATTAAAACAATCATCCATCATGATCAAGTAGGCTTCATCCCAGTGTTGCAGGGATGGTTCAATATACAGAAATTCATCAACATAATCCACTATATAAACAAACTAAAAGAAAAAAACCACATGGTCATCTCATTAAATTCTAAAAAAGCATTTGACAAAATTCAGCATCCTTTCATGCTAAAAGTCTTGGAAAGAGCAGAAATTCAAGGCCCATACCTAAACATAGTAAAAGCAATATATAGCAAACCAGTAGCCAACATCAAACTAAATGGAGAGAAATTAGAAGCAATCCCACTAAAATCAGGGACAACACAAGGCTGCACTCTCTCTCCCTATCTATTCAATATAGTACTTGAAGTTCTAGCTAGAGCAATTAGACAACAAAAGGACATCAAAAGGATAAAATTTGAAAGGTAGAAGTCAAACTATCACTATTTGCAGATGATATGATAATATATTTAAGTGGCCCCAAAAATTCCACCAGAGATGGATAACCTGATAAACAACTTCAGAAAAGTGGCTGGATATAAAATTAACTCAAACAAATCAGTAGCTTTCTTCTACTCAAAGGATAAATGGGATGAGAAAGAAATTAGGGAAACACCACCACTCACAATAGTCACAAACAATATAAAATGACTTTAACCAAGCAAGTGAAAGATCTGTATGATAAGAACTTCAAGTCTCTGAAGAAAGAAATCTAAAAAGATCTCAGGAGATTGAAAAGTTTCCCATGCTGATAGATTGGCAGAATTAATTTAGTAAAAGGGATCATCTTGCTAAAAGCAGTCTACAGATTCAATGCAATCTCTATCAAAATTCCAACTCAATTCTTCATAGAGTTAGAAAGAGCAATTTGCAAATTCATTTGGAATAACAAAAAATTATGGATAGTAAAAACTATTCTCAACAATAAAAGAACTTCTGGGGGAATCACCATCCCTGACCTCAAGCTGTATTACAGAGCAATAATGATAAAGAAAAAAAAACTGTATAGTATTGGTACAGAGACAGACAGGTAGATCAATGGAATAGAATTGAAGACCAAAAATGAACGCACACATCTATGGTCACTTGATCTTGGACAAAGGAGCTAAAACTATGCAGTGGAAAAAAGAGAATATTCAACAAATGGTGCTGGTTCAACTGGCAGTAGCATGTAGAAGAATACACAGATACATTCTTATCTTCTTGTACAAAGCTCAAGTCCAAGTGGACCAAGGACCTCCATATAAAACCACATTCACTGAAAATAATAGAAGAGAATGTAGGAAAGAGCCTCAAACACATGGGCACAGGGGAAATTTTCCTGAACAGAACATCAGTGCCTTATGTTCTAAGAACAAGAATCGACAAATGGGACCTAATAAAATTGCAAAGCTTCTGTAAGGCAAAGGACACTGTCAAAGGAAAAATTGGCAACCAACAGATTGGGAAAAGATCTTTACCAAGCCTACATCTGATAGAGGGCTAATATCCAATATATACAAATAACTCAATACATTAGACTCCAGAGAATCAAATAACCCAATTAAAAATGGGGTACAGAGCTAAACACAGAATTCTCAACTGAGGAATATGGAATGACTGAGAAGCACCTAAAGAAATTTTCAACATCCTTAATCATCAGGGAAATGCAAATCTCCCTATCTTTTCCATATAGTACTCAAAGTTATAGCTAGAGCAATTAGACAACAAAAGGATATCAAGGGGATATAAATTGAAAAGGAAGAAGTCAAAGTATCCCTATTTGCAGATGATATGATAGTATACATAAGCAATTGCCAAAATTCCACCAGAGAACTCCTACAGCTGATCAACCACTTCAGCAAAGTGGCAGGATATAAAATTATCTCAAACAAATCAGGAGTCATCCTTTTTATAAATGATAAGCAGGCTGAAAAAGAAATTAGGGAAACAACACCCTTCACAGCAGCCATAGATAGTATAAAATATCTTGGTATAACTCTTACCAAGCAAGTGGAAGATCTGTATGACAAGATCTTCAAATCCCTGAAAAAATAAGCTGTCATTTTTTAAATGGGAGATTTACACATTCATAGACTTTCGTATCTTCAGAAGTCCTGCAATCATGTCTTTGCATTTAATTGAGGATGGTTGTCTATATAAATAATTAAGAATTATATGTTGAAAATTTTAAGTATATCATACAATTTTTAATTTAAAAAAATTCAAAGAAAATATAGAGGAAAGACACACTAGTGGATGAAAATTGGATATGCCCTGGAAATGTAACAGTTTGTTTTGACTTAGACCAGTATAGATTTTTTTATTGAATATTTTATTTACTTACATTTCAAATGTAATCCCCTTTCCTGGTTTCCCCTCCTGAAACCCCCTATCCTATGCCCCCACTCTTCTATGAGGGTGTTCCCTCACCAACCCACTCCCACCTCCTCACATTGGCATTCCCCTACACCAGGGCATCAAGACTTCACAGGACCAAGGGCTTTTCCTACCATTGATGCCTGACAGGGCCATCCACTGCTACATAATAAAATGAAAAAAGATTTGCATATATGATATCTATGAGAAATTACGATGGTTCCACCGTTAACAAAACAATATATCTGAGAAAAATGTGTCAAAGAGCAAAAGTCTTTATTTTGGCTCACAGTTTCAGATGCTTCAGTCTAGCTCAGCTGGCTCTGTCGTTCCCAGGCGGGTTTGCACAGTATTGCTGATGAGGTTCACCTTATCATGACTAGGAAGTAGAGATAGAGATTGCTGATGTTAGTGGGAGATTTTCTCCTCTCCTTCCCTTTTACTCAACCAGACTCCAGCTTATGGGTTAGTGCAATCTTAGCCCTTTATTTACATTGCAAATGATTTCCCCTTTCCTGGATCTGCCCTCCCTGAAAGTCCCATAAGCCCTCTCCCCTCCCCTGTTCCCCAATCAACCCCGTCCCACTCCCCTGTCCTCCTGGCATTCCCCTACACTGCTGCATTGAGCATTTCCAGGACCAGGGGCCTCTCCTTCCTTCTTCTTGGACGTCATTTGATATGTGAATTGTTTCTAGAGTATTCTGAGCATCTGGGCTAACATCCGCTTATCAGTGACTGCATTCCATGTGTGTTCTTTTGTGATTGGGTCGCCTCATTCAGGATGACATTCTTCCAGTTCCACCCACTTGCCTAAGAATTTCATGAGTTCATTGTTTTTAATTGCTAAGTAGTATTCCATAGTGTAAATATAACACATTTTCTGTATCCAAACCTCTATTGAGGGACATCTGGGTTCTTTCCAACTTCTGGCTATTATAAATAAGGCTGCTATGAACATAGTGGAGCATGTGTCCTTATTACATGCTGGGAAATCCTCTGGGTATATGCTCAGGAGTGGTATAGTGGGATACCCCCGTATCATGTCCAGTTTTCTGAGAAACCGCCAGACTGATTTCTAGAGTTGTTGTACCAGCTTGCAACCCCACCAGTAATGGAGGAGTGCTCCTCTTCCTCCACATCCTCCCCAGCACCTATTTTCTCCTGAATTTTTGATCTTAGCCATTTTGACTGGTGTGAAATAAAATCTTAGGGTTGTTTGATTTTCATTTCCCTGATGATTAAGGATGTTGAACATTTCTTTTTTTCTGTATTCTTTGTTTACATTCTAAATAATTTCCCCTTTCCCCGTTCCCCCCTCCCCATAAGTCCCATAAACTCTCTTCCCTCTGCCCATTCCCCCCATCAAGAACCCCTCCCACTTCTCTGTCTTGGTCATACCCTACATTGCTGCATCAAGCCTTTCCAGGACCAGGGCCCTCTCCTTCCTTCTTCTTGGGAATGATTTGATATGTGAATTGTGTCTTGGGTATTCAGAGCTTAGGTGTTTCTCAGCCATTCTATGACTGACAGGTCCTCATGTGAGATTTTCTCTCAAGATCCAAGGTGGATATCTCAAAAGGAACAACATGAAAATTATTTTCTGGCCTCCAGACCACAAGCATACATATACACTTGTACACACATTACCATTCTCACATAACACAAGCACACATGTATGCAAACATTCACACACATACGTATGCATGTGTACATGAGTGCCCACACACATACAAACGTTTTGCCCTTGATATTGGGACAACATGAATGAAGAATTCTGAAGAAGAATTCTTCAGAATAATAGAGCCAGTTTCTCCTGGAAGGGGAGAAAGACAAAGGCTGTTTTATGAGTGCAGGGATGGCCACCTGTACTGTGCTTAATGATTTCTATATTTTGGCCCAGCAGAGCAAATGGCATCTAGAAACAGCTTTCCAAACCTAAAACAAAGTCCAGTGTGAATGCTTGGGGAACTCTTAAGAACAGAAAGAGACCAGAAGTTGAAAATGCAGTTTCTAATTTGGTTCCCATTACACCATGTGAGAGACCGAACATTTATCAAAACTTTTCTAGGATGATAACATAACTGTTGAGACAATTTACAATTTAAAAGGTGCGTGTTCTATTGGAGGATAAAATATAAGCAGAATTAAATGGAAAAACTAAATTGGATCCAATTTTATGCCTTTAAACACTAAGGTGGCAATTCCAGTTTCACATCGCTAATAAAGTCAACATACAAATTTTTAAGAGAGTGAAAGTTTTCTGACAGTGAGGAATAACTCCCTTATTATTTCTCAGTCTTACTTATTTCTAAGAACCTAGGTGACCATGTCATGGCCAACTGTGAGCTGGTAGTGTAAACACTATTAAATGGTTAAGAAGACTGTAGAGTTTTTAATCTTACCCATTCTGACTGGTGTGAGGTGGAATCTCAGGGTTGTTTTGATTTGCATTTCCCTGATGACTAATGATGTTGAACATCTTTTAAGGTGTTTCTCGGCCATCCGAATTTCTTCTGGTGAAAATTCTTTGTTTAGCTCTGTGCCCCATTTTTTGATAGGGTTATTTGGTTCTTTGCGGTCTAACTTCTTGAGTTCTTTGTATATATTGGATATTAGCCCTCTGTCGGATGTGGGGTTGGTGAAGATCTTTTCCCACTTTGTTGGTTGCCGTTTTGTCCTTCTGACAGTGTCCTTTGCTTTGCAGAAACTTTGTAATTTTATGAGGTCCCATTTGTCGATTCTTGATCTTAGTGCGTACGCTATTGGTGTTCTGTTCAGGAACTTTTCCCCTGTGCCCAAGTCCTCCAGGGTCTTCCCAAGTTTCTTTTCTAATAGTTTCAGTGTGTCTGGTTTTATGTGGAGGTCCTTGATCCACTTGGAGTTGATCTTAGTGCAAAGAGATAAGAGTGGGTCAATTCGCATTCTTCTGCATGTTGACCTCCAGTTGAACCAGCACCATTTGTTGAAAAGGCTATCTTTATTCCATCGGATGGTTGTGGCTCCTTTATCAAAGATCAAGTGACCATAAGTCTGTGGGTTAATGGCTAAGATTAAAAACTCAAGAGACAACAAGTGCTGGCCAGGATGTGGAGAAAGAGGAACACTCCTCCACTCTTGGTGGGATTGCAAAATGGTAAAACCGCTCTGGAAATCAGTTTGGCTGTTCCTCAGAAAATTGGGCATGTCACTTCCAGAGGACCCTGGCATACCACTCCTGGGCATATACCCAGAGGATTCCCCTGCATGCAATAAAGACACATGCTCCACTATGTTTATAGCAGCCTTGTTTATAATAGTCAGAAATTGTAAGGAGCCCAAATATCCCTCAAAGGAGGAATGGATACAGAAAATGTGGTATATTTATACAATGGAATACTACTCAGCAATTAAAAATAATGAATTCATGCAATTTGTAGGTAAATGGTTAGACCTGGAAAATATCATCTTGAGTGAATTAACCCAATCACAAAAGAATGCACATGAAATGCAATCACTGATAAGTGGATATTAATGAGCCCAGAAGCCCTAAATACTCAAGACACAAATAGCAAGTCAAATGATTCCCAAGAAGAAGAAAGGAGAGGACCCTGGGCATGTAAAGATTGCATCCAGTTTAGTAAAGAAACCGAGGGGGGAGGGGGAATGATTGGGGAATAGTTGGGGGGGAGAGGAACTATGGGAACTATGGTGGGTGGGAACTGGGAAAGGGGAAAGCCTTTGGAATGTAAACATAGAATATAGAAAATTAAAAAAAAAGAAGATGGTAGAGTTCAGTTCACAGTCAGAATTTGAAACACTAAAACAAATACCACAAGTAGAGGAGATATGGAGACGTGACTGCAGTTGATAGGAAAAGGATTTATTTTAATCTGAGGGATTGCCTATGAAATGACAACTGCAAAATTTCCCATCTTCCTGTTGGAAATTTTAGAGGGTAGCAGTCAGCCACATTTATCAAATTTATTACCTATATGTAGAAACACACTTGCAGGATCAGGAAAGCCTTATGACTTGTGACGCCAGTGATATAAATTACCCAGGAGCAGACATTCTAGATCTAAGTCTGGAGGGACCAAATCAGTGCGGATGTTATTATAATAAAACATTCCTACCAAGTAAAGTAAGATCCTGAAAAATCCGCAGCCATCATATAAATTTTGATTGCTAAAACAGCTAATTTGGAAGTTTAGGCAGAAGGCAAACAGTAGTCACACTCAAATGACTCAACAAAGTAGTTTTAATGGAGTAAAAGTGGTCTTCAATAGCAAGAAGAACTACAGAAAGCCCACATACACATGGAAACTGAACAATACTCTACTCAATGACACCCTGGTCAAGGAAGAAATAAAGAAAGAAATCAAAGACTTTTTAGACTTCAATGAAAATGAAGGTACGACCTACCCAAATCTCTGGGATACAATGAAAGCAGTGCTAAGAGGAAAACTCATAGCCCTGAGTGCCTCCAAAAAGAAACTGGAAAGAGCATACACTAGCAACTTAACAGCACACCTGAAAGCGCTGGAACAAAAAGAAGCTAACTCACCCAGGAGGAGTAGAAGAGAGGAAATCATCAAACTAAGGGCTGAAATCAATCAAGCAGAAACAAAGAGAACCATACAAAGAATCAACAAAACCAAGAGCTGGTTCTTCGAGAAAATCAACAAGATAGATAAACCCTTAGCTAGACTAACCAAAGGGCACAGAGATAGTATCCAAATTAACAAAATTAAAAATGAAATGGGGGATATAACAACAGAAACAGAGGAAATTCAAAAGATCATCAGATCCTACTACAAAGGCCTATACTCAAAACAACTGGAGAATCTGGAGGAAATGGACAATTTCCTAGACAGATACCAAATACCAAAATTAAATCAGCATCAAGTAGACCAGCTAAACAGTCCCATAACCCTTAAAGAAATAGAAGGGGTTATAGAAAGCCTCCCAACCAAAAAAAGTACGGGACCAGATGGTTTTAGTGCAGAATTCTACCAGACCTTCAAAGAAGACTTACAACCAATACTCTTCAAACTATTCCACAAAATAGAGACAGAAGGGACACTGCCCAACTCATTCTTCGAAACCACAATTACGCTGATACCTAAACCACAAAAAGATCCAACAAAGAAAGAGAACTACAGGCCAATTTCTCTTATGAATATAGATGCAAAAATACTAAATAAAATTCTTGCCAACCGAATCCAAGAGCATATCAAAACGATCATTCACCATGATCAAGTAGGCTTCATTCCAGGAATGCAGGGATGGTTCAATATACAGAAATCCATCAATGTAATCCACTACATAAACAAACTAAAAGAAAAAAACCACATGGTCATCTCATTAGATGCTGAAAAAGCATTTGACAAAATTCAGCATCCTTTCATGCTAAAAGTCTTGGAAAGAGCAGGAATTCAAGGCCCATACCTAAACATAGTAAAAGCAATCTACAGCAAACCAGTAGCCAACATCAAAATAAATGGAGAGAAACTTGAAGCAATTCCACTAAAATCAGGGACTAGACAAGGCTGTCCTCTCTCTCCATATCTTTTCAATATAGTACTTGAAGTTCTAGCGAGAGCAATCAGACAACATAAGGAAGTCAAAGGGATACAAATTGGAAAGGAAGAAGTCAAACTATCATTATTTGCAGATGATATGATAGTCTACTTAAGCGATCCAAAAAACTCCACCAGAGAACTTCTACAGCTGATAAACAACTTCAGCAACGTGGCTGGTTATAAAATTAACTCAAGCAAATCAGTAGCCTTCTTGTACTCAAAGGACAAGCAGGCTGAGAAAGAAGTTAGGGAAATAACACCCTTCACAATAGCCACAAACAACATAAAGTACCTTGGCGTAACTCTAACCAAACAAGTGAAAGATCTGTATGACAGGAACTTCAAGTCCCTGAAGAAAGAAATCGAAGAAGACCTCAGGAGATGGAAAAATATTTCTTGCTCCTGGATTGGCAGGATCAATATAGTAAAAATGGCCATCTTGCCAAAAGCAATCTACAGATTCAATGCAATCCCCATCAAAATCCCAAATCAATTCTTCATAGATCTAGAAAGAGCAATTCTCAAATTCATCTGGAGCAACAAAAAACCCAGGATAGCTAAAACTATTCTCAACAATAAAAGGACTTCTGGGGGAATCAATATCCCTGACCTCAAGCAGTACTACAGAGCAATTGTGTTAAAAACTGCATGGTATTGGTACAGCAACAGGCAGGTAGATCAATGGAATAGGATTGAAGACCCAGAACTTAACCCACAGACTTATGGTCACTTGATCTTTGATAAAGGAGCCACAACCATCCGGTGGAAAAAAGATAGCCTTTTCAACAAATGGTGCTGGTTCAACTGGAGGTCAACATGCAGAAGAATGCGAATTGACCCACTCTTATCTCCTTGTACTAAGATCAACTCCAAGTGGATCAAGGACCTCCACATAAAACCAGACACACTGAAACTATTAGAAAAGAAACTTGGGAAGACCCTGGAGGACATGGGCACAGGGGTAAAGTTCCTGAACAGAACACCAATAGCTTATGCTCTAAGATCAAGAATGGACAAATGGGACCTCATAAAATTACAAAGTTTCTGTAAGGCAAAGGACACTGTCAGAAAGACAAAACGGCAACCAACAACGTGGGAAATGATCTTCACCAACCCCACATCCGACAGAGGGCTAATATCCAATATATACAAAGAACTCAAGAAGTTAGACCGCAAAGAACCAAATAACCCTCTCAAAAAATGGGGCACAGAGCTAAACAAAGAATTTTCACCAGAAGAAATTCGGATGGCTGAGAAACACCTTAAGAGATGTTCAACATCATTAGTCATCAGGGAAATGCAAATCAAAACAACCCTGAGATTCCACCTCACTCCAGTCAGAATGGCTAAGATTAAAAACTCGAGAGACAACAAGTGCTGGCGAGGATGTGGAGAAAGAGGAACACTCCTCCACTGTTGGTGGGATTGCAAAATGGTAAAACCACTCTGGAAATCAGTGTGGCGGTTCCTCAGAAAATTGGGCATGCCACTCCCAGAGGACCCTGGCATACCACTCCTGGGCATATACCCAGAGGATTCCCCTGCATACAACAAAGACACATGCTCCACTATGTTTATAGCAGCCTTGTTTATAATAGCCAGAAATTGGAAGGAGCCCAGATATCCCTCAAAGGAGGAATGGATACAGAAAATGTGGTATATTTATACAATGGAGTACTACTCAGCAATTAAAAATAATGAATTCATGCAATTTGTAGGTAAATGGTTAG